>CAFUXE010001085.1:288771-344691 GCA_903364295.1 Serranus cabrilla
AGAGAGAGACATGTGCACCAGGATTACTTTGCTTCATTAAATACACAACATAGCTGTGATGCCTGTGCTCTTTCAAATCCATATGTAAACCATTTCCTCCCGCCTCCTCCTCCTCCTCTGCCTCTCTTAAAACCTCCGGCTCATTAGTGCTGCCTTTATGACATGGCTTTACCTAAATGCCGTGGATTTTTCCATTCCCTCTCTGGCCCATTCTCAGACTCCGCTCGGTAGCTGAAAGAGAGACCGGGAAGACATTTTCTTGTTTCAGCAGCATTCCTGTGCAGTGATTGCTTCTCACTAAGACTCAGTTTTAAGCTTTTAATGCACTTTACAGTAACTGATGAATTTACACGTCATAGACTGGAAGTGATGGAGAGATTTGGTAAAGGCCGTGCTATAGACCTTTGATCTTTGTTGGATATAACTCTCACTGTTTGCACACTGTCGGTTATAGAAATGCCTCAACATGAATGCAGTTATACTGATGTTTAATGTGCAGTGTGTTAACAGCAGATTTGCAGAAATATTATGAGAACAATGTTGCCAAACAGCTTCCAGTCACCTGTGCAACAACAGAACTAGTGTTTAAGGGGATAAAATCTTCCAATATCTCACAAAACATCAATTGCATAAAAACTTTTATTTAAAATATGTTGTTTTTTGTCTTTCCTTTCTCATGAATTATCTCACAACTCCTCATATGTATATGTAGGAGCCCAACTGTCCAACAAGCTGCATACAAAGTGAATAAAACTAGAAAACGCAAACAAAACACACACAGCTTCAGTTGTTTTTTTGATTTTTTTTTTTAAAAAAGCTCATTTTAAAGCACAAACTAAAATCTTACTGCAAGTGTGAGCCCACCAGGACAATACAAACAGAGTCCACAAGGTGGCAATGTAACACGACTTTGAATAATCTCCAAAGAAGTGAATCTAAATTGTGATTTCCTTCAGTGGCATCTTTTTACTATTCACACACACTCACATTTTGTCTTTGATCTAAAGAGACGTAATGCTGATTGTAAAAGCTCAATCTATGAAGACATTATGAACATTTGGTATTTTTTTCAGATGGTTAGTTGCATGTTTTATTCTGATCAACCGTGATCATGTATGATCATCCAAAATCCCAACATGTCATGTCTTTCATGTTATTCTATGGAGTCAAACACAGACAGGGCTGTCTGACAGAGACAGAGAGGAGCAGAATCACGACTTAAAGCCGGAGCAGCGATGACTGAAGGCCGTGCTGAGAGGCAGCTGAATGATCCAGTTTTCCAACTGGCTCCTGTATTTTACAGAGAGTGGTTTAGGGTGAGAAGTTTTTTCCTGTTTATCCATTCAATGGAAAATAATATCCTGTAAAAAGCCAATAAGTTTCTGTCTTTGAACTCGCTGAGAGTTTTTCTTCCCCACTGGCTCAGGCTCTTTGGGAGAAATGAGGGTGAGCCGCTTGACGAAGGACTTCCCATCAGCCGCCTCCAACCCTCCACACATGTTTCTGATAGACCTCCACAAGCCCCAGTAATCCGAGGGCAGCTCATTCAGAGAGAGAGGGAGTGATAAAAAACAGGGGTGGGTGAGAAGGAAGGGAAGGAGATATAGGAGGGAAGGATGGACAAGAAAGCAGAGTGGGAGCAAGCCAAAGGGGAGGGAGGATAAAAGGAAACATTTTAGAGCATGAAGCTGTTATTTGCTTCTCCAGAGACAGCACTGCAGACTTCTCAATTTTAAAATGACAGGGTTGTTTGTTCCTCTTGGCCCAATCCTTTGTCTCAAGTTCATACAGTTTGTACTTTATATACTAGAAAATATCTGACTGCATTTTTAATACAATTGCCACTGCTTTTTTTGTCGCTCTGAGATGCAAAAGAACCAAAAAACAGACAAAGACGGCATTAAAGCCTAAAAACTACAGGAAAAAGCCTGACAAATCCATAAATTCATTTTTTCCCCAAATAAATCAAAGTATCCTCTTCATTATTAGTGATCCTTAACATCACAAACATCTTAATGGGCCTCGCTGCTACTACCTTTTATAAAAGTGCCTGTCACAAGGTGTTTATACAAGTGTTTATGTGTACAGTATCCATAACTGTTCAGGCTGAATCAGCCAATGAGAGGACTCACATTTGCAGGCCAGAGCACCACACACACACTCAGCAGGTCTTGTCAGTGTCTTAAACACAATGTAATCCTTCATGCTTAATTTCCTCTCGTCCCTCATAAATCACCCTGAAACCTGTGTGGACAGACAGGCGAGTGTAAACACCTGTTGTGGTGCGTGTCGCTATTTTAGCACGTGAGAGTAAATGTGAGTATCAGTGAGCAGCATAGGGGTGGTAATGGAGGGAGGGAGGGTGGTGTTGGTGGTGGGGGATCCATTCTGAGATGCTGGCTGGGAGAGAGGAGGGGGATGGACTGTGAAATCAAAAACAGCTGCAGCAGGCTACAAAGAAGCCTCAGCTGGAATAACTCACTCACAAAAGTTACTCTGCTCTCCTGAGTGCAGGCAGATTGGCGCATCCCCAAACACGGGAGACCAGATCCATCGAGCAGCCCTCATCTCCTCTCTGGCTATCCGTTCTGACATAAAGGAGGACATTACTGCTATGAAACACAGTTGCAGCAAAGGTGGGGTTGCATTCATTGAATAGCAAAATGTACAAATATGCTTCCGGAGCAGGGCTGAACATTGCAACATGGCCTAGTGCAATATCCAAACCACAGGAGGCACGATATTTGTCAAAGGCAAAATATGTGTCAGAATACTATTTTTAATTAAATACTGAGGTGCTGCAGAGATGTCCCGGCCTACAAATCATACTCTGCAGACTCAAGAAACATATCTCTGCTTGGTGCATATCCTTGCAAAAAAATCAATCCGTATATTTTTCAATGAAAGTTAGAAAAATGATGCATGAATCATAATTCCCTTCAATATCAAGAATAAAATCGCAATTGCAACCCAACCCTATGTTGGAGCACCAGAACAGTCAAGCAGAAGGTGAATTAGTAATTTATGCAGTGTAATTGAATATTTTATTTGTTTTTATCATTATTATTATTATCTGCATTCATATGTGTTATGTTGTCTGGACAAAAGGTAAGGATGAGGTTGCTAGTCAGCCTGTAATGCTGTGTTCACATTACCAGTGACAAAGCCACAAGTCATTTTTAATGGAAGCTACAAACTGACCCCCGGCACTTTGAGACGCGCTACAAATACCAGCTCAGCTTGTTCAGCACTCAAACGATGCTGTGAAACATCAACCAATCACGTGTTTTTGTTTCACCAGCTATTACAGGAGTAAAGTTACCCTAAGGCCTAAGTAATGTACATTTCTATATGAACAATGGCTAAAAGTTAGCTGATCCCATGCCTGATTTCTGTGTATTGCGGCGCACACAGGGATGCAATGGGGCAGCAAAATGTGATGTTCGCAGACACACACAAGCCCATGATGATATAACTACACAAACAAGCACTTTTGAGAGACACATCAACAGCAACTTGGCAACAATGAAGCCGGCAACTCGGTTGTAGTTTGATCACAGCATAAACAATGATGGAGGAATGGAAGAGGAAGCTTTGGTCTTGATATCTGGATATTTGCTGGCTGCACCCAGAAACATTGGTCGTCGTCTCTAAAGGCTAAATTGTTGTCAGAATGATAGTCCGTAGGTGCTAGAAAAGGTATCTCAAAACTATACAGCATATATATTACATGAGTAAATGTAGTTGGCACTTAGACGACTGTCATACATGTCCACAGCTGGCTGTATTTACTTACAAACAATATGATACATCAGTAACTGCAGCTCACTCTCTGACAGCTGCCGGTGACACCGAGTTATATGTGTATTAATGTACAGTAATGCTGTAATTAAAATACTACGGCACGCAAGGTATGTCGATGTTGGCACGGCGAGCAGGTCAAACGACGGCCGCTCTCCTGACTTACAGGAGGAGAGCGAGGACATCGACTGCAGGACGGAGGGACACTGCAAACACAGACGCAGACAACACAAACAAGAGACTGACACCGTTGCCCAAGGTAGGAAATAAAGTAAGTTATCTTGAGTGTGCTCAGATGTGCATGTGTGTACGAGGGTGGAAGAGCGCGTGTGCACATGGCTGTGTTTAGGGCCTCGAGGCTTGTTTAGCTGACCTCAGTGAAAGCAAACCTCATGACAGAAGGTCTGGCATTGTCTGTGTGCCCGGGCTGCTCTGGAGCCAGACGGTCTGCCGGCCGCCAGCTTTGCTTGCTTATAACTGCTGAGAACATCCGATCCCCTTGGGGAGGACAGGAGGGGAGGGGGGTCTACTGCACCACTCGCCACTTTCCTCTCTGTCTTTATCTCTGCTCTTTAGACAAGAACAAGCATTAGCCAGGTCATCAACTAGTATGTTTATTATGTATGTGCGTGAGTGCATGTGTGTGTGTGAGAGGAAAGAAAACAACAAGAGGGTAGAATGGGAAGAAGTTTAAATACAAGGGCTTGTAATCCAAATGGAAAATTTTGTCCATGAGAACACACACACAGGGAAGAAAAACAGATTTTTCTTAAATTCGATCCAGCCGATCACAGAAAAACATTCCAGTGCAGGTAATCACCAAACGTCTCAGTGTCAAAGTATTTCATTGATAAGCGTGTCCCCCTCTTTTTTCCCTTTTATCCAGTTCCCTTCCACTAATTCATCTATCACACGGAGAGGAGGCTGAAGCTTTGTGCTCTGACAGAAACAAATGGTCTCTAATCACCACCAGACGCCCATGTTCAACCATGACAGAACACTTCCACTCCCTTCCCCGAGCTGTGTGTTCGCTGTGCCCGTCCAACAAACCCTTCACGGACTCCACACGTGGCCCTGGAGGAGTGTTGGCCGATTCTTGAAAAGCCCATGAAGGAAATATGGAACATTTTTATGTTTTTAGATTGCATAACTCCTGGGTGGAGTATTTTCCCCCCTCAAGTGTCTCAAAATAGTAAAGTTTCATTCTCCATGAATAGCGTAAGGTGGAAAGCAAGCGAGTTGGTGGGAAGGTGGACAAGCATTACAAGTTAGTGTGGGAACAGGTAGCCATCTCCATGACTACATGGAAAAAGGGAAAACTGAGGCAAGAGGAGGACAAACTCAGATTCACGTGCTGGGAGACGGAAAAGGAAAAGCTTAAAAATAGTCATGGAGGAGATGCATAGAAACAGCATAATAGTCACAGTATTACAGTAATACACCCACACACAGGGTCAAAGAGAGGGGAACTTTACAACACATCAAAATATGATCAACAACTACTGAGAAATTACTTATTGGAATTAGGAATAAGTTATTTTTTGCTGACAAAGAAACAAAAGAATAAAGTCAAGTGGATTTGTGACTTTAATTAAAGCAGCTTCAAGACTTTTTAACTGGTTACAAAACTAAATTCATTAAAGTCTCAATTTAATACTGTTGCTTTTATATGACTTTAATAAGCCTCAGCAAGAAGACTGGCTATGTTTAAATCTTTAAATGTTTCTTGGCAAAGTTTGGCAGTGAGTAGTGCAACCCTGATTACAAAAAAGTTGAAATGTACATAAAATGTGATTAATGCAGGTGATACTGATACAGATATCTGCTCCTGTACACTATATCTTTAAAGGAGAAATTATGGGGTAAATAGTCAAAGCGCGATGATGTTCCTGTACAGAAAAGCTAAGGAAGCTAACAATATAAAATAAACATAAAATTACAGGCACAGATATTCAGTAAAAAATGCCATGATACTGGACTTCACCTAATGAATGTGTTTTAGTTTGTCATGATCAAATGGAAGCTTAAGATTTACTTATTAAAAAATCACAGCGGCTAATTTTCCCACATTAACTGTATGTTTTTTTTAACACCAACATTTTCCTTTCTCACCAACCGTTGGGTTTCTTTTTGTTAACATTTTCATATTGTAAATCCTTAATAGCCAACAGTTTATCTTACACGCTGGGAACAGTGAGCCGTCATCTGCTGCCCAGATCCCTCAGTGTGTGTCCGGTAGCCGACTCCACACTACACACTTACAACACAGGACAAGGCCCAAACAACGCTGCACATCTGGGGCCTCAGCTGGCCACCAGCCACAAGCGCTCCCTCCTCCTTCTCCCCTGGTGTACATTACAGCTCACTGTAAACGTACATTTTCATACCTACAGCCTGAGCCACAACTCATAGGGACGTTCTTTGTGGACGGAGGTCAAACACAGTTTACACATAGCATGGGAAGAACATCTTGCCTCAGTGCAAATCCTGGTTTGTTTGAAGGTGTGTTTAAACCAAGAATAGCGCTGATATCCAGCTCATCTTGATTGTCACAGGACCCATGTTGCTAACATGAACAAATACTTCACAGAGATTGAACTCAATGCATTCTGGTGTGGCGGCATGGCAGGTCAATGATCAGATAGTGAGAAACTTAAAAAGAGTGCACAAATGCAGCATAGACTTTTAATCCTCAAGATCAAATGATCATCCTCTCAGCCGTGACTTCATCCTTGCTTTCTACATCTGTGGGAACGCACTAAATATCAGTTCTTCAAATCAGCATGACGATCTTTGTCAGGCGGCTCATCAAAGCCGCTAAAAGGTTGTTCACATCACAAACAGAAAGTTAAAAGTTCTCTGGTATGTCACATGAGCTGCGGGCATTGCATGTTTTCCATAGCAAGAGCACGCAACTCTTTAGAAGATGTTTGTTTCACAGGATGTAGAAGGAGGAAGATCTTTGACTTGAAACAGCTACACAAAGCTTTGAACTGGTTATGAAACAGTGTCAATTTAATACTGATGTCTCTAAATGACCTATATAAGCAAAAGAGACCATCAGTGAGAAGATTGGCTATTTCTGTGGAGCTATTCTTACTAAATCTGATGAGATGATTTACGGCACACAGACTGGAAGAGAATATGTCTACATTGGAAAAGTTAGGTAGTGAACTGTGCATTGGCCTGTTAAAATGAAGCAGGGTGGCATTTTTCTTTAGAGAATTTAAACTTTTTGAAGTGGCACATAACAGCAGGTACATAGGGCCGTTAATACATTATACTTATTTTATCTTGTTGGTAAAAATCAAAGTAAGCTGTTAAATAAATGTACAAGTACACTCAAGAAAAGTACCTCAAAATTGTATCTGTGTAAAAGCTCCTTGTACTTTTCCACCACTGCTGGATGTACATATGTAGCTTCAGCATCACATGACAAGGCATTAGTTGAACTACCAGGCAAACTGATGGAGTATTATATGTATCCTGGCTGCGGTCGGTGTTCTGTTTTCTGGCAAAGTCACAACAGTGTTCCCCCTCTCCCGCAGACACAGACAGCCCCTATTATGTGTGATGATATTAAATATATGGGGAATCTGAAAAATGAATAGTGTTTTCATATCTACAGTATGTCTGCTCCTTAATAAGCTGAAATTAAGTTATTCAGTTTCATACCCACTGCCAGACACCTAAATAATCTCTTTTGTACGTTGTCGAAGAGCCAATTCTGTCCCGACCCTTTCTCCCCTCTCTTCATCTTCCTTTCTAACTGAACAAGGGTTGACAAGTTCTTGTCGTTCCTGGCCGGTTGGAGGGAGACCCAACAAAAGAGCCCTTGTTTGAGACTTACCCCTGTCAGACAGCGCACTTTGATATTAAAAACTCTGCTGAGGGGGGAGAGCTCGAGTAGGGAGGGAAGAGGGGGAGCCGTGAGGGAAAGATGAAAAGGATGAAAACAAACTCCTACTGTCTCCTAAGCCCATGTCTGTAGGTGTAACCTCATAATGGACTCACAAATATTTGTCCAGTCAAAACAAAATAAAACAGCTCTTTGACTCCTCATGTAGTAAGTCTGATCAGCCTCCGTCTCCAGCTCGTCCTGCTATAACAACCACCTGCCTATTCTCTTGTATTCTCACACAGCGATCTCACTGACACAGGGGGCCTCTCTTTAGACGTGAACAGGCCTCTTTGGCTGGACCAGAGCCATCACCAGAGGGAAGAAATCCCCTGATACTGTACCTCACCGTCTGAGGACGTGCCAAAGACCTGAAATACAAGCAGATGCCTGGTTGTGCCCAAAAACGTGCACGTGCCAGCAAAAATAAACCAACACTGAGGACCAAATTTACCCTGCCCCGAGTTTAAACCTATAACCGAGAGCGAGCGCTTGGCATGAGAGCTCAGCTTTGGATTCCTGGAGAAGAACTGAACTTTCACACCAGAGCGCCATGGGACATAAAACACATCACAAAAAATATGAATTTCATTACATCCTTCACAAACACATAATTCAGCCAGATTGGGCCTTCAATCCGCAGCCTGTTCTGGGGCGCAGAAGGAATTGAACGACAGCAACACAGATAAGTCTGTACACTTTCCAGGCTGGAGTGACAAGCTGCAGCATGTCGGCCATTCAGAAAGAATGCAGAAGCAAGTGTAATGAGGATTTTCTTTTTCTTTCTGCTTGCGAGGCGCCTGCTATTATCCTGATTTTGAGTGGCCCTGAGGGCGGTTATTACAGCATTTATATTAATTCCCCTGGATTGCTTCATTTTGTTCATACAGGCCAAAGAAAAAAAGACTGAAGCAATTAGAGGAATACCAGTGGAGAGAGCTCAGTGGCTGTGCTGATCTGCATGCTGCTTTATGGGAGGCATTGTTGTCCTCCCAGCGACAATAAGATGTCTGATGCACCGGGGCCCACTGTACTGAAGCTGACCTGGCTCCTGTAGCTGCAGGCTCATTCCTATTAGCAATTGTTTGCCATGTTAATGGCTGTAAGAACATCATCACGCCCGTCAGCTCTGACAGGCTGCCGCCACTTGTACCTGCTGCCACAGGCGAGGGGATGGGCGTTCACATAAATCTGCAGAGGAATCTGTGAGAACCGTGCCATCGTGCACAGCAACAAGCTGACAAGAGAAGAAGAGATAACAACGTGCGAGCCTTCATCTTAACAGGTAGGAGCTGCACAGATAGCGGCACAGAGGGAAGGGCTATTAGAAAATGAAGGCATGTCATACACTCAAGTATTTGATCTGTATGATGAATTACAGCAGGAGGAACAGAAATATGCATGTAGGGGAGGTGGAGGGGCCGAACCCAGCACTGACTGCAGAGATCACATGCAAGTACATTTACTCAAGAACTGGATACAAAGTATAATTTTAGATAAATAAACTAAACCTGTGTATTTTTGTGTTCTGTCTTGTACTTCTTCTACACTATATTTCAGACAGAAATGTATATATTTGACATTTACTACAAACTTTTAATAAAAAATACTGAATTGACCTCCTTCAAGAACCACTTGTTTGAATAGATTTGTTTTTAAGTGGCTAGTACAAATGATTTAGGAGAACTTGCCACATTCACCAATTTTCTCATATTTAATTTTTAAGTCTCAAACAGAATTTAGGAATTTGAAAATTAATTATTAAGTAAGCGAAAGTTAACATAACAATATGGAAATGTTTCTGCTTGTGGCCCAATAATAATACATAATATGCATTTTCATGGATTAAATCATTTGTTCCCATCCATTTTTTTCTTGTGACCCCATATGTCCAGGTTGTGTTCATCCAATGATAGCAGGCATTCCTACGAAAAATAATGTCCTGAAATTTGTAAGAAACTCTCAGAATTGTGAGCCAAGAGGTGCCGCTTAATCAAATTCAGGTGGTGATCTCTAGTGGCTGAGTTATTATGACAGGAGTGAAGAAATTAGGTGACGAAAACATCTGTTTAGGGGAGGACAGGAGGTGCGATGGATGGGTTAAATAAACACAGGACTTTGACTCAGCTGTTTGTGTCCTGTTTGAAACTAAAAGTCTACGTGTAAATAAGCTTCGTACATGTATACGTCACGGGATAGTGACCTACGTAACTGCACCCAGACTTACAGACGTAATTATTCTAACAAAATCTTGTTCTTTTTCCTAACCATAACCAAGAATCTCAGTTTTACAATGTTAATGATGAGTTTAAAACAGCGATCATGCAGCAACAATAGAACGGCCATATTTCACAACATACTTCATGAATTGTTGTGCGTACATTTTTTTTATTTCCTCTCTAAGCTCCTCAGAAGATTCCGTTTAAGAGTCTTTTCACGTGGTTGTATTGTTACTTGAGTAAAAGATCTGAATATTCCTTCCACCACGGAGCAAATGTGCTCTCTCTCCACACTTTTCTAAATCCTCCATTCCCTGTCTTTCTCCTGTCCGCTCCTCTCCCTCTCTCGCTGCTCTCTTACAGCCAGGTGCTGACAGAAGTTAGCATTCACAATCTTTCTGTTAAGGCTTTAACAGGAGCCAGATGAAAGACAGCAGCAGATTAAGATGTTAAACAGCCTCATATGGGATGGCACGGGACGAGTGAAGCAGTTGGGGCTGGAGCGTGGTGGAAACGGAGACAAACAAAAGCCCAGGAATGTCAGATGGAGATCATGTTGCACAGCCCTCGAGGAATAAGACATGTTATTAACACTGGCTGCTCTCGATGGCTGAGAAGCCCTCGAGGGGACGCTTCTGTTCTCAAGGGACCCCAGTACAGCAGCGAGCCCGGGGACTGGACGCCCGTCCAGATAATGTTTTTATTCTTTGATAAACCTCAACCTGGACAAAGTCAAAAATGATTTAAAAGTTGAAATCCACTGCAGAATTTCCAGTATATGTTACCATGAAACACCTGATAAATTACTGCTGGGAGGTATTGTGTTGCTGATCCATAGTATTGAGCAGATGAGCCAACAATTCCTGGCCAGAAGCCGCCTGAACTACTGCAGCTATATTGGCAAAGAGGTGAGTATTGAATGTAAAGTTACACTGCTCTGGGGTTGCCAAGCCTGACATAAATTTTGTATTGAGATAGCATCATGAATACTGCTCCTAACATCCAAGACGATGTCATAGCCCATAAAACTTTTACACGGGGTTGGACTAATGTAAGTTTTAGTGCATTTTTAGTAGTTTTATTGTTGAAAGAAGTGTCCTTGCGGCTAAATCCCGAGGATACAGAAACGATCCGTGCAGCTCTGAACTTTAAATCTGTCTAGTAACTATTTTTGAAAAAAAGACAGCAACACTTAAATCTAATTAGTGATTTACTTTCCCTCGTGTTTCTCATACAGGCCCAGTTCAAAGACAGTGAAATAAACACTATTGTTAAGATAATGAAAACCATTGTGTGCGGCTGGACTGGTATTCATATCCCTCTTCCCATTAAAATCACAACAAAATGACTGAACAATTACAAAGACAAGTCAGTTTTGTTTAGCGAGGCTTTTACATTGAAATAAAATGCTGCCGCGCAGCAGCCCGGTAGGCACCAAGAGCAGTTAAAAGCTGCAGCGGTTTCTCCTCTCTGGATTCCTCAGAGTTTCAAGGGCACCCGCTCCGCTCAAATGAGACTAGAAGGAGCCCTGCTTTTTTTTTTTTTTTTTGCTCTTTTGGACTCCCACCCACCCTCTGAGCTGATTGTGAATGGCGTGCGCGGAGTAATGAGTGCTTGGTTTGATTTGGTGAGCCAACTCCTCTCTACATCTGTGTGTGTTTTTCCCCCGTATCACACAAAGAAACTGCTCGCTCCTTTGTTTGCTTTGATAAGTTTGTGTATGTATGTTTGATGATGTGTAATGGAATGTAATATGTTCTTTTTGACACATTTTAGTTTGCATGGAAAACACCCCACCACGTGCATGTGTACACACACACACACATGCATTCCTGGCCCCGCGCTGGCACTCATACACTCAGCAGGTATGTCAGTGTGGAGACAGGCGGTGGTGTGTGCCCCAGGAATGCGAAACCTGACCTCTGGGCTGGAATTTGAGCCTCCTCACTCATCTTCACTCTTCTCAGAGATACACACTCTCATAGCTGGGCCTCACACTGCCCAGCAGAGTACTTAAACGGCTACATAAAGTCATCTCCAACAACTGAAGAGTTGCTTTAAAGCTCTGGCACCAGCTAAATGAAGATCTCACAACACATCGGAGACAAAATATGCATCAAGACGACAGTGTTCCTGTTTATAGGATAAAAAACAATTTAAAGGAATAGTTTTACATTTGAGAAAAGACTCTTTCTAGTTAGCTAGTTAGCTTAGCTTAGCATAAAGACTGAAAAAAGGGGGAAAAGGCTAGCCTGGCTCTTTCCGATTGTTGAAATTGCTACTTTTACACATAATTTGAACACCCGAATGATATCTATCTTCTCATCGAACTCTCAACCAGCAAGTAAATAATCGTATTTCACAAAATGTCAAATTATTCTGAAAGTGCTGCAACTTTGAGAAAGTTGCGGCAGGCAAACAAAGTGTGAGCGGGCCAGAATGAGAGCCATGCATGTGCAGGCTACATGAGATGGGGCTCCTCTGCAGGCAGAGAAACATAACAAAACAGAACCAGCGACGTGGACATCTCGGCTCCTGAGGAGAGGAGGAAGAAAGCCCACATGGCTGAGCCTAACCGCCTCGGCAGCTCCAGCCGCCCAATCAGCCCCAGTCCACAGAACCACCGGCACTGCAGGCCAAACCTCAGACTGGAAGCTTGGAAGGCAAAGCAGTGTGACTGCATTTCCTGAGTCCACCCCATTTAAACTCACAATATGGAACATATTAGGAGCCCTGTAGAAAAAAAGGGGGCCGCGTTCCTAGATCTTCTCTTTTACAGCCCCTCGGAAAAAAAAAAACTCAGTCAGACTTCTAAAAGGACAAACTTGGAACTGTGGAAAAAAGTTGTTGAGTTCTTGGCGAGATCAATGAGCATGACATACTTTAATATATAGGATTACTTCTCAAAACATGTGAGACTCAGTGTGAAGTGAATGTATTTTGTATTACTTAGCAGAAAGTGTAAAACTGGTTCTCTCTGAGAAAAAAAAAACAACCCACAGGCAGGCACAACCACAACCATGCAGGCATAGAAATATGTATCTCTGCACCACTGCAGCGCACTGCATTCATGTGCTATTGCCTCACGATTTAGATAAAGGGGTCTGGAGGGATTTGATTATAGCCTATAAAGAAACTCTATTACAGGCTGTTATAAATTATAGAGATTTTTGAGACAATATCACACAGAACTCAGCAAACACATCTTTTCTTCTCATCAGAGAAACTCCTCATGCAGAAGAGAACTTTGCCTCTCCAAGAAAAATGGAATATTAAAGAATGTAATTCAAGCGGTTTCTGCAATGAATGAAGCCTTGTCCCTTGGTACGGGTTAACCGAAAGAGGAATTCTGATTTTGAGGGGAAAAAACATCCTAGTTAAGGCGAAAGAAACCGAGCGGTGTCATGCTTGTGTGCACTTAAAAAAGAGACGCCTCTGTTCAGTCAAGTTGAGTGAGACTTCACTCTGCCCACTTCAGCCTTTTACTCCCCCGAAGCAGAATGCAAACAAATGACAATTGACAACAGGGTTCATAGAGAAGCTCTTGAAGGTCTGTGAATCTGCTGGGAAACTGAACTTTGTTTTAATTGAACATGCAAATTCAGATGATCCAGATAATCCAAACATTGCCAAAACATCTTTAATGTCACTGGATGCAACAATAAGGACCACTGTGCTCTTCGGACTTGAGTTGGACAAGGGGAGGCAGCAATAGACTGTTGATAAATGCTGTCAGAATTGAGCCTCAGGGTGTGTATGTGTGTGTGAGTGTGTGTGTGTGTGTCCATGTGCATGTGCTCACACTGTGGCATTCTTTTAACCTCTGTGGAAACTCACTAAAATAAATCCTTTTCGTACGTCAGAGAGGCCCCTGTGCACCCTGTAATTACCAAAGGGAGGGTGGGATCTGCAGAGGAGCATCAGGACTGGGCTGCTTTTGGCTTCTGAAAAACCACCTAAATGCTTACTCAATGGTCTGTTCCAGTCTCAGTTAGAGGCCTGCAGCACAGTAGCAGAATCATGGTTTGTCATTGGGGAGAAACAAAACAAAAATGTCACTTTGGGAAGCAAGATTTATCAGCACAGAGAGAGCATTAACAAGGTGCCTGTGATGGCTGCAGAGACACAACAACACACCTGTGCAGGCAAAGACACATGCAACCCACACCAAAGCACAGACACATCAGTCCCACCGCTTCCCATCCGCGTGTCTTAAATTCAGCCCATTAAGGTGGAAAAACACCCAAAAGGAAAAGTCTCCCTTTCTTGGCTTGCTCTGCGTGCCGGCACCATAATCCCCTCTGAGAGCGTGGATCCCCTGTGCGCTGGCAAGTGTCAGCACGCCCAGTAAGTGGCGAGCATGGCAGCTGCGAGGAGCCGTAATTAACACCCTCAGCCAAGGTGAGAAGACTTCCGTGGGCCGGCGTTCATGAGAGAGAGAAAGAGAGAGAGAGCAGGAAGTGTTTCAGGCGCTCTGTGTAATCTCCTTTCGTTTCAAAAGGTGCTATTACCTCACTGTGTTTTTACTGGGGCCAGATGTGCAGGACAGGGTCATCAAATGGAGTGGTAGCGAGCTGCGGTAGTTCCACATCTGCCCGACTCAAATGACCTACTAACTCTTCAATGCTGGTGTCTGTTTTAACTCTCTAGTCTCTTATGAGCACAACAGGGGAGGCTGAAATCACCTTTAGTCAAGATTATTACTCTCAACTTTTCATTTATTCTCAGAATTTAACCGAGGGATGTTTTTAGAGATTTGCTCACCGACTGTTAAAGGGGAACAGATGAGTTAAGTGATTGTAATTATCAAAAGGACCTCAATCCTTTGTTGCCAACTGTGAACATGGAGAACCAGGCTTTAGAAGAGGCTTACAGACAAGAATCTACAGTCTGAGGAATGCACTGAGGCTTTGGCAGGACAGAAGCCATAATAACAGGGTTTCGAAACTCAAGAGCTTTAAAAAGCAGTTGTCCACACAAAGTCAGAGACTCATCTGTGCAAAGAAATGTAGATATATCTACATGTAGCCTTTCTGCATCCCAAACAGAGTGCTTTGTGTTTGTGTTGTTGTGAAAAGTAGCTACTATGTTGTTTGTCTCTGACATCCGTTTCTAATCAATGCAGCGCTGCAACTACAGCTCAGAGTGTATCGAAGAACCGTGGAACAAAATGGCGGCTGGGTTTTTTGGGGCCGAGAGCGACACAGACTTCTCCAGAAAAATGATTGAGGGCTGCAGCACTGCTAATCAATACCATTCCTGAGCTCGTGGAGCACACAAAGCTGCTTACATGGCTTTTCCTTTCTCTCCTTCATCTTGCTCAAAGTCCTCCCGCCACAACTATTCCAGCTCTGGAGCAGAGCAGGCGCCTCTCCAGAGATGCAGCTTCAGTAGATGTGTATTGTCGCTTGGCCCCTCCCCAGCACTGTCTAATTAGGCCCCCTCTCATACCCTCTGTGGTGGCTTGTGTAATCTGCCCACTATGTGTCTTAGCTCCTCGCCACCCCATATAATTGTCTGCCAGTTCCTCTCCAGTGGTGATGTGGGCCCTTTTCCCATAACAGAGACACAAAGGAGCAGGATAATGGCCCCCAGTTGTAGGGAAGAGAGCGGAGGCAGAGACAGAGGCGGAGTGGAGCCACTCCTCTCTGCTGTTTGAACTCTACACAGTCTTGGCTCCAGACAGTCAGCAGGCCTGGAGGAGGCTGTCTGAGCCTTTATGGAGGAGGGGAAGGACAGAGACGCTGCACTCAGCAGCACACACGATTGGAAAGAAGTATTTTCAACACAAAATATGACAGCCTGTCATAAGAGAGCACCCTCTTCATTGTGTCTCTCTGCCCAAAGTACATTCCTCTCAAACTTCAAAAAGCTCATCCAACAGTCCTGATGTCTTATAGAGCCCACGTTTAAAAACACATTTCCTTGTAACTGCACAGTTCAGCACTCATTAAACCAGAATCAGAGTGTTACTGAATGCCTCTATTGCTGAATGTTGGCAGAGACCTCTGCCCCCCCCACCCCCCTCCTCACTACCACCACCGCCAATCTGACAACCCAACACCAGCAATTATGAAGGAAGCCAGCTAAACCACATCCACCTTGGCTGTAGTTTTTAAGATTCCAGTAGGCTTGTAAAACTTCTTGGTTTCTCTGCATACATTCCAGTATCACTGTGGCGGTTTCAGGGTGCCGCATCCCTGGTCAGTTATAACAACGTCCATTGTGAGACGAGCTGGCTGTGGAGACATGAAACCTGCGACCGCGGGCCAACGGTGATGTGCTGAGGTAGAAACACCTTCAGGAGCATCGCCTAACTGCTGAGCCTCAGTAGTTTCATCATTTCCTCCTACACTGTCCTCCACTACACCATCTCCACTCAGCCCTCATTACTGGGGCTCCTCAGGACCTCAAGGACATGTGGATCAGTTGAGCTAGCTCGTCTTAAAATCTAGTCATGAACATGATGCTGTAGATACCACTGATATATAATCAGTTATTTGCTTTGGTCCTGTAATTAACTCCCACATTTCACAATGAACATTCTGAATAAACAGTGAAATTACACCTTTGTTCGTTTTCTGATTACCAAAGTTAAGTATAAGTTAAGCTCTGATCTTCATGTCATCTGCCACCAGGCTGATTGGGAAAAGTAGATCCCAAACGTTGGGGGGAACCACCTTATTTCAGTAAAATACATGAGTATAACACATGGTGTTAATCGAGATTTGTTGCGGTTAGTATTTCAGACGAATCACAACAAAAAGGATTCAGTCTTCCGGTATCCTACGGATATCAATACATTTCTGAAAGTGACGCCCTTAAATACAAAATACCTATTTTCCCTCTTACCTGTAGTGCTGATAATCAATCTACACTGTTTGGGTGTGAGTTGCTGATGGTTGGATGGCTGCATTCTCTCAAATATAATGAAACTATATGGTACTGGCTGATTGCTGTTGAGTTTTTTTTATTTATTTTTTGCTGCTTTGAGCACCAAAAGCAAAGTGCCATCAAGTTCCATTATATTCATGAGAAGGCAGACATCTCTATGTCCGATATCTCAAACACTCACATCAAAACAATCTTGACTGATAAATAACATGACAGGTAAGAGGGAAACATATGTATTTTTCATTTTGGGGTGAACTGTCCCTTTAAGACAAAGCGGTGTGACATATTGAATGAGTTGTAAACAGAGAGCTAATGATGCAGACCAAACAAAGAGAATTATTATGCGAATACTTTATTATCAATGTGTGAATGGTGTTAGCTTTTTGTCTGGATATTAATAGTATATGAAAACTATACACCAAATCCAGGCTCATCCTAATTTTGCTGTATAATTTCTCAAGTTGGTATTGAAAGATTCTTTATCTTTATATATATTTATATATATAATATATATAAGCCAAAGTGCATTTTCCGTTTTTTTCCTCTTGTCCATATACACATTGCACCATACATAAATAATTACATTGTAAAAATGACTCCGTATTTACAAGTATAATATATATTTCATATAATATATAAAACTTTATATTAAATCTAGGTAGATGATATTTGGGATAGTTTGTGGGGTCCGTCTGTGTTATCTATGGTTGTTGAGGAGGATCTCCAGCCAGCAGGGGCAGGAGGTGATGAACTGTCTTGAGTAGCAGGGGCCCCAGCCCTTAGCAAAGCTGATGCGCACACTGTTGGGGTCATAGGGTCCGTCCAAGAGGTCAGCCTCTGTGGTGTGCCTCAGGAGGCACGAACGCTCATAGTCAAACACCTTGATGGAGTAGCCTGGCATCACCTTCCGCACCACCAAAGTTCTGCTGTTCGGCACGTCCAGGGTCGGGGAGTTGACAAATATGGGGTGCTCACTGCGGTTATACGCCCAAACGCCGTCCGGCTCTTTGCTGAGGAGGATGCCGTAGCCGATTTTGCCTCGTGTGCGCTGAACGGTGCTGCTGCGGTGTTCCAGGTTGAGCTGGCCCAGGCAGAAGCCCGTGCCCTGAGGTAGATCATAGAAGATGCTGACGGAGTGCTCGTACACTGTGTAGAGGCGACCCACGCGTGTGCGGTGCTCCCAGTACGCCACGTTACACCAGTGGCTCTGCTTAGGGGCATCAGGCGACATACTGGCATCTATAAGAGACAGAGAGACAGTCATTTAACAAAACATAAACAAAAGCAAACAGGCCTAGTAAAGAGGAAGGCTGAAGTTTTAAAGGGATTAACTATCTCTTTTTATTGTTCAGAGCAGATGGCCACACTATAAATACTGAAGGAGGCACTGTATTGAAATCTAAGCCTTGTATAAATACCACTGCATGCACATCCGTCCAACCCACACACACACACACACACACGCACACACACAGACTACTATACATATCCTGGGGGTGGAGAGTGTAGTGAGGTCAGTCCAACTGAAGACCTGCAGTTTCCTCCTCTGCCTCTAGAGGGCACTGCAATGATTAAACACTGACCACCCAGCACAGAGGCAGCCACTGCTGCTCACACATGCACTTTGAAAACAGATCATGTTTACTAAAATTAATTTAGGATTACACTCAATGTTTCCACTGACTATTGGCAAATGAGACCCTGCAGTAGTCTCTTGAGGCTTAATAAAATTTTTCTTTTTTGAGTCATTGTTTTGCCAGTGCAAACACTGCTTAAGACAAAACACACTTTTTTTCTTTTTGCAGCAGAACAAAGTTGGCATCTCATTCCTAAACATCTCTGTCCAGTAAATCAGCTTGTTAATTCAGTTTTCATGGCTGCAGTCTGTGAACTCTTTCCAGTGACAGGCCTCAGCACTCCAAAGTGAGTTACTGCTCCCTAGGTGGACTTCTATCTTCACCATAGTGAACAGACTCACAGCACTACTTTCAGAGGCTGCCTCAGTCCACACGGCTCATAGCTGTCATGCAGTTATATTGCTCATAAAATCTGTGGTACGAGGAGAGGGGCTGGTGGAAGAGGAAGACAAGCACAAAGTCCCATGATCTCACATCCGTCTCTTCACCCTTTCCTTCTGCAGAATGAGGGTGCCTCTTTCTCCCCTTCCCTCGTCTTCCTCACATTCCACAAGAGTGGGGGTGACGGGAGAGGGCCAGGCAGGGGGTCCCCCTCCCCCTCCACCCAGCTCTTCCCCCTGCTGTGGGCCCAGGGACGGCATTCAGCTCCCTGACAACTTAGCACAAGCCCGTGACCCGCTGACCCCCCAGCCTTCATGCTATCAGCTCCCATTAACTCACACACAGAGTGATGCCATTATTTTGCTTCAGAGAGTCTATTGGCACAGAGGATTTAAAGCCTGGGCCTGTGGCCCCATTCCTTTCAGTCTCTCTGCTCTCAGGGCTTAATGACCGCCCGCCCCATTAACAAACGCCTTTAAGGTGGAGCATCGCAGATCCACACAGCAACAAAATGCCTCGCTCACCTCCCACCCAACTAAACCTTTTTGCTGAGTGACCCACACTAGTAAAGTTTATACAAAGATTAGCAAAAACGTTGACCAGACTTGCACAGACAAAACGCCTGCTGGTTCAAGGCTCTCTGTGTTGTGGAGGGGGGAGGAAAAGAGTGAGTGAGTGGGGATGTGTGGGGGTGGGGGGAAGCTGCAGACAGGCTCTCTGTGTGTTTGCGCACACACTGATGGCTGAAATGACCCCCTCTCTTCAGGGGCCCCAACATGCATGTGCCATTAGTGAATTCCACACTCCAGCTCCTCCACTCTGAGCTCAGCTTTTACTTCAGTGCGGCTCGGCCACACAAAGAACTCAGCCCCAACTTGTTTACAGCCCTCTATTGTCTCAAATCAAATGGAGCCCACACATCAAGGTAAACTCACTTTGAAACTGTGCACACAAACACAAAAGACCAAATGGCTACCGTCTCCTCCTTTTTAGATGGGAAGTAAAAAGCAGAAGCAATTTGGTCAATAGTGTCTAGTTTTCACACGTAGCCTGGAAAGAAGGTAGCCAGTCAGACTGCGAGGACCAGGAAGAGGAATGAGCAGGACAAAGGTTAGAAATGTATCAAATGTTAAGCCTGAGTGAAGACAATGAGCACACCATGAGCCAGGCCTTTTCCTGTCGCTCTGTTGTGTTAAGCGTCTACGTGTGCCTGTGCGCACATGCGTCTGCTTTGACGGGGAAGAAAATCAGCCAGTGTGTTTGTGTTTTTGTCCTGAACTTGTGTGTTTTGGCTAGGTGGGGGTGCTGAGGTGAGGGCTCTGAGAGAGGAACTCATTAGGATCTCTTTAACAGAGGAGAGCTATCACCAAACGGCAGACTGTTTGGACAATAGCAACAGAGCAACTACAGCCTCCACTTCTGCTCACCCCTCTTCAAATGCTCAGATTTTTAACTTGCTTCTCCAGCGAAGTTTTGCTGCGTCTGTAAATGTTTATCTACCTCTTCCAAATGAATATTATAATGTACGCAGCCAGCTTTAATCATTATTACATGACCAGGCCAAACCTAAGAGTCAGATATGAGGTGGTGAAGTGAGGGCGTGTGTCTTCCTCCCTTCTGACCACAGCAAAGACACCCAACTCTCTGTGACTCCATGTTGGGCTTTCAGAGGGTCTGCTCAGGGCGGAGCCATGACAGGCTGGGAGCAATTACTGGTGCTCTGCATCCATTTAACCCTGCCACCTTTTAACAGCTCCGTTTACCCATTAGAATAGTAGCGTATGTTATTATTGTTATTTTATTCTCAAAAGCCTCTCCTCTTAGTGTCAGTCTCAGAGTCAACGGATGCAGCCACAGTGCGGCTGCTGCGCTTCCTGTTCCTGCTGCCAGGGGCGATGATCCGAACACATGAAGGAGTTAATCAACTCTGACGCCTTACATAACCAATCTCAAGGTGCTGGGATAAAGAAAAGTGTAGATACATGGATCTGTGGAAGCTGTTTGGTCTACAAAAAGTTCCATGTCCAACAGGAACTGCACGCAATACAGCAGCTAGCAGTGTTCCAGCTATATGATAAGTAAATGATAAGTCTCTGTTTGGCTTTCCTTTAAGCGTCAAGAAATAAGTCAACAGATTACGACACTCAAAATACAACAAGCCCATGTACACATTTAGTTAAAAGTAACCTTGGACGCCTTTATCTACACGTACTACATGTCTGAGTACAGTCACACAGTAAACAGAGATATTTAACACTTAACACTTCTCCAAATACTGAAAGCATTTGGAGTGTGGAGCTCAATTTCCATAACAAGACTTGAACTCCATGGAAACCATGTGAAAATGTTGATTTTTCTGTTTCCCTGTGGCCCGTCTGATTGGAGGAGTTCAGAGTATCAAAGGCAGGACATCAGGTCTGACAACAAACAGACTTTTATCAGTTCGCTGGAACTCGGAGGGCAAACAGTGACACATGATAGACACGATCAAGTGTCTACAGACAGGGCTGAAATGTCAGCTGGAGGTATTGGTTTAGTATAAATAATTATTCTGCAGGAAAAATAACAGCGTAACGTTGCACTATATTATTGGATTACCATGACTGATGCATTCATGTACGACACAGTGTATGGTTTTGTTTTGCAGGCTGCCATTTTTTTAATATCCGGGGCAAATTCATTTAAAAAACGACACAGAGTACCAAGACTAAATATGGTGGGTATGTGCAGGATGTTTCACCTCATACTAGTGATGGTTCTCTCTGACCAATCAGAGGTGTTGAGTGTTTTAACTCCCTCTAGTATTGGCTTTGCTGGCCTGGAACCTAAAAAAAGTACCAGGTGCTATCTACAACTTTAGCAGAGCTTTAGATTACCATGCTGTGGAAACGCAGCTTTACTCTCTTGACTAAACAAACACTTTTCTTTACATTTCTGGGTTTAATCCATAACAGTGAATCATATTTTGTTTATATCTTTTTTATATTTCTTTATGTGAAATGTAACAAGTAACTAAAACAAGGTCAAATGAAGGTATTGGAGTAAGAAGTAAAAAGTAAAAAGTTTATTAAAGTACCCGTACTTTAATAAATGTATTTAGTTACATTCCACTGCTGAATAATTATAATACGGGCCAATGTGAATGTCACAGGCCAAAGAAATAGTGATTATGATTATAGGTATTAAATCTTTTTCCAATGCTATGAGAGAAGACCAACATGCCATTAACACAACCCTTAAATATGCCTATGATAAACACAACTTGCCTGAGCCTTTTCCACAGGTTTACATATGGAAAAAAAGCAGATTGCCCTGCTATGAGTTCCTTGCACTCGAGGGCGAGTCTGGATAATTACTACTAAGTACACAAAAATGGGGGCTTGAAAGTTTCAATGGCAATCCTTGATGATCATCCAGTAATGCTTTTAAAGACAGCATGAAAAGGAGGGGGAAAAAAGGGCAGAGGGAGAAGCAGAAAAGAGCTGCCCCGGGGTAAACACGGCTCCGCAGCCTTGGAGTGAGATGAATGGGAGGCCGAGTGTCAGGGACAGGCAGACAAACAACAGCTTCCCCTCCGTGCTAACATCTCCCCACCAAGCTCCGGGGCCACCTCCATTATACTTCATCTCTCCTAATCCAGAGTGGGGAGCAGAGATGAACTCATTCCTGCAAAACTTTGCTGAGGAGGAAGAAAAAAAGAAAAACACTGTGGCGAGTCCCTTTAAGCAGTGCAGTCGAGGGGAGGAGAGCAGTAAGGAGAGGAGGGGGGAGCAGCGGTCTCTCATCCTGTGCCAAGGATTAGATTCCCCTCCAGCTATTAGACTCTACCAATGAACTGATAGGCTGGGGGGCTGGTGGTGAGGAAGGGGGGACATGAGGACTGTGTGTGTGTGTGTGCCTGTGTACACTGTGGTTGTGTGTGTGAAAATTTAGAACAAATTATTTTCTTTGTACATTCCTGTGCACTCCCCTACTATAATTTGTTCAATTTAACTTTTCTTTCCTAACTAAAACAACAATGTGGAACTAAAGCAAAAGCCTCCCTCTCCTGCTCGGAGTACGGCATGGCTTTAATTCTGTAGACAAAGGTTCCTGAAGGCCGACTGCAACCCCTGAGCAGGCCACATTTAGGCTGGCGTCTGGGCTATCGCTGCCATCAAAGTCGGCTTTATCAGACAGACATGCTAACTGGAGCTGCTCTTATATGTCTATGGATTTTTCTCCCTGAGGTCTGGCCTTTCTCTGCTGAGAGAGAGATAGGGAGAGAAAGATAGAAAGGGAAGGGAGAGAGATATGTGCTGGGAGAAAACACTGTGGGAGCCGGAGAAACTGAATCCAGTCACCAAGCCTGGCTGATCACAATGGGAATGCTTTACATTGTCATCCACTTCCTCTCCACTTTCCCTCCGTTTCTGTTTCGGGATGACCCCATGAGGGAGGAAAAGTGCTGTACCCTTGATAGCAGATAACTAACAGAATCCATAAATTAAATCAATAAACAACAGAGGGTGTAAAAAGCACAGGAAGCTAAGGAGGCTAATATGCAGGAGCCGTCTGGGCGCGTGAGTAAGAGACTGCTGGTTTGAGCCTTTTTTTTTAGGGGAAGAGAATGTGCTGCTCATTTCCTCAAAGTTTCCTCCAAAGCTCTGCAATGTGTCAGAGACACAGAGCACAAGTGATGGTGGTGATGCAAGTGAGGCCGAGGAGAGTCCTTCAGGGCATGTAAAAGCTCTGTGAAAACTGTGGGGAATGTTTGTAAATGTCATATCTACAGGCGGCGTTAAAGGCCAGCGAAGTCTGAGAGAGCACAGAAAGCAAAACACTCAGCGAACATCCTGCTGGGTGGCTGTGCCCTTTCACCTCCTCATACAACCTATCTGTTTGTGTGTGAGCGTGTGTGTGTGTGTCAGTGTGTTTGTTTGTGAGTGTGTGAGGGAGGGAGGTTCGAGCCAAGAAGGCTGGAGCGTTTGAGTAGAGGAGACCCTGCACATTCCTGAACTCCCCCCTCCTCCCCTCGCTGTGCCTCCTAACTTCCTACTCTGGTTAGGACTGTGGGGGGTGGGGGTGCAGCAAGAAGGTTGCTTTCTCTCTTTCTCCTTTAAGAGTCTTGTTTGGTGAAAAATTCTCATCAAATCACACGTCACGTGAGGCAGGAAGTGTTGGCTGTGTGGTCTGATACTTTTACATACTTTTATTTGATTAATACCTTTCTTCAGAGTCTAAAAGCAAGACCCTACACTGCGGGAGGAAGCTGACTTTAGCTGGCCTATATACTCAAGCTTGGTTTCAAATGAACAATAACAAGGAACTCTATTATTACGACTTATATTAGTCTGACTAATTTAAGGCGAAAGGTAGGTATTTGGTTTCCACCAGGCTGGGAGGTGAACCAGCTATGATGGACAGAGTTGCCGTTCAAACAATGGTTTCCTATTGATCGGCCCAGTGGATCAGAGTCTGTGAGGAGAATGTGTTCTGTCAGGATAATGTGGCACCAGAGTTTCTGTTTCAATCACAACACTTGCTGGGCTGTAACCCACACTGCTCCACCACGGGCATCCAGACACCAGCTCCCCAAACAAAGACAACCGTTTCCCCCCCATCTCCGACAAGTCGGCCCGTTCACAACAAGCAAGACATTCATTAAAAATGCAGGAGTGAACATTTCCAATAATTCACAAAGTCCTTCCCTGTCAACATCTGCAAAAAATCTTGAAGCTAAAGGGAATGGCAGGATTTCATTAAGTAAATTATGTGCTGGCAGTCACAGAGAGGGGAAGAGGGGGAAGCTACAGCCAGACCTCTAATCTAAACCGTACCCTGAAATGCGACAGCCTGACTGCACGTACTGAGCCACACAGCCAAGACTTCAGAAATGCACACAAATAAAAGATAAGTAAAACACACACGAGAAAAGTAAATATAGATTTCCCAAAGGAAGACTATCAATGAGAATTTTCACATAAGCATGTTTATTACTTGTAATAACTGGTACTTGCAAATACTTTACCCCAAAGCACAATTTGCCTTGTCAGGTTTTGTGTAGAACCGGAGGTTATATACATTCTTGTATGTGCTCAGGACACAAAATACCTTGGTCAGAACAGGGCGCTAAGCCATTGTAAACACTGAATTATCAGGGGTGTTTTGCTGGACTATCACTCAAAATAATTGTTTTTTTGCCCAGATTTAAAAGGCATCATCTCTCGGGAACGAGATCAAAGGCTCCAAATGATGTCTATCATACTTGGCCCCATGTTAGGACAAGGGAGTGGAATGAAGACAGAGCTCCAGGAGATCAAGTTCAAGATAAGGAAAGACCGAAGAAAAAAAAAAATCAAGTCCTTGTCTCTCGGTGTACACATGTACACAGGGCTCGCACAGATTTTTAAAGTAACATTCAAGCACTTTTCAGACACTTTCAAGGTACCTAAACCACAATTGTCTAACATCTCAAAGCCTTTACAGTCACATCTAAATTGTAACTACAATGCAAATGTGAAATTAGTTGCTCATGTCAGTCTGATGTGCTCCAGTCCGATCCGTGCTTGGTGTGAGACACCTTAAGACAACAAAATGACGATGGGATTGTTACATTTCAGATATTAAAAGATTTTATGTTTTTGGTCAATGAAACACCAGATTCTTTCATGGAGTTTAATTCATTTCAACATTTTCCTACCCTTGAAAACACAACAGTAAAATTAACCATTTTCCATGTACCCTGTGTACAGTAGAGAGAAAATTAACCAGGCCTTGATAGACTGTGAGTTTACTGCTCAGCCATCAACAAAGAGCTCCTATCCTCTCCCTCTGGCTGTAAAAGGTTTGTGTAGAGATGTCGAATGACATGGGCCCCTACAGTTAATCCACACACAGCATTCTGGAGGCTCAAAGAATGCGCTGGCTATTCTGAGTTTTAAAAATACTGACAGCCATAGGTTCAGGCACAACTGTCAATGCTCCTCTGGGGAGGAAGGGAAAAAAAATCTTAAATCTATTTTCGCCAGCAATCAGACCACAGGCCTAAATCATAGCTGGCCAGGCCAGTGTCTGGATTTATAATTGTGGGTAAAATGGTCAGAAAATAAAAACAGCATCCACAACTGGCACCTCCTTCACTGCTGCTTGCCAGCCGTTGCAAGGCTAGCACATTTACAGCGGCCGGCTCAAATGGAGTATTGTTCCCCCTCTCAGCCTTGAGAGGAGGCACACTAAAACACTAAACTAACAGTTGGACATTCCATACATTTTTAATGGCATTGCACGCTCTTTATTTGTTGCTCTAACCCTTTGCCCTGAGCTGAATGAATGGAGCTATTGGTGGAGGCTGGTGCTGCGCTGCGGTGTGAAGGAAGAGAAGATGGTAGCAGCAGCCCTCCCTGAGCACACGACAAGATTAGCTCACTCACTTTGTTTGCTAAGGTAGAATATGGGGCAAAAATTATAGCCTGAGCACACCTCCTGTTATTTCTACACACTGTACTTTCTATCTGTGTGGTAAGCCCTAAAATGAAACATGGTCCACCTTATCCTGAGCACAGTACACACACTAAATTCAAATGACAAGTGCAGCACTGTGAGCTTAGACTCATAGTCATGTATGAGGCTCTAGATTTATCTTTATCTGTGAGCCCTTCAGGAGTTAGTCAAACACCCAGCAGCACTGGCACCACTCTGGCTTGCCAAGCGGAGACAGATAAATACTAAGCTCAGCAGGCTAGTTTCTGTTGACATGTAAGGGGTTTCAGGCCTCTCCAAGGACTGCTTTAGATTAGCATGGCTTTCACTCTGCACGTAGAGGTCACATTACATCACCACGTCTAGGACCTGTGTTGCCAGTTCTGACTGAAAATCAGCTTTTAGTGTAAAGAAATCTCAACACAATGATGAACTACACTCCCCCCCATCCATCTCTGTGACAATTCTAGTTGATAAAAACTGCTTACTTCAAACTCAAATTTCCGCTGCTTGCTGCTGACATTTCTCTAACATGAAACTACGGAAAGGCTCATTGGAAATGCTGTTAAGTCCTGACAAAACTCAAAAAAGCTGGAAAGCAAAAAAGTAATAGATCGTAATCTAATGGCCAGAAGACCTCGTTGCAATTTGACAGATGGGAGACAAACTTCAATGCAATTGCACAAATACAAACACGCAACACCCTTCCATAAACAACAACAAACATGTTGTATTAGTGAGGTCACGCAGACCACTGAGGACTCCTCCTCTGCTGAGGATCCACAATGTCACAACCCCTGAGAGAACAACTTGAAAGTGGATTTCTCTTCTGACGCGCCACAGTCTAACAATGCTGAGAAAGGGAAAATGAAAAATGGCCTTATCGCTCTTATCAATGGCTCTTTTTCTATGTGTATGTGTGTTACGTAAGGGGAAACGGAAGCCAGCCTCCCAGGACAGGAACGGATACTTGAGACGAGGACTGTGGGTACAGGCCCTACACCACTACAGAGAGAATAGAGCACAAGACCCTTCAGGATGTATAGCTGCAACCCTCCCGCCCCCCAGCTTAAAAATGGACTCTGCAAACTGGACATGACAAACGGGTGAGGAGAGCCCCCTCATGTCCCCCGAGATGCTGGCCTTCTCTTCAACATTCCTCATTCTCCCCCCGCTGTCAAAGGGGCAATTCACCGCCCTGCACTGCTACAAAACCCAGGCAGCTTTTTAAAACAGGATGTTTGTCTGAGGCCTCCTTCCCCTCAAATAAACAATCCGCAAAACCTGATTTCGGGAGGCAGGGTGGAAGCACTCGAGTCACATTATTTCCACATCCCGTATCCTGGAGCATTGGGGCTCCTGAGGGAGTGTGGGCGGCCAGGCGCTGGGAAGGCTCAGGGCTGCGGTGGAAACCTGAGGCCATGTGCCAGGCTGCAGGGGGAGATGAGCCCGAGCTGCATCACTCTGGGGTCTGCGGGATGGAGTGGGGGGATCATGCCTCGAGGTGGGGAGGGGGACATCGCTAACATGCTGATGCAGTAGTCAGTCCATCAGACCATACCTCTGTCTGAGCGGTGCACAGACTGCTGCTACATAAAGACAGCTACATGTCTGCACAGCATACTCAACACAATACAGTTTAAAGTAATCCTCAAGAGATAGAGCAGCAGCACGACAATTATTAGCATTCAATGGAATATGCTGGTTCCACAGCAACAAATTAATCATTTGGGTGTGCTGTAAATGATGTCACCTACATTATGTCACTCATCATCAGGAGAAAAAATTGAGCAAAACTTAAAAGAGCCACCAATAAAATACCAAGGCCACTGTAATTAACTAAATAGATGATCTAATGTGGAAAAACATAACAAGATAGTTCAGCTCAAATTAGAGGTGCAATCAATCCCAAATCTTTTCGGATGAATACAGTAGATATACTATTTAATTAGTTTCTAGCAGAAGTGGAATCACATGCCTTCAAAGTCAAATCAACAAGTACAAGTCCAGTCTAATCTGCTTTAATCAAGAGATCACATGCCTTGATTAGACAGTCTAATTATTCCATGCATTTCCACTGTCTCTGACACAGACAGAAGGAATGGTTTGATGCTTCGTGCTGGCCTCTTCCTGACACAGACAGGCCGGCTGTGATTAGTATTGACTGCACAATTTAATTAGCTTTGCGCTTGCGTGTGAATGTATGTCAGTATGCATCTGGACTTGTATAAAGACCTCGAGGAGGAAACAGACTTAAAAAATGTGTAAACAAAAGCTTTACAGAGACATTTTCGTGGTCCCAGCAGCTATGCATTGTACACTGTAATTTCCCTGAGCAATCTGTTGCGTGACTCACATGAGGCCCTTCCCAGCTATCTGCTAACTGCCTTGTTCTGCCTGGAAGAATCAGTCAATACCAGAGTGGACCTGACAGTCTGCGAGACGAGACATCCAGAGAGACAGCGCTGGCCTTTCCTCCAGAGACACGCAGGCAGACGAGAGAGAGAGCACCGTATGATTACTGTGTGGGAACCCTGAATACCTGCTGATGCCCTCTCTTACCTCCACTAAGCGCTACGGCACTCTGTGTAATCCGCATCTAACAACTTTCAATCTTTCCGCTCCTACTGTCCAACTTTCCTGCACTCACAGGAAGGGGAAGGAAAAAAAGGGGGAAAATAATAAAAGAGGACAGTGACAAAGGTCACTCTGCATGTCTTCTGGTCACCTGATCCAGCAAATCGGAGGGAGACCCTCCATTCACATCCATGAGCTCAACTCACACCAACGTGAGCGTGTACACACGGTGTTATGCTGACAAATTCCACTGGGTTGATTGAGGACACAACCTCTGATGACTGAAGAATGTCGGCAGGCTGGAGCCGTGATCTTACAACGGTCTCAACCAGGCAGAGAGCGAAGGCCTGCGTCATTCATTGTACATAAATATTGTTTATATGGTAATCACGACACTCAGTGACACTTATTGCTCTTAAAAAGACCGAATCTTAAGTGACTGAAATTCTTAAGTAGCAACGCAAAGACATCTTGGCATGCCTCCTCACACTGAGAGCAGCATTATAATGAAGGAGTGACAAACATAAAGAGCCCCCAATGTCAGAGACAATGTGATGGACATAATAAAGTCGATGTGTAGGGGGAAAACACCCCTCAGACAGTCATACAGGAAGCAATGAGACCTGCTTCAAAGGGCTTCACTCTGATGTCCACACGACGAGGCCCAGGCAGTGAGGAAACAGGTGTGCAGGCAGACTGGGAGGGCAGCACCAGCAAAATGCACATTCCCTCACACACACAGTGTTAAGGTATACTGTGTATGCACGCTGGGCCCGCTCATGACGTAAACAGATATTACAGAGTGCCTCGTGGGGCTGTCTTTCTCCCACATTGTGACACAGCCATGTTTAAATAAAACACTGTGAATGGCTCAAGTGGCCACACAGTAAGTGAAGGTATGAGAATGGCACTAAGAGAGTAATACAGTAATGTGCACATGGGAAAGCTTTTAAGAATGCATGAGTAAGAACATTTTAGCATGTTAAGCAACTGCAAGAATCGGCCAGAGGGATGAAGGAAATGTATCTGCACTTAAATGTAACTCTAACATTAACTTAACAACATAGAGTGGATTGATTTAAAGACATATCCAGGGTTCATACAGCTTTTTGAGAGTAACGTTCAAGCACTTTCAAGTTAACCAAAGGCCCTTGAGGCATTTATAATCACGCTAAATTCTTATGCAATTCCCTTGCAAATAAATAAGAAAAATGTGACTGTATGTTTTGATCACAACATATAGATGAAGATTAAGCATTTTCCAAACTTACAAGACGTCATACAAACCCTGCAAATGTCATTAACATGGCGCTAAATAATCTAAAGCGGAAGGAGAGCTACTTTTCAAATTCCACTGATTATGTTCAGAATATTGGTTGATGTGGAAGAACGAGCTTATCTACCAAACCAACCAGTTCCGATTTGTTTCTCTGCCATTGTGTGTTGCAGAAGAATGCTCACTGGGTATTTCTGTAGCCCTGGGCTGCAAACTGCAGTTGATTATTTGACTACACCCCACCCATGCACCAAGTGCCCCCTAGACTTGCTTTTTAAGAGGTTTACTTGTTCCTGCATGAGGGGTGGAGTCTGGATCCCATACAACTCCGGTTACACACAGACACTCTCTCTCCCTGAGCTGCAGGGGGATTCACAGAGAAAGTCATCTCCAGGTCAGCAACATGTTCAGCACAGGATAACTTGACAATGTTAAAGAACTAAGTGGGCTTTATAAGGAGGCCTTTGGGCTCTTGGTCTCATGACGGAAGGAGCTCGGCAAATACTTGTGAAGGATTGTGGAGAAAAGATGCTCACGGTTTATTTCACTCAACATGGACACGCTTTTGTATCTAAAACCAAAGAAGCGTCATTCGGTCCAAATGCAACATGATCAGAGACAAACTGGCTACGCAAATTAGCTCACAGCATGGAAAACTACCACCCTGTAGAGCCCTGGTCATTCTCCTGCCCAAGTCCAAGTTGCTGAGTGTGTCACAGCCAATGCAGAGTGATCTGGCCCGGCCTGTACAAGCAGCAACACAGTTGGAAGAAACCAAAGCCTAGCATGTCTAGATCCTCCCTCCTCACCACAGTCTCTGAGGAATTGTGGTGCGCGCTCTGACAAGCCCCTCATTTGTTGACTCAGGGAGTGTCGCCGGGCCATGCTGAGGTGGTGACAGCATGTGTACCGGAGAGGAGGGGGCCCTCGCTGACTGAATACTTCACTGCCAGGTAGCCATGTCAACTGCTCAGTGTCCAGGCCTCTGAGCCATGGCAGACCCTTAAACAGGAAATGCTGTTCCCTGCAAGCCCCAAAATGAGGGCTCTGACTCCCCGTCCACATGATACTGTGCATGCTGGCTGTGGCTCTCGTATGAGGGGGGAGGCATGTGCCATGAGAAAGGAGTGTTTCATTTCAACTCAGAGGACAGGACTGTTTCTACTCGCTTCCTTTGGTGTGGCCCCATTCACAGGAGCAACTCCATTTCCCTGAACCCACCCCTCCCTGCAGCCCACTTACAGCCAGGCTTGATAGAGTTGTACGTGTCTGCGCACATGCATGTGCACAACTATGTGTGCTTGTGTGTGTTTCTGAGTGAGCTTGGATCTTATTACAGTTTGATCCCACTCAAATATTTCTGAAAGAAAAACAGAGGAGGGGAGGCCGGCTCTGTGGCCAATGCACACGCCCCGCTGAACCTCTGCACCGCTCACAATGAAACCTTTATCTTTAAAGCTCCGACTGTTGGTAATGGCCCTTAATGAGAGGGAATAAAGTGCAACATCAAAATGAAATTACCTTCACAACTTTGCATATTCATCCAGATACTCACTCAAATGCTATGCAGACTGGAGCACTAAACTGTTGTTAAAATACACTCTGAAAGACTTCTAGCTCCCTTTTCTTTCTCCAGCGAGTCTTATTTTAACCACTTCAAAGCCAGAAAAACAGAACAAAACAGCACCGACCAGCGTCATGAAAGCTCTGTGATTTATTACCATGATAATATGGTGCTCACAGATTGCATTATTCTGACTTAAAGCTATACGCACAGACATGCAAACACATCAAAACACTTATTTATCCATGCGTTAATGATCTTTACCACATGGATGATTTCATCACCAAGAATCTGCTTTTATCAAACGCAGTACTTAATATAATATTTTCACATGACGCATTATGTGGAAACTTTCAAGTTATAGTTCTATAGAAATGCAGTCGCTCATTATTCCAGCAAGTTAATGTGTCACTATAGCAGCCTACGTACTTCAAACACCCGATCACACATGCAACAAAAATCTGATACATGTAATTAAACGATTTGAACCACAGTCACCTCTGTGTGCTGTAAACTTAACAGCATTTGACCACCCAAAGTTATACAACAAATACCCTGAACTGTGATAAAATGTAAACCACAACAGAAAAACACATTCACTTGTTTGACAAATTACCCAAGTGGCTCCTCTGGGATGATGAACTTCTGTTAATCATTTCTTTCTTAAATCAGACATTTCGGAAACAAACTCCTAATTTGGTGACTAACGACAGTTGGAGAAACACACCCACCTGAGAATTCCCCTGGTGTGATATTTGGTGAGCTGGCTGCCTCAGTTTCAGTGTAAGACAATGTGGAGTCTGACAGATCTGTGGGGAATAAAACAGAGATTATTCATCTGCAGTTAGCCTGAACATCCGCAGACTCAGACTCAGTGGCTACCTCTGTGCTCGTCTTCATTTCAGCACGGAAATACTTCTTATTTCATCTGGGTTCACACAGCTTTTTAGAGCAAAATCCAGGCAAGATTTCCAGACTCAAAGCCTTTATTTTCACATGTAAATCTACATTAATCAATGTACAGTTGCACTTGAACAGCAGTTTATATGTCTTTGATTGAATGTTTTGATCATTATTATTTAATGCATACTAATTTCCAGAGCAGGGATCAACAGAGGACTTATCCAGCTATTAGCTGGCTTCTGGTGTGAGAAACCAGGAGACAACACACAAATATGATGACAGGACTGTTTTAATTGTATAGATAAATGCACCATATCATGCTGAAAATTAAACCTTTTTCAAGAAGCATATTCAAATTCAAGCTGATCAAGCTAAAATTAAGCATTTTCCAAAGTTTCAAGGGCTTTTACAAACCCTGTTTAATATCACATTTATAATAATTAACACTATATTGGGCTTCATCCCATAGTGGACAACCTGGCAACTTCACTAGCGGGCTTTACCTGATGACATCCCCCTAAATGCTGCCAGAAACCTCAGCTGTACTCGGGCTTACAGCCCCAGCTAGCAGCCAGGCTCCAAAGTCCCAGCAGCCCACAGTACATACTACCCACACCATACTACCCACACTGACTCTGGCTGGCACGCTGACATCATGCCACATGCTGGCCGAGGTCTCATCTCAAAGCTACCATGCAGTTTGCCAGTAACTGTGCCCCATTAAAACCATTAAAATTTTCCACATTGCTTTATTTCTTTTTCTTCCTGTTAAACCAGAGCCTTGACAAAAGACTGACCGTGCCCTTCACAATTTGCAGGGCTCTTAATATCTGTAATTATGAATGAAAGAAGGATAAGTCAAGTAATTACCATTTTAAAACTACCTGGTTACAAGTCATAACATAGAGGATCAATATTAAGCAGAATTCAAATGAAACGATCAGAACAGATGAAATATAAAGCTCATCAGAGTCACTTACCCAGTGGCTTGTGTTCTTCATTAGGGGAAAGCCTCGAATAAGGAGGTGGGGGTGACTCTGTAACACAAAACAGTCATGTTAATAACCTAATAAGGGGAATACATTGTATTTAAAAGAAAGAAATGTAAAGCTAAACCTCTACTGTGAAGTCATGAAACATAATGAAGTCATATTCGTGCAATGTATACTTGAATTAACTGTCTGGGGGTCTAGGAAGACCAATCTGGCATTTATTAATGGTGTTTTCATACACTGGTTAATATACTGTAAGAAAATGTTTGTGTAAATGACAATACTGGTAAGTGACATAACTGTAACTGTGACACATAATACAACCTAATCTTTGCACATCTAGATCGAAATCAGTCTAATGTTTCATATTCATACTCATTCAAAGGTAACCAAACATTGTTTATAACATCACATTTTGTGTGAAGTGATAATCATCAGGGCTCCTACACCTTCAACAAAGTGAAAATTAAACGCATTTTAACCATTTTCAAGCCTCATTTTCAAGATATGTAATAGTGTACTGATTATTTAACTTTTTCCTCACATTAAGTTTGTTGTTATTGTGGTACAAACAACCAAGATGATGTTCTGTGACAGTATTCTCAGAAGGCTCACACATATGGCATCCTAGATAACCAGAATATCAAACACTTTATTCAAATGTCCTTTATTAACCTTGGAAACACCACATTAAAATTAAAAGCACTTTCAAGGATTTCCTGCACCAGTAGGAACCCTGAGCCACGAGTCTTTAATAAAAACTAAAAAGAAGCATGCCAACACAATAAATGTCAAGCCGTCATAAAGGCTTCAACAAATAACTAAACTATTGAAACATTTTCACTTCCATTTCAAAGCAGACACCAGACTACATCACAGCTCTCACAGCTTTGTGTCTGCACTACAGAATGAAATCATTTTGTTCAGAAGCTCATTAAAAAGCTAGTAAAGCCAACAGAACACTATTTGTTTCTATTATTTAAGCACATATTATTTAACTGAAGCAGTCGTTACAACAACCACAGAGACTAACCGTAACTTTTAGTTAGTAGTTTAATGACTCAGTGTGAACCTCTGCTTTTTAACTTCATTGTGTTCAGAGACCTTGATTTTATCCCATAAAAACAGGAGAAATGAAGAGAATAACTTGCACACGAAGGAAAAGAAGCACAAAGGAAAGAAAACTTTGTGAGCACACTGTGACCTCGCCTACAGGGAAAAGGGGAAGGAGAAAAGCATAATAGCAGCGGGTCCTTTAAGAGTGGCGGCAGTAATTGCTGGGATCTGAACTCAGTCACTCAGATACACAGCTAGTCAGTCTGGCGCCAGTAGTATGCAAACTGTATATTATCACCACTCCTTCACCTAAATAGCATGAGGGGACCTCCTTAGGACAAAAGGGCTTTTAAAGCGCAACTTGAAACTGATCTCATTCGAAAAGTATAATGCCTGGCAAAATAAAAGGAAAAACTTTTTGCCCACTTGGATCCCAGCTCTCTGCCACACATTATATACTGCTTTATTCTTTAAAAACTCTTACATGAAACCTTCACAAGTAGTTTATATAAATAAAAATCAAACTCAAGCAGATTAAACTGCAGCTGGTAAATAATTTAAGGTTAAAAAAGTGTTAAGATGTTTTTCAGTTCAAATGTCTTATTTAACTCCATATTTCTTACTTACTTTGCAAACAATGTAAAAACCAGTGATTAAGGTCTTGATTCAAAGCTCCTCTTCTTGAATAGCATGAAAGAAATACCAGCTCTATCGGGCCACGCATGAGCGCATGTGAGCTATGTCTACTACGAGCCTTAGTCCCAATATGGGGTATGTGCCCCTCTCCCTCTCGGGAGTCAGTGGGGTCGAGTGGCCCAGCGTTTAAGGTTTGCCAAATCACAGGCTTGCCCCCTGCCAAAACTGAATCTGTTTAATATAGGTCAGGAAGGTTCTGCCATAGATAGCTCATTGATTGTGAAAATAAAGCTCAATCCTCTCGCACAACAACTAAACTGACCTATGGCACCAAGTCCAAACCCGAGTGACTCTATACAGTCATATACATGTCAGACGCTGTAGATGGATCGGCCTACCTGGCAATAACCCTGCAAGAAACACAGGCAAGAACTGAAAACAGCTGTCCTGACAATCACACTGAAGGCACTGACACACTAAAGACGTCATGTACTTTGTGTTATTATGGAATTCATTTAAACTCAAAGCTAGAAGAGTTGTTAGGACAAACAGTCTCCTTCATCCCAGATCCCAGAAGACCCAGATTTTGCAGGCTCGTGAGAATGATGCTCTTGTGTTGCACCAAACCCTTTAAATACAACTTTGAATGCAGCTAAAATATTTAAAAGTGACGAATAATTCAGTATTTTCCATGCATTCACAGTATTTTTGCTCAATATACTAAACTTAATCAAGATCATTTGAATAACAACAAACTGGCCAAAGAAGCGGACCGTCACACTTATGTTTTATCAAATCTACCTCAGCTCCAAAGAGCTTTATTATTGTTAACCTTGCCATAAGGATGACTTTACTAATCATTAACCACTTAATCAAACGCCCAGCCTTTCTCTATCTCTCAGTATGCAAGTAAGCCAAACAATACCAGACAAATAAAACATGGTGATAGGGAAAGATTTTCTGAGCATATATCAAGGCCCTTTGCAGTTTACGATCTTGAAAAGGTTATTCCTGCAAAATAACTGTCAATGACCTTTTAAGTTATCTTTATTATTATTCGGCAAATGGACAAAATAAGCATAATGGTTGAGATGTATCTGCAGGATTTACTTGTGGTACACATTTATAAACACAGGCATGTTCATAAGATGGTAGCTTACACGACTGTAGTTCAAAACAAGAAAGAAAACATATGCTGGAAGAATAAACATTATAGACCCACATTTCTTTTGGTAATCTGTAAATGTTACTTGGTGACATTAAAAGCAGTGTCTAGCTAGACCTGTGAGGTGCTACATACAGGCAGTGTGTGTGTGTGTGTGCTGGAGGATGCTCTTACCTGGCCCACAGAGCCGGCTGTAGTGATAGGGGTTGCAGCATACTGTCGGACCGTCCAGGGCCCCGAAGCTCTTACACTCACAGAGCGGTTTGAGCTGGGCTGGGTGCTGAAGGTCGGACCAGCGGTACAGTTTACACACAAGCAGCTGCGGGGATGCCACATGGCCGCCCAACCTCAGCTCTGTCCGGGAAATCATAACACAGTCGCTCGGCATGCCTCCTCTGGACTCCACTGCCTCTAGTAAGGTATCCAGCGCCCTCTCCTTTAGCCTTTTTAACAGAGAGTATGTGGCCGATTTCAGTTCCTGCTCCAGCACCGTCCGTGGCATCGCCTCCTGCGCCTCAGGAGAGCCGCTATCCCGTGGTCCAAGGCTCCTCAACACGAAGTGACACGACCCCGGATCCCTGGTACCCTGAGCCGTCTCTGGACCCCTAAGCTCGGAGTGGTCCCGGTCTTTAAATAAGCAGCACGTCACTGTCCTGCATTCTCTGTCCTGTATGGAGCGGGGGCTCCCCTGCTCCTGGACGCACACCGCACCCCCATCTTGGTCCGACGTGACCCCCAAGCCGCTGCTCTCCACGGGGCTCCGGGTGCACACACCCCCTATGTCCCCTACAAGAGACCCGCTAGGGGTCATCGGTCTGAGCTCCCTTTTGGGAATTTTCTCTGGGTTGTTTCCGAACAGATCGTCCCTACAGCCCTCACTAGTTTTGCCATTTCCATCTTCCCCTTCTTTATCTGGGATCAAACGGCTTCTCCAGAGTCGCCGCACAAGACCTGAGCGTTTCGTCCTGAACATACGACAACTTGAAAATCTATATGAGGGTTTTATTCTTGTACGGATATCCGAATATTACAGATACTTCTCCGGTCGTTGCAAAACATTAATGTCTGTGAAATGCCGTGCAATGCATGCACAGCCAACTGACGAGCATTGGTGGCAAAACCGCAACATTAGAGAGAAGGCTATTTTGTTGCATTTACAACAACAAAATCGCGCAATAAATGCACTGCAGCATTCCGGTCAAAATGCATTCATTTAGCCGATTATACTGTAAATAAGCGAGCGGGTGAAACTGTGGCTTATTATCCAGGATCGCTGCGGAATTGACTGTTTATATGTTTGTTACGAACGAATAAAAAAAGTAGAATACATAATAACATAACATAATATACTTAGAAACATAATCCAAAGCCAGTAGCCTTCAACCCAAGACGGCAGCTCGCAGCCTGAAACAGTTTCGGACTTTTAACAAGCTCAAATCTACTTTGTACACCGGCACGTAGAGCATGAGGTACTTCGAGGCGATTTAATCCCAGGAAAATGCACTGGAAATCAGGATCCTTGTCGTCTTCTTGAGATGTCAGTGCACTTCTTTTTATTTACGATCCCAACAAAATATCCATGCGAGCTGAAATTGCATGAAGAGGATCAATCCGGGGCTGAATCGCGCTCCTGCTTCTCTACTCAGATCTAAACCAAACTGCAGCCCAGATCCCTTTCTTTCTCCGTTTCTCTCGCTTTTTCTTTTTTTCTCCCCGCTTCCTCACACACACACACATACACACACACGCACACACATATACACGCACACACACGGGGCCCCCGAGGAGAGCGGTGGAGCCATTGGCTGACTACCATCATGTGCTAGTCTAGACACTTTGGCGGCTGTGAGCTGCACTGATTGTTGCGCAAACAAGGTTTCAAGTTTCTTAACTCTTAAAGGCGAAACACCCACCTCTAGTTTTTTTTTTAAGTTAAAGTTACTAAAACTTATTTACATCTGCGCTGCCAGTAGGATGTGATTGTTATGAGAAGAAAATAACAGCAACTGAGGAACTTCAATGTCTGTAACTGTAATTGCTTTTTATTTCCCCAATACTAAGTCCCAGTATTTATTTTAATTTTTTTTAATAGGGACACTGACATGATGCGTATCAATTGACTATGCAAGATATGGACACTTGCCAAATTAGGTTTTGATTTTTTTTATGGGGATTATGAAAAGTAAAGATAAAGCCAGAACAAAACAAGACATTAAAAATAACGACATCCTGTCAGTCATCAGCAAAAACTATAATTACATTTCAGATGCAGTGATTTCTGTGAATGACTTCCCCAGAGCAAAAGATTTGGATGATTATTGCTTTCAGTTTTATATTTAAAAGTAAATTGTACTGAAGGAATTTGCAGTGGAAACAACTTTAACCGACTAAGCTTGCATTTGACAAGTGTCTCAGTATGAAAATATACAGTATGTGCAAGCTGAAATATTAATATTAGTGATACCCCCCATTACAAAACTAGTTAGACAATGAAAACATGGCTACATTTGTAGTATAGTATGTTAAGGATGAATCAAAATAGTACAGAGATTTAAATTTGTGTGAACATGAAAGACTACACAAAAGCAAAAAAAAAAACAGTACAATAAATGCTCTGAAATATCACAAATGTATTTGTAAAAAGCAAAGCGAATTTAGTACTAGAACAAAATGTGTGATACAGGGGTCAAATTTTTGTTCAGCACCAGAGCTTGGATCTGATTGGGTCGCACATTCAAATTAGCCATGTGCTCCTCGGGGAAGCTAACACGGGTTCACAACCGGTTAATGGTGCTCGCGACTCCTACTGGTGAGCGCTGGGATAGAGGTGTGTGACGTACAGCTTGACTAATACTGGATTTTCATGGAGATAGCGACATTAATATTTGCAAGAAAACCAGATGACAATATGTCATTTTTTTACTGAAACACATAATATAAATATAACATAAAAAAATTAAAGATCACTTAAAAACACAATTTGTACTTTTTTCACCACAAGGGGTCTCAAACTATTTTAAAAAATGTAGTCGCTGACATCTTCAACTAGCATGGGATCACGGGAGTTGTGTCTGCACCACCATTGCTGTTATTGTAGTTAGCTTCTTCAGTTAGGACTCCATCAGTGTTCGCTGTTCATGACGTTTTCACAGGGAGCCAAATTATCCGCAAAGGTCCTCTCAGTAAACAGACGTAAAGATTAAAACTGCCCCCAGGATGGGTTTTCACTCAACTACGGTGAAAAATAAAAGAAATTATCTCAGACGCAGCTCCATCTATAATACAGGTTAACCTGAAATCTAATAACATTTTAATCACCACCTATTTTATTTTGTAAGGATGTTCAGTGCTATGCAGCATGAAAGTAGTATAAAAGCAGAAAAATGAGAATTATAAGAGTCTATTGTAAGGAGCAGAAGAATATCAGGAGGCCTTGGCTGGGCAGCACCATGACATGATGGGAACACACCAGTAATAGCACTCTTCACAGTTAATCAAAAATAGTCTGTGCTTTTTTTAAACCTCGCCTTACAGTGGCTATTACATCAGCTTCAGTTGACAAAACAAAAATTACAACCCCGACCTTTCTCTTTCATAGATAGCAGCCTTCTTGTTGGCTGGAGACACAACAGGTGAATTCTTGCTCACTGACGTCTCCACAAGTCTGTCTCCACCTTATCTCGTGTTCCTTGTCCTGTCAGGGTAAACGGTAAATAACAGGGAACTCCTTTTTCTTCTCTGTTCCTCACCAGCTGCTCACTATTGTAATTTACTGGCTCTGAAATCAGAGTGGCAAAGCCACACCCCAATATGTATCGACATAATCCAAGAGCAATAGTTCAGGAGTAAGCACTGCTGATTGGCTCAGAATCCCTGAAGCCTTTCCTCTCACACCCAGCACTAAATCTGTAAGTAGTTATGAATGAAACACAACTATCTGATTGTTTGAGATGTGCTAAAAACATTCTTTTACCAACACACAATTCATATTAATGACTACTATAAGAAACATTTATTACTCATATGACACATCTATTTATATCAGTGCCATCTTTTAAAACTCTTCTTAAAACGAATTTATCGTATTGCCTTTTGCTTCTGTTTTATTTATGTTCTTAATTGTATTTTGTTTAATTGTCAAGCACCTTGTCACTTTGAAAGGTGCTATACAAATAAAGTTATCATTATGTGAGATACTTATCTATAGTCAGTGTATTACCTACATTAGATGCCGGCTGGCACGTCCCTGTATGGAGAAGCAGGCAGGAATAAGGACACAGGACATTGTAAGGACAACGTTCATCCACCTAAAAAAAAAAAGAGAGTAAATAAAACAATATCAGTTGAAGTGTTTGTTATATATTGAATATTTTCATCAATTTACCTAGCTGTCAGACAGTCCTGTTTAAGAATATGCGGGGCAAACTGAAGTCGTTTTATGCTCTGGTCAATGCCACCAGACTCCATTGACAAAAAAAGTAATTTTACCTTGCAGACAACAGGAGTTGGTGTTTACAGCCGCCTAGAACTGTTACATTGTTTCTGTTATTGTGCATTGTGTGACTTTAAAAACCCTTAAATACACCAAATACAAACAAACTAACCAACCGTGGCAGCAGTAGACCACTAACCCCTGGTAAAATGACTGTTTTTGTTAATGGAGTCTGGTGGTGTGAACCATAAGGGATGTTCTAAAACAAACTAATACACATGTATAGTGCACGCACACACCCACAGTAACGTACACACGTGCACATGCACACCCTGTCTTCAATAGGACATCTCTGAAGCTCTCATGGTTGCACCAGTGAAGACTGTGAGGGCTGCAGCAGCAGAGTATGCCAGTGTCTGAACTGGAATCAGGTTTCCCTGGCAGCCTTAAGGCTTTGGGGCAGAGGGAGGTTACTGAGGGTGGACATGGAGGCCCTCATGCCTGCACTGTGTTAGAGGCACCTGTTGCAAATGCATTCCCCTTTGTAACTCAATCACATGTCAGACAAGGAAAAGAAAACTGTTATTACAGAGCACCGCTTCATTTAAATCAGTGTCATGCAATTTTCAATTAAGTCAAAGGAAAACCCAGCTGGCTCATAAGTCACTGAGGCCGTCTGTTCTGCTATTCCTGCTGCTGGAACCGATTCACGTGAGACAAATGTCTGAAAGCATCAGGAGCATGCAGACATTTTAGATGCTTTGAATCTGGTGCAGCATAAGTTACATACAGATGATCGTGTGACCCTGTAAGAGGGTCTTGATTCGGTCACTGTTACAGTGAGATAACTATAGAACCTGCGTAAATATCTGCAATAACCTGACAAATAGTCAAGGTTACTCAAAATTAGTTATGCAAAATTACTAAAACAGAACATATTAACCACTGCAAAACTGTGATTTGTTGAAATCACAAAGAAATTTCACTTTCAGACTATCCTGAAACCCTAAAGATGAATTCTGCAATTTTTCAACCTGAACCTTATTTCCCCATGTTTTTGTGTCTAAGTGACTAACGGGGACAATTTTTGAAACTGGTCCAGTACTGTCAGAGAGCGCTGCAGGCGGCAGCCATAAAACAAGCTACAAAGTTACTGCACGAGGAAACCACCCACTGTCATATACTTACTTTCAGTGATCTAACACAGAAAATTAATTTTAATGTAGCAAAAAATGTAAAAGATTGAATGACTTACAGGTAATGTGAGTTGTTTATTTTGGTTGTTAATCACTTTCAATGGAGCAGCATATCTATTCTCCTATACTGAGGCAGTTTGACACTGCTTTTTAAAGAACTTATCATATTTATGTATCAGCATAGAAAACACATGAATAAATAGTACATATATCTATCTGTTTGTTAAAGTATGGTACGTTTTTTGGAGATGCTGCGGCTGAGAAATGCTGATTGGCATGCCATGTCTTGTTGTTTCACACCTGTCCTGACTGACAATGCCAATAAAGTCTGCTCAAAACAAACTATTCCCTAATTTTCTAAAGTTGACCCAGCTTGAAATTCTGTAGATTCGTCAGCTCACATAATATGTGTGAAATCGCAAAAGTTAAAGCTTTGCTGAATCTCTCTTATTCAATCACTGTAACTGGCGAGCAAAAATACACCACGTAATTCCAGATACTGCTGAATTATCTACTACACATAAAACTATTTGAGATGCTGCCAGAACTGATGATCTTTATGTGATTTCTGTCATGCCTTTAAATTATATTATCACACAGTTAATACAGAACTGTCAGGCCGACCATAGCTTAAAATAGGATTGAGGCTATCTCTCTGAAATGTTGCTGTGGCAGCGCAGTATGAATGTACAATCTTTTGTACCACATGATGTCCATGTGCTCCAGTGTTACAGTGCAATGAAAACTTCTATGGCTTATATGTGGAACAATCTGTGTTTCTACAAAGAACTTTATAGAGATTAGTAACTATATGGATTCACAATTGATTCTTTTAGCAGGAAAGAGCAAAAATGTCAAGAAGTTCTTCAGACACTAATGATTCTATAAAGCTCCTTTTAAAGAACCTTTGAAGGTTTATCTTTTTTTTTAAAAGTGCCATTTAAAAAGCCACCAAACCCATGTGGCTCTTTTTTAAACTGAGAAATTAAAGTTTAGGCAATTGAACTTTTCATCGTAGCGTCATTTCGGAGCCCTACTCTACTAATGTGTGCTGCATGTGTGAAAGTGTGTAAGGAAAGACTTCTTCAAAGAGTAAGAGGTAACTGAGTACGCGGGTCTAAAACAGGGCACAGCTGTTCACACAGGCCTGTCCCCTGGCCTGCCCCTCTCCCTGTGAAGGTCCAGGCCCATGCACCCCTGGAGACCCCTGGGTAATAATGCAGTGGTCACGCCTGCCCAGCTCCCAAATGACGCTTCAGACAATATAGGCGAGTCATGCACATTAAACATGGGAGATAGAATTTGCAAAATGTTGCACGGACAAATCCAGTAGAAAAATATACTATAAAAAGTAACTCTGTGCAGCAGTTGACTTAAACAACATTAGCATCGTGACTTCATGTCTACTGGTACTCCAGGCTTCTAATACAAAATAAATGTATTTATTTAAATAAAGCATACCTTAATGACAATGCATGCCACTGGGGACTGGGTTGATGTTGAGTAACAATAGAGATATTGGTGACAAATAGCCACCTTGTCATTAGAAGCACTATTAAAGCTGGTTATCAAGCCACACAAAGTATCTCCTCCATTTGGTTAGGGGAACTGGTTTAGAAGAGGACATGCTCAGTCCCAGAGCAAATTTGTGGTAATAAAATATGGGGCTAATTAATTTGTAGTTGATTTGAAGGTGATCTCAGCTCTCTGGATCCCTAATTGATCAACTGTGTGAATGTACTCTTTGGAGAATACAGTAATGTTAGACTGCCTGACGTGCTAATCCATGTTAACAACTGAATCTCACACATGCACAGACACAAAAAAATGTCAGAGACTTAGTAAAATAGTTCAACTAAATCAAAGGGAACTAATGAAATATACAAAATGTGAGCATTCTGCAACATAGTGAGTAAAGTGAAGGGTAGTGAGGCAAGAGTGAACCCTGACTGACACGGCTCTTGAGGATCAAGGCATTAGAGAAATTGCAACGTGGTTAAAATTTCCAAATTACTCAAACTATGGATGAGTGGCAGTTTTAGGATTTAAGGGCACTGAAGAGAGGTGTGGTTGAGGGAAAATTTGCTTTCTAGATGCATTATGTATGTAGAAATATAACATGTTTAAGCCCCAAACTAAACTACTCAGAGACCATAAGCTTATATAAAGGTCACTGCATTGGCTGTTTATTGCAGAACGAGACTGCATTTCTCCAAAACACATTAATTTATTTCTATAGCTCATATAATTATCCAACTTATATAACCATTTCTTTGCACACAAAAAACAGACATAAAACAGTTACATACCACATGTGCACTCCAATAATACGTGTGTAAACATTACAAAGCTTAGCTATTGTTTGTTTTTGCTACAGTGATGTAGTAAAAAGTGTTTTTGTGTCATGAAACTGGAGGGAGAGAAAATGGAAGAGCCGTGGGGAAAGAAGGATAGTTAAATCTTTAATTGGAGGCAATTTGATTCATTTAGCGGAGTTGGAGACAAGGAGTCCGGGGAGACAGGGCCTGAGGCAGTGTTTTTGTCATCTTCTTTTTGTATCAGTCAGAGTAATTCGTGTCCCCAGGGGCCGGCTGTCAGTAGCAAGGCTCCATGAACACATTCCTTCTGATCCAGGCCATTATCGGCCCATTCAGCAGCAGTGGAGCCTGCTTAGGTGGGCCTCTCTCCGGGCTGACCTCCTGGGCCCTCGCCTGGGCCTGACTCAACACTCCCACTAATCCACACCTCAAAGACTACAAACACAAACTTAGATTAAAGTCTGGGGATAGAGTCACAACCAGCCACATGAGCATAACATGATCAGCACACACAGTCGCCAGCCCCGCCACACACATGCAGTATTAGAAATAATGCAGAATATCCTCTGCTGTTTACAATAAGAAATGTAATATTCATGCTGTGTTGTTGACATGACTTTGTAAAAGGGAAAGTCAGCAGAGGTTTTTTTTTACTACAATAATAACATTTTCCCTTTCAATCAGCATTTTTATTTGATGATGTGGACGAACAGCATTTTTTTAAACATTTAATTGCTTTGTCTCCACAGTGTGATTTCATCTTAATCACCGTTACATTCCTCTGGGCTGCAAATTAGGCGTGTCTAAGAGCAAAGGTAACAAGCCCTGTGGTGGAAGCCACACCCTGTCTCGACCCAACACAACCCCCACCCTTCTTATTATTGTTTTGGAAAATCTCCATTTGGTTTGATGCTTTTATGTCAATACGCAACATAATCACTGGCTGTCATTTTCAAGTGGTGCCACAGGTTCTCTTGTATGGGCGCCATCTTGCCCCAGGGGTCTGAACTATCCACAGGGGACTTTCCTGTTGCCAGCTGCCTCCATCAAACCCACACTTAACAGCACACTCATTGAAATGTATTAAACCATAGCCGATGTTATGTATTTTTAATATGCTGCTGCAATTTGCCTACAGTACAGAGGAGCTGACTGCAATTATAAAATCATAACTACCAGAATCATAATTAGCTGCATACTTGCACTCAGTTCATTTAAAATGTCTAAACGTACCTAATGCATTCATAAATTTCAAGTTGGACCGCCTGAGGCCATACATGCAAGCAGAGTAAAAATGAAAATACTGTTCCAGGAGAGGAGCACTCGAGCCAAAACCAACTGGCAGTAAGCAGATTTTCACACCTCAGGAAGATATCACACACCTACATTGGCATAACATTCACATGCAAATGTTCGCTCATTATTTCCATGTTTAAACTTTAAGAAGGGGAGCATGGTGTTTTGAGAACAACAAAGTTTAATACTGTTTGAATAAACTGTTGAATGGTTTCAGTTTATATCCAGTGAGATTCTCTTGTATATCTGTTTTTACTGCTCTGCACCAACAGTGGCAGTATATTGCATGAAGTCAGGAGGGGGCTAGGGAAACACTACACAGAGCGCAGGCACTTAGTGTGAACCACTGTACTTTTTAATGTTTCCCGAATGCTAGTAAATCTAACCCTCCTAAAGTCCACAGTGAAACGCTATGCCAACTATGACATCACCCCTGCACAGACACGTTTTATGAATTTTAAGTTCATTTACAGAGACCAGGGTTGGGCAGGCCACAGGGTCCAGTTTAAAACTCAGTCGCCACACTGAACAGCAGAGACTAGTTTTGTGAGTTGAGTCATTCGCTCCAGATCTGACGGGCAAACTCAAAGAACCAAAAAGAAGAGTGGGGAGCGATCAGTGGCTGTTTTTTCATCGTAGTTTACTATTTTTCCTACTTAACCAGAGTTAGACAAACTCATGTGTGCCTTTTTCATTCCTGTGTGCAAACAGAAGGTTATTTCTAACACTGTGGTTGGCCTTGCTTTGCTCCAGTAACGGATGTCCCTTGGATCAAGTAGTATCTCCTATCAAAAAGGGAAAATACACTTTCTACTATATTGTGGGCTCAATGCTGCACTTTTATTATGGCTGCAAAAAATGATTAAAATTTTTTTTTCAATTGATTATTTTCTCAATTAATTATTTGGTTCATAAATTGTCAGAAAATAGTGAAAAAAATGTCCATCCCAGTCTCTCAAATTCGACGGGGAATGTTTTCTTTGTGTGTTTTGCTTTGATAGTTAAAAACTCAAGGATATTGAGTGTAATATGAAATAAAACAGAGAAAAGCAAGAAATCTCCGTATTTGAGAAGCTAAAAACAACATTTCCTGCTAAAATGATTAAGCAATTATCCAAATGTAAAGTAATCTTTGCAGTTCTAATTTTTATTTATGAATTTTTCTACGATTTTCTGAAATAAATAAATATTTCTTGAGTTACATTGTACCTTGTAATTATGTTTTTCAGACCAAGCATTTGTATTTATCCACTGGGTGTGGCAGCAAGTAAGGATTATTTCTCACGGTAGGAAAAAACACATTATCCCTTTAATTGCTAAACTACTCTGATGTGGCAACTGGATTGTGTAATTCTAAAGAAATAACTATGGCCCTGTACGTAGCAGCATCAAACAGCAAGTAACATTTATTAAAATGTAATTGCTCGCTGGCCGTTGTGGTGGCTTAGTGTTTAAGAGTGCGTACCATATACTTTGATCACAATGTAACCTGTTTGTTTACCGGCCAGGGACCTTTGATGCATGTCATTCCTCCCATTTCTCCTGTCATTATCATCTCTCTTTTATCCACCTTTGAATAACAAAAAAAAATCCTGCCCAAAATATAATAGTTCTACACGGACAGGAAAGAAAACTGAACAATGTCCTTCGAATGGCTTTTTGGAATCCTTAAGGCCAGTACACAGCACTGAACTTGAGAAATAATTGCATTTTCTCTCTTCGATGGTGCATTTTGCTGAGAATTTCCTGTGCTGTCGGGACCATGGATAACAGTGTTATTATTGTGCTCTGTGAGTACCCCCTCCATTTCCCTGTTCAAGGATGCTCATTAGAAGACCAACCAGCTAATCTGGTGTTGGGGTCCTGATAACTCCCTTGCTTGGCGTCACACTAGTAAATTGCCGTGCCTCCCTGTTAAAAGCCGGCAGTTGATAGCAGTATCAGGAGACAGGCTACGATGGGGAGACAGAGTGTCCGGCTCCAAATGACCTCCCAAAATAGACAAGTGCCTCAGGACCGGGGGCCACAGGCACCTCAAGCCGAAGCAAAGGATCTCAGACAAGACCAGTTCAGGAAGAACATGTCATCAGAGCCATTGCTGTTAATGGCATGCAGATATGCAAGCAAGGCGGCAGACACTGACTGACCCCAACCCTCAGCATTTAGTTCTCCCACTGAGCAGAGCCTTGCCACACCACAGACAGGTCAGACATGGAGCCGCCTGTACAGAGTGGGAGCCACTCACTACCACAGAGCTGATAATGATTATGGCCAATTCACTATCACTAACAGTGGAAGGCCTGCTCTGTCTCTCTTGCTGTGGCCAGAGGACAAACACACTGTATCTCTTAGACGTGACTGGTGACCTAAGATACAGAGACTTCTGTATCCTTATGGGACAAACATCTTCACACAGTTCCATATATATATATGTACTTTTTCACATGTAGCTGACATATTTCGGTGAGCTTGTTTGAGAAGACTCTGCAAAGTTGAGACAGCATGGAACATGATGTTTTCATTATGTAGCCTACACTGTCTCTTCACCCAGGATGTGATTTAAGCCCTGCTGGTGCAGCGGGGTCAGCTCTGTGACCCTGTCTTTCCTCAATGATGATTTACTTGTGCACAGAGGGCACACTTTCCCCTCTGCCCAGGCAATTCCCTGGCTCTGGTCCTCCCAGAAGAGTCACTTGTTTGGTATTACACAGGAAGGGTAATTACCGTCCCCGATGCTACACTACCACTGCCGGGCCCCATGTAGTAAATCAATAAGAGAGGAGAACAGGAGGCATTGAATCATGGACTGAAAACAAGGCAGCTCCAGTCTATCCTTGCTGGACCTGCGTAAGCCTCAAAGTGGGGCAGAGAGAGAGGAAGTGAGCGAATGATCCCTGTGAGTCCCTTAAGCTTCGAGAAGGAACACACTGTTGAGGACGCCAACAGTAGGCTTGAAAATTCCTGATATACCTGCAGCACAGTTATACATTACAGATAAGTGAAATTCAATGTCCCATGGCAAATGACTAACTCAGCAGATCCACCAAGATTACACGATGGACTGATTCCAAAAAGCATAGCACACGTTCTAACAAAACATATGGAATTCATTCTTTTAAATGAAGACCTCTGCTGAGAGAAAAGACTCAAACTCTGTCTGATTTGGTGCAATGTACACAACAAAGCACACAGCTATGCACATTAGTGTAGATTTTTGAGCCAAAGACAATTTTTCAAGAGTCAAAGTAAAGGTCTTGTCTTTACAGCCTGTTAAGAGCATGCACCTATCACTGACAGCGGTTTATGTGCTTACATATCCTGAGCTGAGAATGTCAGACGGATTGATTTCATCACATCTTTCATACCGATGTATATAATGTAATGACTATGGGCTACATGATCATAACACACCACTGGAATCTGGATGTAATAGGTTTACTGAAAACCGAACCCCAATATGTTTGATCCCTGGTGATTATTTAACCTTTCAAGTCTGCACACCAACATGATGGAAAAAAGATTGCAAAATGTGTGACACCCATTGATGCTGGGACTCAAATTTATTTTTGTTATATTGCAAGCTTGTAAGCTGGGAAAGCACAGCACAATATAAATACGGGTTATATACCTGATTCAACCACAACTGATTTTTAAGACTGTTGAGAGTCTTTACTGGACAAAACACGGCAGTCAGGATTTAAATATCTTCCCTGCTGACCTATAAGAGCTGTTGTGGTCATATTAAATATGTTGGATTTTCTGTATCTAATTACGATGATTCTGCGTTTGAAATTAACACGTATGCTACAGATAAAAAATCCTATTATCAGTGTTTAGGTTCTGGGGGTTTGAAAGAAAGCCAGCTGCTACACCAGGGTTGTTTTCCCCTGCTGCTGCGAATGCCGCCTCCTCCTCCTTGATGCAAGAGTTATCCTGAGTGACAGCTGGGAACTAGTGATGCGTGGTTCGACCTATAACCAACTGTTTCTGCAGACGGGTCAGCGAGACCAAGGGGTTGAGAAAGCAGCACTCCAAATCACAGTTATTACAGCACTTCTGTCATAACTTCACAGAACCAACAGAAACATTGTGTGCAATAGTCACCTTCCACCTTCTCTTCCTCTCTGTCAGGCTCTCACTCAAACATGCACAAACACACTCACACACACATACACGTGAAAATGTGTGATCTTTTCAAAAAGGCATCTGAAGGTCTTCTACTTAGTTTCTGGTATTTTGTAGGTTTTATCGATTCATATGAATAAAGCTATACAATGTGGTCAGACTCCAGCGGTTTCCTCGTGTCCAAGCAGCAGCAGCAGCAGCTCTTTCCCGATCAGCTGGTTGTCATTACAGTCTTGTCATTACTTGTGCTTTGGGAGATGAATCTCCATGTGTCTATTCCAACAGGCTCCCCTGACACTGCCAACGAATTAAAATCAATTGGTTTGTCTCTTGTCTTTATAGCCCTCGGCAGCCTGTGAAAAATGGATCCTCTTAAGAGGTAACACAGTATCCATGTGGGGCATAAGTCCACAGCATGACTAATGGAGCTCCAGTCTATATGCTAATGCTACATAACACAACACTGATACTGGCTGCATTAAGTTAGCCATGATACCAGGATGATATCATGTTTGCTGAAAGGAGAGCCAGTCGATGAAAAACGGATGATAGCACAAAATACCATCTTCATAATGCTCCACACCAGACATAGCTGTGTGCTGGGGGGAAAGGAGCAGTGGTCATTAGGACTCTTAAAGGGCAACGGCTCCTAACTCTGATTTACTTGATCTCATATCTTGGAGGAAACTGTGGATCGCCTGCCAGTCTGGCGCTTAGACTCCCTGTGTGACCTCAGCTAGTAAGCCTGCTCAGCTCTCACAATAGGTGGCCCACTGTGGCCCATGTCGCTGGTGCTTCAGTAGATGTGGGCCTGGAGAAGGGAAGGAAATCCTGGTAGGGAGCATAGCCGGAAAGACTGTGGCCATTTTCAGTTTGCAGGTCTATCCTTAGAGGTCAAACAGAGCTTTTTCCCCAAGGGGCCTCCACACTTTCCCTCCCCCTCCTCTTTAAAGACATTCCTTTCTCTAAACCTTGCCTCCAAAACAGTTCAGATCCATCAACATCTCAATACTTTCCCCATGTATGGCCTTTCACTTCGCTATTCAGAGTTATCACATAATGTGAGAGCCAAGGTAATTGCCAAGAGGGAGACAAACTTAAAGTAATAAAACTTTTATCATGAGGTTTTCTAAGAAGGATTTTCCCCAGAGGATGTCCTTTTGAGAGAAGCATGCAAATAAATTAGCTTATGACGAAAATATATGATCCTAATCACAGTCAGAAGTCACAGCTAAGCTGTGTGTGATATAAGCAGAGCGGGGTCTCTTGAGACATCAAAAGAGAGCCAGGAAAAATTGAGGGTTCAGGAAAGTAATTGATCAGTATGCCAAAGGGGCAGTAAAACACACACGTTTCAATGAGGAGCTGCAACAAACTCCTCATTGCAGTGTTCTCCTTGAGGTCAATGCTGGAGCCACAAACCAAGGGTTTTCCCAATGTGTCACCCACTCAAGGGGTATTAGTGTTTGTGTTACAGTGTCTCTCTGTCCTATAAACAATGTGTCTCTTGTGACAGTGAATCAGACACGGCCTGTCGGCTAGCCTCTCCGGCATCAGGCCTGCTTGCCAGAGATTGGTTGGGGAACTGCTGCAGAGCCATGCCATTTGTCATGCTGTATATTTACAGGCTGTGTCAGCACAGGGCGGGTGGAGCGAGACGTCTCCGCTCTGCGCCTGACTCCATGGACGCCAGGCCCAGAACCTCCCCTCATTCATCTGTTTACTTTCTAAATAGGCCTCTGTTTGGACTTACATCAGTGGGGAGAGAATATCTAAGAAAACGAGGAAGGAAATCTGTGGAAAACAAAGGAAAAGGAAAGAAACTCTCTGTGATAGAGACTGCCCCTCGCTGTTCCTGATTACGGCAGAGTTGCAGAGTGCTTGGCGCCATCAAAATCGGCCATCCAGGCAGCTGGGCAGGCCAGACAGGGGAGAGGAAGACTGGTAGTGACGCTAGCAAATACCAAGTACGGGGACTGTTAGGCAGCTCTTTCAGTGTTTATGTATTTTAGATGGCTGTTTTTGATTTTAGAAAGCAGGCGAAGAAAGATAGTCACCTCCCACGGTTACTACACTTGTTTTGTACGCAAATTATACAACATAACTTGTTTTGATGTTCAACATACTGAATGTGTGTTGACACATCTGTTCTTATGTATATATTGTATAATAATGTTTTTGAATCACACAAACCATTATATCTCTGAACATTAGAAATGAACAGGGGGATCTGACCATAAAAACAATGATGCCGTGTAGACTGTACCAGTCACAATCAGTCAATAACAGCTTTTTATTTTTTACCTGGAATTCCATTTAACCAAAATAGATGTCAATACTAGTTTCATTTATTCATTAATAATACTTATTTGGCCAACAGTACGTTACCCTGATTCATAAGAAAGATTGTAGTCGTTGACAGGCTTTGAGTAACTCAGGGGGATATGCTGCCATAACTGATCAGAAGTTGCCCACGTACTGTATATTGTCCAGGACCGTTCCCAGAGGAAGCAGTTTTATTGGCTGCTGTTTTTTTCTTTTATTGTTTGTATAAGTTTATATAAAGAGTGGGAAGGATCACTTACAATCTGAATGTTAACAGCTTTGCTTTAAGGTGATTGTTAAAATTATCAACCAAAGTATCCATTGTAACTGCCTATTGTTGTTGCAGAGCTACTTCCTTGTTGAACTTTGATCTGCTGTAAATACTGCAGTTGTGAGTGTACACCGTTTTACAATCTAATGAAAAAACTGTAACAAACGTTTCAGGTTCATTCACCTTAATTTTCACTTCAGAGGAGCACTGAGAGCTCCTGCAGAACTTCTTTCAGTCTGTCGTAGCCAATGCTCCGTCTGTGTGCTGGTGGCATCAAGGCTTGGAGGTCAACAGGCTGTTATGAAGGCCAACGAGGTCATCAGGTTGTGGCTGGACAGTGTGGTGGGAGCGGTGGAGTAAAGACAAGTCAAGTTACTCATCCAAGTCAAGGGTCTTAAGGCCAAGTCATACTTTCTGTGTCTGCGGGGCATAAATGTCGTAATTCGCCCATGACCACGAGTGTCAGTGTCATGACAGTAGATAATACTTCAAATATGGATGTTGCTGCAAAGAAGCTATAAATTCTAAAATGTGGATGCTTCAGACATCCTCAACCCAACAGCACAGACGGGTTTAAAGGTGAAGTTAGGGTTTTGAATGATGGTCAGAAAAGTGTTTTTGCATATAATGTCACAACAAAGCTGACCTTTTGGCTATGAAATGTCTGTCATTTTATTCTATGAGAGGTATGAAATGTTGTCAGAATTCCCTCCTCAGAAATTGCATTGACCTGAAATCATAATGTATAAAAAGCAGCAGCAAACTGCTTTGTTGTCACCCGTTGTGTAGTATTCTCTTTTTCCACTGTTGAGTATCAATATCAAAACAAATAACACAGGATTTACATGGGATTAATCATAATTAATATATTGTTTAAAAGCCCTAAAATACTTTGCTGCTTATCACATTTACGTACATTCAAACCAGCAATGCCTCTGTCTCATGTGTCGCCACAGTAACTCTATCTAATCTCCACTGAAAAGAACAAGAACACCAAAAACAACAGGAATGGCTGGGACTGAGGCAAGAGTGAAGAGAAAATCAGCAGTAAAGATTTGAAACAGGAAGAGTGTGGCGTCAGTACAGGCGGGAGATAAGAGCACTGCGCTCCATACACAAACACAGGGTTTCTGTGGCTGAGTGACTCCCAGCTCTCCGGGCGCCCTCACAGTAGCTGTCCTCTCCCCCTGGCTGGCTGCGGACCACAGCCCGTCACCCAGCCCTGCACACAGCAGATCCAGGGGCCTGATACACCCTCAGTGACTCCAGGGGTTTTAAGGGGATTTGTGCGAGTCCAGAGGACTGACGGGCCCCTCAAACAGGCAACCCTGGGAAAAAATGAGGGGACTTTTATCATATGGTGCAGTCCAAGCTGCTGAATTGCTTACAGTAATTTGCACATTTCTAAAGGGTGAATTTACCTTTTCACTTTTAGGTTAGTACTTGTGTTTTTTATATTTGATTCTATGCACAATTGTTGTTCGGTTTGGTGTCGTTTGTTTTGTTCTGCAGCATGAGATCTTCTATCTATCCATCTAAATGTCATTACAGCTCAACTCCAAGGAAGCTAAAAACAAAGCCTCCTATTTCTTTTGTCATGTTTCCAACTGTGTCCAGTTGAAAGAGAGATATTTCTAAAAAAATTAATATTACAAGTAAAAGAAACAAAAGGCCTGTTGCTCAAATATAACCCGAATAACTTGTGACAGAGTGAGACTGACCACTGCCCCTCCCAAAAATCCCAACTTAAACAAGTTGGTTCTCACATGGTCTATTGTTCCAGCCATAAAAGAAAAAACAGAATCATCTTTGTATAACTGCTGTCACAAACTGCTTCTGTATTTACATACAGAAGCAGGATCACATACTCCTTTCCTTCACCACAAAACCACTATCTGTTGCAAGCATGCTTCAAATCCTATTATCGGAAAATCCTGAGTCAAATATCCTCCCCAGTGAATCTCGCAGGGCCATCATTCAGCAGGCCTGTGTGTGTGTTATGACAGAGACGTAGAGAGAGAAAAGACAAACAGCAGAGCAGTCAGATGAGCTTCTGCATGAGACAGGAACAGCCAAAAGTGTAATAGCACTAAACCCTATCTTGTGCAACAGTCCCATTCTCAATTAACCTCGCTTGTGAAAAGAGCTGTGCTGATTTTCTCACAGCCGGAAGACAAGGGAGAGTCTCCAACACCATCAGATCCCAACCAAACGGCTGTAGCTTCCAGGCCCAACACGACAAAGTTTTTACCAGACAGACAGTGTGTGTGTGGATGAGAAGCAAGGAAGCCTTTTGGCACAGGGTTGAAGGCTGGGAATCCTAGCCGGGTTAATAAAAGTAGCCCGTGGGGCACTGTTTTTCCAGGCGCTCTCTGTGATGTTTGAATGTGAACTCAAACAAGCCTTCATTATGTGGCCACAGCCCTGGAGCCCCTGGTGCTGGGAGAGAGGCCCTGCCACTGACAGCCATGGCCTGCTGGCGGGCGTAGACGCCTTCCTCTCTGCTATGTCTCTTTCTCTCTTTTCACTCCCCCCACCTCTGATCCCTTTCTCCACACTGCTCTTAGCCTCTAATCCTGCATTCCCCCTCTCTTTCCTCTCTAGTGCAATCCTTCCACCTCAATCCCCTTACCTCTCTCTCTCTCCTCTGCTCTTATTCCTCTTTCGCCACTGCCTCTCTGATTTCTCTCTTTCCACGCATTTTTCCAATCATCCTCCATGAAGGACAGCTTTTAAACCAGCCCTAGGACCTGGAAGCCTCTAATCCACCATCTTTGTCTGCGGGTTTAGTTTGGTATGAACTGTAACTTTTTACCATACAATGACAGCTGCCAGACATATGGGGGTGTATGCCTCTGGAGGTGCTTCATCATGTTTGGTGGTCCACACAATGCTGACCCTGCATAACAGCAAATAACAGCCACTGATTTTTCACAACACACACTCGTCCATCATAGTTACGAGCAGAACATCATAATCTCAAATTGACACTTGTGAAAACAGCCATTATCGCTTAAACACAACATTATCATTGGCCTGGTGTGCTGCTGCAGATGTTGTTTCATGAGTAACTTGGAGCTGAGCGCTGCACGGAACAATTTACCCTCTTTCTGCGAATCCATTTCTCTCTTTAAAACTGTGACATTTTGTGTCTAAACTCAAAATAAGCCGCAAAACAGCTGACAAAGGAAGGCTTTTTGAAAGAGGGGGATTGAAATACAGAAAAAAAGCTACATAGACAGAATAAGCGTAGCAGAAAGAGAGAGACAGACAGCGAGAGAAGGAAGAGATCTGTAATTAGAACCATCTTTTCTCCCAGTGATTGCAGCCCAGTGCTTCCCCAAACCAGTGGTAAAAATAAGCCCTCCTCCTCTCTCGAGCCTGATCCAGAGACACCCGCTGTGTCACTCAGGCCACATCCAGACAGAAATGATTAAGAGCACTGGTGATATTAAACTTCTGGGAAGTCAAAAGGGCCAAGATAGGAAAGGGCAAGA
>CAFUXE010001085.1:351174-383377 GCA_903364295.1 Serranus cabrilla
TTAGCTTAGAAGATGGAAAGGCAAAGTCAAGTGTGCTCAGCACTTTTGTCATTGGTGGGACTTCAGAGAAAGCCAGCTGTCCAAGAGCGTGCCACTGCACCCCGCTCATCACCCATCATCCAACTATAATTATATGCTAAAGGTGCACAGATGCTGTCTATCCTTTTAAAAAGTGTTTTACGAGATATTACTGAAAATGAGATATGAATGACTAATCTAATAAGCACTCAAACTGGCTCTTGGCTTTGACAGATGCTTAATGAAATACATGGTATGTAGTATTAGTGCACCTCATAAATACATTCCTCATAAACAAATACTTTTTGCCTGCAGGCTAATGCTGATAGAAGCCATAAGCTTTGTGCTCCACCCAAACCTGCTTTCCCACTACCAACAAGAAGGGGCGCTGGCCATGATTCAGCCCAGACAAAGCAAACAAAAACCTGACCTTGATGATGCAGATAGAGTTATAGCATGTCACCGGAGGCCGGGTGATAACATTTGTGACCTATGCCTCTGGCCAGCTTTGTGCCTGGTTGGCGCTCTGCTGGTGCCGTTCTGTCTTCTGCACACCAGCTGATTGAATGTTTCTTGTCTGTTTCTCACAGCAGATTGCAAACTGTCTAGCCATCCTCCAATACCCCCCCACCCCACCCCATCCTCTGCACCCTCTACTCCACCCTTACTGCCACGCTCCACTGCACACTGCGACGCAGTCAGCGCTCCCAGTGCTATCTGCTTCATCAGACCCAGATAGTGTGGAGACTGGCGTCTGCGCTGGCCGATAGCTGTCGGCTCTCTATGTTCAGAAATAGAGATGTGCACAAGAATGGAAAAATATCAAGAGCCCAGCCATTCTTCCCTTTACATCTGTAATGCTGGTAATGATGCAATAACAGCATCTTTAATGCTGTTATTGCATCACCTGAGCAGACACATCATCAGACAACACACACCTCCGTTCTAGTCTGATTCACAGATAATATTTTTGTTTTTTTATGAGGAAAAAGTGGTAAATATTTCCAGCCTGCTGGACTCTATCTCTCTCTCTAATGTTGAGTTCTATAAAAACAGTGTTCACAGGAGAACGTGCCTCGCTACATGTCTCCCTCTTCCTGACTTTTCTCTTTAGTTGAAAGGTGGGGTGATTTCAGTTCAGAGGTTGAGTACTGGTCTGCTGTGCATGTGAGCTGCTGTTTCCTGTCGACTGTAAGTCTACTGGTAGTCAGTCGATGGGGTCAACACACAGGACTTTGTATTCAAAAAGGAGAACAAACAACGGAGACCTTGACCCTCGAGACCCTCCCCCTCTCCCCAGTCTCCCTCCAAATATCACTGTCTGAAGAAGCTCATGCTCACATCAGCGCTGTGTGTGGGCAGCCACTGAGGAGAGATTCTCACTCCAATCACAAGTTAAGCTTAAAGCTTAAAAAGCTTAAAATCAAGGTTTCAGAGATTTGTCTCTCGTTTAATGTTTTCATCAGTTCATGAAAACAGAACATAACAGAACAGGAGTTGGTTTTGAGATAAATTCGCAGCAACACAGCACGGCAGTGAATCCTCAGCTTTTCCAGCTGAATGGCTGCTCTGATTGTAGTCATGCTAAGCGGGGTCAGTGGAGACTCGCAGTAAATGGCCATGTCGCCAGTGCTCTTTGCTGCTGAGTCGACTGACGAAATAATGAACCGCACAGGCCTGTTTGATTTCCTCTGGAGACAGTTGAGCAGGAGTCTGATCCACATACAGCCCTGGCTCCCACTAACCCAATCTGCTTCACCCCGCTCTTTCTCTCTGTCTCTGACCGAGAGACGGCGTCTGCAGGCCTTTTTAGGGTACATCTATTCACTGTGATTTATTGTAAATTAAAAAGCTGGGAGCTCAGTTGCACAGCTAAAATGCCCTCTCTGCCTGCCTGGCCGTGCTCCATGCTGTCTGAGCTCGGCTCCATTTCCTCTCGTGTCCATTTCGTTTGCTATTGAGCAGACCAACAATTCACATGAAATTGTGTGTTTCCAAGGAAAGGTTCATTTAGCCCTGCAGTTTGTGGTGCATACTGATCGCGCTAAAATTAGACAGCTGGCATGTATGAATATTTTATGGCCCACAATATTATGTACATACAGTCTCAGCTGTCAGGTGTAAAACAGTGAAAATAGTGATTTTGGATCAACTGCACGTTACAATAGCAGCAACATAATTACGGGTCCATGATATTACAGTGCAAAGTCAGAAAGAATGGTAAAGGCGCAGTCATGAAGGAGCACACACCAAATCCAGTATTTTTCTGGGACACAAGGAGGTTGGCGAGCATGCAGGCAGCCAGTGGTGATGTGTCTTGGCAGGCACAGATAGGGGCAGTGTAGTCATGGACCCAGTCATCATCATCTGGCTGCACATTCCTACCCTATCTTTGCAGTAAACTGGATCTCCTTCTCCCTCTTATCAGCTGTCAGGAATTTTCTATCAGAGGCCCTCTTTCTCTCTCTTTCCCTCACTATCTCTTTTGCTCTTATTCTGACTCCCTTACTCTTTTTTTCTCCCTTCCTGTCCCTTCCTTGAAGCTGCAGAGCTGACACAGAGCAGAAACGGTTAATGGTCATTAAGATAAGGAAGCAAGGAGACGTCAGGCGGCTCCTAGGACAGGCTGGAACCCAAACAGCTCTGGTGCCTACTGCGTCACCACTGCAGGAGGCCCTCTGCCCTCGGGAAGCACCACTCAGATACGGATACATGAAACAAACGGACACATTTAAGAAATATATTTTACATAACAAGCTTTCATGACCCTTTTCTCTAGATTATATCATTCTTACGTAGTGGACCTTTTATGAACAAAAACATTGCTGTGCATTTTCCCTTGACACAGAAATCAATTAAACTAAAACTGTTTTCATTATTTTTTAATAATTGTATTTTATGTCACCATATTTCAACTGATTTTATTTATTATTTAATGTATTTGTATTTGATTATATCATATTTTAACTGACTTTATAATTATTTTTGTCTTAGTATTTTCTTTCATCCTATTTTAAATGATTTTATTCATTATTATTATGTCTGTGTTTATTTCATCCTATTTTAACATATTTTATTTTTTCTGTTATTTTAATTTCATCTCCTTTTCCTGAAAAAAAAAAATATATATAATTCTATGAGCCTACATTGATATCGGTCTTCATTTCCAAACACTCTTAGTTATACCTCAAAATGTATAAAACTATATTCAACAGCTAAAAAATAAATAAGGAGATGCAGAAAAAGAATCTCGTAACTGCTAGATTAAATAAATTATTGTTATGAAATTGTATTGTATCTAGCACAATATATATGGATTCTTCATCATAAAATAGAAATGTATCATTCCTATTCCATGTTTATTTCATTATAGCCATTTTACGTTGTATTAGTGGCATTCTCCCTAAAGAAAATGTGATTTAATGTCATTATTCATGACACTGGGTTGTTATGCTCGATCATGTTTTCTAATAATTACACTGAAATTATATTTCATATTGACATCAGTAACAGAGTCACTATTTTTTCACAAGAAAACATGAATGGTTATATCATAAACTTATTAAAATCATTCTAAACAACAACATCTGAAATATGTCCAAAGGTAGAAGAAAGCCATAATATGGTAATTTCATGAGGGCATCTCTGTTGAGTAGAAGTAAAATAAGCACAATCAGATCTGTGCATAGATCTTAAGAACAAATACCAGACACGACATGTTTATCAGTGCAAGAATGGCATGGTGCTGTAGTTTGACATTTTAATTGTGTTTAACTGGTGCTCCTCCTGGTAAAAAGGAGCCTAGTTCTATTCTTGCTTGAGGTCTCAAACTTTTACAAAGAAAGTGTGGCGCCATATACCTGTTGTGACATAAAGTATTTCCGTGGAGGAAGTTTAAGGCGTAGATCGGGCTCTCTGCTGAGATAAGGATTAAGCAGAGCACCACTTCACTGCTGTCTTGTCCTGCACCTTATCTTAACATCTGGTCTCCCCATACTGCAAGCTGAAATATGGCTGCAATTCATGCCACTGTGCCCATAATCCTGTAGTATCAGAGCACAGGCAGAGGGGTCTCTCTTTCCTCTCTCTCCCTCCCATTCACCCCCGTGTGATGACAGACCCCTGAGAGGAGCCCTTTGTTAGTAATTGAGCTTACCTCATTTTCAAAATACCAGGAGCCCTGCTGGATAATAAAAATGTGCCTATACTGGGGTACATATTTCTGGCAGAAGCCAAACAGCGCTATGCACAGAAAACAGAGCTGTGCTTGTTGAATTAGACCACAAAGAAGGAAAAGGTTTGTTTTTTTCATTCCCTGATTTTTCTTTGGTCAAGTTTTTTTTTTCTCCCTGCAACCTTAACTACAGTGGGAGAGTGGCCTTGCGTGGAGTCTGGATCGCTGGGACCTTAGTAATATCCACCAGGGAGCCTGTAATTACTCAGACAGCACTGCTGCCATCAGGCCACGCCTCCAGCCCTCTGCAGGCTTGGCGCCCTGTAAACGTGTCAGTGGCAGGATGTCTCTCCTCCTCTCCCTTATACACTTTCTTACACACAAGAAGAAGGTCAAATACACTCTCTCAATGAATACAAATAACTAAAGCGACCTGTAATGTTTACTTATTTGCATGAGAGGATGGTAAATTACTTGATGACACTTGTGGCCTTTAAACTGCAAAAACACAGTTGTGTACTATAGCAAGTCTTCTCTCCATGTAGAGTAAGAATGCTGGGTTTGTGGCTATAAAACAAGATGACAACAGTCTCTTTCCTCCACTCGTCATCTCCAACAATGCAAATTACTGGAAAGTACTCCAGCTTATTTGCCTTCTGGTATACCAAAAGAGATAAAGCAGGAATGTTCAAGATGAACTTAGATAACAGTGCAGTGTGTACATTATCTTCCATACTTCTGGTAAGCGACACAGATTTGCACGTGATCATACATAGGCATGTAGGAATGCTTTTCTCCTCCTAACTTGCACACAGTCTTTTGCACTAACTATTGGCTATCTTACCATCAGTGTGGAGGCTGGCAGACACGAGTCTTTGAAATGTGATCCTTGTCCCAGCCAAGTCCTGCCTCCCTCACCCTAATTGGATGATTATATCCAGAACAACATTATTTTAACTCGGAGTAAGATGGGGGAGTCCTTTAATGCTCAGAAAATTCCTCTTGACTTGCGATTTGTACCCGTGGCAAAGAGTTACCAACTTCACGCTGTCAGGACTGGAAACAAAGCAGGGCTCGGCCTCGTCAGCGCTTTAGCTATTCCAGTGGTCATCCGTGTATCAAAAAAATCCTAAAAACAGACAAAGCCTCTTGCATATTTGCTTAAACTTTCAATGCCCCATAATCATGCCAGTAATGATAGTGTGTTTGCTTTGTCCAAACACCAGGGGCTCTGTTCTAAACACACATATACACATGCGCATATACACACAGAAAGCGCTGGGACGATGATGGATGTGAAGAAATTACAGGCCAAAGGTACTGAGTCTCCCTCTAGTCATTTAAATACACAAAGTACATAAACATAAAATGACTACACTAAAATCATATTCGATTCATACTGAAACAAACTATTAGTAAAATCATAATGTTCACAGTATGGGCAGCCAGTTGTTGGCAGAGATAATACTCATTTTGAATCACTCAAAGTCATACAGACTCTGAGGCGAGCAGAACAACACAATAATTTTATCCCTATTAGTGCTGGATATTACTGAGCTTATGTTTTCCTACAAGTCATCAAATGACTTTATGCAAGCATTTCGTATTCTTATAATTAGAAACACCCGTATGTTATACGGCCCAGAGATGCAAATGTCGGTGAGTCAGTGGCAACATATTCCTGAGTGATTTTGTTGGGAGACATTAAAAGCTTTAATAAAAACAAGTTTAAATATCAAAGGCTTTGGTTAAAAAAAACAACATTTACCCAGAGGGGAAAATTGTACAATTACCTACAATGTGCCAGGCTGCCTGCCAGTTGAAAACCAGGTCATGGAAAATGTACATATCCAGCACAGAGAAAAAGGCGAAACCACATAGTTACATAAGGAGTTTAATAGCATTGTCATTCTTCATTTACAAAAATAATCTTTTCTTTGAATACAATACCAAGAAATTCTGCAGCCAGTCAGTGTGTGTTTCAGCGTTTGTGTGTGCCGGCACATGTAAGCCAGCTTCAATTCATGCACGGTCATTTCCTCTCCGCTCACTGAAGTGAGTCAGAATAAATTACAGTAACACAAACACATATACTAAATCAAACCCTGATGTATGCATCACCCACATCACCTCTGGCCTCTACACTGTATTAACAGTCTGCAGTGTGCCATGGCATTACTGTAACAACAGTCTGAAAGCATGCCGTTACATGGGTTTCTAAACAGAGAGCATCCTGTCGCACTGAGTGCGTGTGAGTGAGAAAATGGGAACTTATTTCCTGAATGCTCCACGGAGGGAATTAGCATTAGCCTTGTCACAAGGTCAAGGTTCACATCAAGGGTATGGAAGCAGGAGACAAGTCACATGACCACCTCACTGGCAACTGATGTTTGAGGTTACTGGCTGCCAGGCCTTCAGCAGGTGAACAAACACTTCACTCTATATTCTGAACAACATGCAGCAGCTTCTGGGGAGCAGATGCTGTCATCACCTGGCACAGAGCAGGAGGTAAAGCTGCTTTCAGAGTGGTGTTGTTCGCTAACACCCAAACTGTTTCAGTGGGTCTGTGTCTAATTAAGGTCTCTATCCCCGACTCCCTGCAGCATCCTAAAAAGCAAACGCTACAATATGTTAAAGTGCTACTATTAGCGTTTGTGCTTCTCTCTTGTCATTATATTTACAAGCTAAGCATCAATCTTTTTCAGAAATAAATACCAGACGGTCTTTTGAAAAGCCATAAGGTTGTTTAGCAACATTTACTGCTTCGCTGTCGACATTTTCACAATCCTGGAATAGTCTTCTAATTAGATAGATGAAAAAAGAAATGTATGTCTCATGAAAGAAAAAACAGAAACAGTTGACTATGTCCTCATCCAAACCAAAAAGGCAGCTGATTTGCTTGATTTGTACAGAATTAATCCGAATTAAAAAGTTTGGAATATGAGTATAAGTGGAATATGTCGATTTCATGTAACTGGATAGGAAATACAGAAAACTTTGTAAATGGATTAAAGGTCATACTCATGATGACCCAACTGTTGATTAGTTTCCCATTTTCCCATTACATACATCTCTATGTGCTTTATGTTTTAACTGGCTGCAATATAACAGAGACAAAAAAGTCAGAGTTTAAGTTGAAATACGGTACAAAATGACTTGCAGCTTGTTTGCCAGAGCTGGGTGGCATTTCCTCTGAATGCAGCAGACAAAAGCTAACCCAAGAAACACATGATGCAGAACAAAAAATAAATCATGAGTGAGTGCGTAAATAGACTAAAGAAAGTGTCTGTCATCCAGGGCCTTGTTTGTTTGTACTCTTTCCCAGGCTGCCTGGATTCATTAACACGTAGGCCTTGGCAGCACCAGCTTTGGCACACAGGGTTGAGCTGGAGGACTACCACTGCTGTGCAGCCTTCATACACCAGGAGATGAGGACATGTCTTCTCCACCCATCCATGCTCAACCTTACCCCACCCTGCATAGCACCCTCCTCTGGCATGTATCAACGCCCTCCACCCTATTCCAGTGTCAAACGGCCCAGTCCTGAGGGCAAATGTATTGAATACTTTAATGCTTCGGTTCAACAGAGGCAATTAAGCTTGAAGAAATTATGCAGATTTCAGATTACACAAACAATGAGCATAGTGGATGCTGGGTGGAGTGAATGGGTGGGAGCAGACAGCCATTTAGAGACCAAGGAGGCCGTCCTAAGATGTTATGTTTCCAATCATTACTGCCTTGCTTTGTCTCAGCTGTCCAGGTACACCCCCTCCGCTGCTCCTAACCCTCACTCTCACCCACAATGCACCTGGAGCAAGGCCAGGGCTGCTGTTAATTTGGCCTCATTATTAAGTTAAATGCAGCGCGGGCGGCGGTGCTAGAGCTAATGAGCAGTGCAGAGCTGGCTGTGCTGCTCCCAGCCTCGTGTCCCAGCCATTAGAAAAATTAGAGAGTGGAAAATGAGTCAAGGGTTGTGGAGGCCTTAATTGAAGTCTTGAATGAAACTGTCTCTGATCTGAGTAAACCCTGCGCTGACTGGGAAGGTCTCAACCCTCACTAAGAAACAGAATAGCTCCTGTTGGGGTCAGAATGTGCATTTATGTCAACAAAATCAACACGGTGTTGGACGAGGTGTTTTAGGTAGGAAGCGATACATGATAAACAAATTAACTACTGATTGCTGACCAACAAATCACCTTACAACATTTTCAGCCATTGTGTTAGTATGTATGTATGTATGTGTGTGTGTTAGAGAGACCCCTTTGGTTATGTTTATGCACAAGATGGTATCTGAGCTGTGTGGGTGGCATGGTCTCTGCTCAGGGGGAGCTGTGGCTTCAGAAGTGAAGCTCAGAGCAGGGGCACTACAAAAATACACATGTGAGAGACAAACAGGGCACTCAGCGTATCAAAATCTTACATTTAAGGCTTTTAAAGAGTGGAAAAAATACTGATTTGTATGGCATAAACTGTTCAAAGCTGTCCACTCCTCTGGAATAGTATCTGTCTTAAGTAATCTCAGGGACCGTCGATCATCAAGCCACTCAGTCAAGACCGTGAGAGACTGGGAGGTTTAGGAGTCTCTATGTTTAGATGACTTTGAGGGTTTTTCCTCTGCAGCCTTGCTAAATTGTCCAAACACGACCACACTGGCATTCATTTGCACTTCATCCCAACACAGCTTATCCTGACCACACATTGACAATGTTTTTCTGGGAGATACTGCGGAGATAGCTGGCCAAATCTTTGAAACCAAATCAGCAGCTTACAGAGATCAGCTAGAGGCTCCATTTCGATATTAAAAGAGAGAGAAAGATCAGTTCCCTGTTTAGGTTTGGCTGAACTCTGCTAGGAGGAGATAATAGCCTGAGGTTGGAGGAACATGGGAGGCAGATGATGACGATGATGTCGTGAGTATGTGTGCGTGTGTGTAGTTTGTGGGTGTTTCCTTAAATCTGACAGACATCTCTGCTTAGATTTGTCTCAAGGGTCAGAGGCTGTAGTAACTGAGCTGTGTTCAAGTGCCTCATCCAGGCTCTTGTCTCCCTCTCCCTTTTGCTCTAGTGTGTGTCGCTGGGGACAGTGAACAGCAAATTCCTGTCACAGTATTGTCGTCCTGCAAGCCCGCTTCTGATGGAGAGCACTTAGCCATGTTTATAACTGTACAGGTTCAAAGAGAGGCCAGCAGCACAATGGAGCAGGGCAAGTTGGCTGCAGCACCACTGTGTGGGAAACACCATCACACACCAAGGAATCAAAACAAAGACACAGAAGGGGAAAAAACTCAACAAGGATTAAGGAAATTGCAATTTTTCCCCATTCTATTCTGCCACGTTGAATTCGACAGAAAACATTTCCTCTACACAACAGCGACATTAGCCAAAAGGCCCTCTGGCACAGTAATGGGCCTTTAAGAAAACTGACAACAGACATTAAGGTCATTAGTGCATCAGTCAAAAACATTTTGCATTCAGTCAAAAATATTTTTCAGGCATTGAAAAGCCCCACTTTTCCACAGCTTGCCTCTGATTGGAGAAAGCCTCTTTCTCAGTGAGCCATTGGCTGGGTGAATGGGTGGGGGCGTAAGGCCATCTATAGGGCAGTGTTGTCAAAATTATTACATCAATGTGCATGACACTGCTGACTGGTTGTAACAGCTCTTACTTTATGTTGACTTCCCGTCATGAGAACAGAAGTCTATGCATACTTGGCGTCAGTGTAGGTGAAGGGCAGACACAAACGCCACATTAAAGGGATAAAACTGGAGTTTGGGTTTTGAGTAAATGTTTGGCTAACTCAGCTTCATCACATGTCCGGCATTTAACTAAACAGTGTGCTGACATTGAACATCACATACAATAAAGGCAGCCAGTCTTCTCCTGGTGGCCTTCTCACCCCAACCAGCCCCTGTGACCTGTCCTTCAGCCCCCCCTCCCCATGCTTTAATCCAGCTAACCTTGTCAAAACCACCAGACCTCATTCAGAACAAGCAGATGACTCTCTGCACGCCAGTGGCCTCTATAAATAGAAATTTCATTGAGGAGCAGCAGGCTGAATGGGAGGTATTGTAAACAGCGGGCCAGCCTAAAGCCTTACACAGGGCTAACCTGGGAAAGTGATGGAAAGTGACATGCTGCAGCCATGAGGCATGCAGTACAATAACAAACTGACACCGATGTACCACTGTCCACTGTCCTTCACTTCACATGTAAAGGTTTTACCTCATGCTGTTAACTTCCCCAAATCTACTTGCAAACAGCATACTTCGAACATTCTTTGGGTGAAGCGACAAAACAATGCGGTTTATGTTTATTTCTAAAGTAGGAACACTGTCCCTGAGAGATCGAAACTTTCCAAACTTTCCTGTGATCCCATTTAACAATAAAAAATGTTTGTGGAAAGAAAAACAGGACTGCTCACTCTGCATTTTGTATAAAGAACAATCAGCAGCAGTCCAGAACTGACCAAGCGGACAACTTTCTTTTACCGTTCATACTTGTACAGTACATAGCCTAGTATGTCTGGTTCTTTTCCACAGATAGTAAATATACTGCAGTGGCCAACAAAGGCAAACGTGCCACAACAGCCCAAAACATTTCCATTAGGAGAAACATGCTGCAGCTTCAGATAAAACGCCACTTCCAAAACACATGAAAATCCAAAACAAATAGAAAAAGAAAATGAAAAAACATGCTGTGGAAAGCTAATACAAATACATTAATCAACGGAAACAATGCAAGGTCAAAAACACACAAACACCCAAAACAAATGCAACAGAAAAATGCTGCATATCCAGTCAACACAACAGATGTTCAAGCCCTCTAGGAGGAGTGTGAAGTTGAACGAAGTGCATGTCGCTGCAGAGATGGACGGCTGGATAGTAAGCGAGTTAGTCTGTCTGTGTGCAAAATAACTATTAGCAGGCTATCTTGCTAACTAACTAGCCAGCGACCAAATGAGTAAAATGTAACATTTTAATGCTTATGTACACACTCTTGTCACAGCTTGGAAAGCACATTGTGGTCGCTAGATGAGCAACAACTTTTGCTAATTTTCTGTTACCAGTGCAACATGAAAGCCAGTCATCCACTAGCTGGCTTCATATAACAATAAATAATATGATAGTCTTATTATGCATCCACAATTGGGTCCAAAATCAAATCTATTCCACTTGGCACTATCTCTACAGGCCTGGGGAACTTCAGTTTTGTCTTTCTATTGCATTTGTTTTTGGCATTGGCGTTTGTGTGACTTCATCATTTCCATATTTGTAGCATGTTTTCTGTTTATGTATTTGTTTTGGCGTTTTTTGCAGCATAATTTTTCATTCATAGCATGTTTCTGTTGCTGTGTTTGTTCTGGATTTTCATATGCATTTCTGACACATTTGCTTTTAGGCACAACTCTGCCTGATTCACTGATCATTAATTTAACTTTACTTTCATACACAAGGCAGTGAGACAGGCCCACACTGGCACGGGTTAAAAGGTTTGGCATGGGAATTATGTCTTCCTTCGGGGGTAAAAATATGTTGGATAAATCAAAGGATTATTTTGTGAACTAAACTGTGCCATTCAGTGACGTCAAAAACTGGCTGACATCTCATTCAGTTCAGCTATTTGCAGCGTGATGGATTTATTTGATGGGGGAGACAATTTGATCAGCGAGGCTAAGCACACACATCTAGTCTGTCAGTATGGGCCTTGCTGTTGGTGCAGCAGAACAGCAGGGGTCTGACTCTGAGTTTGACACATGTCTGGGGAAGGAACAGAGATTTAGAAAAGTGAGGAAGCATTTGCAGATTATGTGTTTCTCGCTCTTTTTTTGCTCAAAATCTTTAACACATGGACCAAATATAGAGGAGCCTAAACAGTCCCCTACCAAACCACACAAAGAGAGAGAGAAAGAGTGCGAGCAGGAGAGAGGCTGAACCATTTTTAAGCCACTCATTTGATTCACAATTCACACGCAGATCCCAGCCAGGGGGCAGGGATTTTGAGGAGGAGAGATCAGTAGCCAGGCTTAACTTAAAATGTCAAATGCTTTACTTTGACTTCATGGAAAAAAGACAGTTCAGAGAACCCGACAGACCACATGCTACCAAGCATTTTTCCCTACTTAGTTAAAAAAATCTTAGAAGCAACAGGTACAGACTGGCTCTTTCACTGAGCTGTAGTAAAACAACGAGGTGCTTCAGCCCTGAAGGGCAGTGATACCTGATCATCAAACTGCCACCAATTAGAGCATTAGGAGAAGTCATTTATTTTGCCTATGTTTAAGAAGGTGCTAAACTCCATGAACCATTCCCTCATACCCCTGCTGAAATTTCATCCAGAGCAGCGCTGGCCTCACAGAGAGAAAGAGGGATATTGAGGGGCTAAGTGAGACGAGGGCCCTGGAGACCAGGCTCACCAGAGTAGACCCTGCCAGACCAGGGCCAGCCAGAGAACAGCCCCCCCTCTATCATTCCTCCCCTCTTTCCCCTCCTCTCTTCACAGCCCGGCTGGAGAACTTGGTACTAGAAAATCATTGTTCACGACAGGAAAAATCTGCATGCTCAGAACGATCAGTCATAGAGGGGCTACCAGAGTGCAGGGGGTTCGAGGTGGTGACTGACACCCACCCCCATTTTCAGGCTATGACCTAATGCAGGTAAAGGGTGAGGCTTGGTGCTAGACTGCGCCCCTCTCTTCAGCCCCACACCCAAATCTCCTCATTTAGATATTTGTTGAACCTCCTGCACTGAAACCACTGCCTGTACAGGAACAGATTGGGTGTTGGGCAGCACACAAGTTTCCATGCATGGTAGGCAATGAAAGGAGAGCTCAATAAGCTCTCAGCCTTCCCAATTCCACCACTTACTGACAGTAATAAATGTCTTCAACAAGCAAAAAAACAAAAATAAACAGCCATTTAGGTTATCTAATTTGGTGGATACAACTATCAGCAAAAGGTTTTATTCATAAATCAACATCAAGAAATGGAAATGAAATCAAATGGAATGGAAAAGAGGAAGAAGACACGGTGGAAAGATGAACTCCGGCTGTCTTGATGCGTGAACAGGAAATAGTGTGTTTGCATGGTGTCTTATCTGAGACGTGTTTCCAGGTGCTGCTCAAGTGGTTTATCTGATTTAGCCCCCTGAAGATTGTCAGCTAACACCTGAGCTGTCACGACTTTACCCAGCTCAAATTAATACATCACCCATCACAGCGAATGTACAATTGAGTGTCGGACACAGAAGCAAGAACCTGTTTGTATCTTAATTCTTTCTAATTAGATATAAAGTTATAAGTAATATTTACAAAGAAATACTGGATGTGATACTTATGAAATACCAAGCAACAACAGCAGTATTCTTTCAGAGGGGAAACTCTTGAAAACAAGTGAAATAACATATTTAGATTATGAAAGTTTTTAACACTATTTGTATCTACTGCAGTCACTTTATAAACATATTACAGAGGGTTCACCCCTTCTGACGAACAGCACCCTCTGCTGTTTAGCCTCTGAACTATCCATCCATCCATCTACTTCCTTTACAGCTTAAACTGTTCAAGATCATGGGGGTTGAAGCATATCCCAGCATGCACTGGGTGAGAACAAGTCACAAATAGACAGAAAAAGAAATTCACATTCACACCCATTATCTGAACTAGTTTTAAGGTAAGTAAACCCAGAGGGAAGGGGGAAAATCATATAAAAATATATTTATTGAGAACATTATTCATAAGCTCTGACTTAATGAACACATAACATGTTTTCAAGCTTGTCACAGCAAAAAAACACTGTTCACATTTGTCCCCCACAGTGAATGCCATTATTCATGTTTCTGGGAAAAGAGCAGAAAAAACACCCCAAAAAAAAAAACAGTCAGCTTATTCTTTTAACGTTGATCATAAGTCTTATACATCACCCAAGAGTCATACAGAGTGCAATACTGTATCATTATGACCAAATCTTATTAATCGCTACATCCAAGTCCAACAGCATAAATCTCTGGAAAACTGACCACTTATGACAGCCAACTCTCCCTACAAGCCAGAAAAGAAAGAAAATAAAATACAGTGCAAATTCAATAATCATACAGATGACCGCTTCACTTGCAATTGTCATTTTAATGTAAATCAGTCTATATTATTTTTGTCTGAATTGCTCAAGACGGGTGATTAGGTATAATTCCCTTCAATCAAGAGTGGCGGTCGTGTATCAAGAGTCAATCCCAAACTGGGGAAGAGGATATTTCATCCAGCGGCTCGGCACAGGGCTCCAACAATAACACCTCCCCACTGAAAGGAAATTCCTCCGCCTCCTCTGCTCTCGGCTGGAACACACAGCTCTCTTAATCCGGCTCTGGTAATGAGGTCATTTCACAATATAATTTTCTCCCTTTCTTTTTTTTTATTTTAACAAATTAAAATCTGGCCAGTTACAGGAACAGAACTTTTTGATTGATCTCTATCTTTTAATAAGAAACTTTCATTACAAAACTATAAATGATTAATCATAATGTGATGAAAGGGTATATTTCCATGTGAGAATCTTTGATCCTTAAGATGCTCAGTAGTGTTTCTGCAGCAAAGATCAGAGGCCTTGAGTGAGGTGGGAGAGGAGGAAGGGAACAGACAGAGATGCTGTTGAGAGCTATGCCCTGCCAAAACCAACTCCGATCACTGCTCTGAAACCATCTGATCGCAGGAGCAGCCAGTCTGGCCTTAAGTGGAGGTGACAGTGTGTCTAGGAGACACGTTACAAGTCAGAGGAAATTGGAGATAAACAGATAAAAGAATGCAATCTCTGCTGGAAGTAGCAAGGCACAGGGGGCAGGAAATAAACCTGTATTTAAGCTGATTACCCGAGCAGAGTCCCAGCCCCTTTCAGCAGCTCTGTACAGCCCGGGCCTCACCACTACCAACGTTGTTAATTAGAGATTTGCTAAGGGGAAAAAAGACAGCCTTGTCAGACTTGCAGGAGTGTTAGTGATGGCTGGCTGGAGGGGGACATGCAGGGCTCTTAATTGGGTCTGTATGCTGTATCGGTGGCTGGCTGGAGCGCTGGTGATGATTGCTGTGAGCAGGTGGCCGTGGTGGCAGCTCCATGCAGGCCGTCCCAGGCCAGCCTGTCTGTTCTTGTCAGGACCTGGAACACTGAGCAGACAGCTCCTGAGCCCCGCGCTCATTACGCCAAGTTGCCCACCCCGTTGCCTAGCAACGCCCTCACAGCCCCTCCACAACACTTCCTCCCTCGTCCCACAATGTAACCCGCAGTCGTGGAGGACTACTTCCACAGCTCTGGGGAAAAAAATGAACACACTGCTACCTCTCAGTGTCCTTTTTAAATACAACATGTAAGCCGCCGTTAATGCATCATCTGTTCCAACCAACGGTAAGCCAAATAGTGTTATGTCAGGGCAAATCAATGAAAGCTGCAACACACTCTGACTCAGCATTATCTCACCAAAAGTGTGTTTTACATGAAACCATCTTTACTTTTATTATATTAGCTGCTGCAACTGAAAAATGACATAATCAGAGAATCAGTCTGTCATCCAAAGTGTGTGTCTGGATTTTAATCAGACAATGTCTGAGACACGCCACAGCTGGTCATACATGACATTTGCGATTACGATCTGCCTCCTAACAGTACATCAAATACTCAAGCACACGAAGGCAGACATGAACATGTGCAAGCTTTCACACACGCACAGGAGTAGTTAAGATCTTGGAGGCATTCTTGCTAAATCTGCTGTCGACTTTTTCTGGCAGTAATCTCCATTTGCACCAGAGTGTAGCAAAAGTCGGAGATGGGAGGGGGGGCGACATCATGCAAATACTGCTTGTGACTTCAACTGCAATCGAGTCAACTGGACCAGAAACTGCAGAGAGACAATTAAGTCTAAAGCTCAAAGTTCAGCTATACTCTTCTTCCAAATAGTCCTGCACTCGGTTGCACAAGCTATGTTTAAGTTCAAGTGTAGACGAGTTTGAACATAATTTCTAACTTGGATCTTATTTGTGGGCTACTAACATTTAAAGGGTTGCACCAGCTGAAATAGTTCCAACGTAGGCATAAGTTATCTTAGACTTAGCCTTTAGTAGGTGCAAAGTCCTCTGTAAAATAGCAGTTGCCATTGCACATCATTTTAAAAGGAGGATGCGGATGAGGGAGAGCATTTTATACTGGCTGTTTTGCGTCGTCAACTCAACCTCCGTGATAGATTACACCCCTCGGACATTTATTATGACTTTGATTTATACTTGTGCTTTCGTTTTCTATGAGCAGAGATGCAGAGGATTACAGACTTGCTGGCAGCAGACACGCAATTGAATTAGGGGTGTCTGTAAACAAGCAAAATAAAGTGCATACACATAAAAATAAGTCATTTGGCAGTGACATTTCATCTGCCCAATAATATAATAACTCTAGTGTAATTTTACCCTATGTTGTAGTTGGTTTTACTCACTGTTGTTTTTTGCACTGAAGCATCTGGAGAATAAGGCTGCATAGTTATCACCCAATCATAATACTTTGTATGTGTTTATGTACAATTTTGTTTGGTGATTAATTTAACATCCTTCCCTATTGCTTATTAATTAACCACAAGAAGTGGAAATGTAATTTTCTGTATTTATATTTTGGTTGGTGTGGAGTAAGATGAACCTTACACCTCGGTGGTGCAACCAAATATCAACACAGATTTAGTATGAAACCAGCTATTCATCTTATCGTTAATTGCAGAGTTTACACTCCATCTAAAGAAATAACTTACACATAGCTGGTGCAACAGGTTGCTGGTGTCGTCTACACAGTTTTGAGAGACACAACTTTACAGGAAACACTGAATTTAAGGCGACATCGAGGCAGAATATTTTTGACAAAGTATTGTTTTTGCTCTGTAATACCAAATGTCATCAGTTCATTGGGGAAATCAACAGTACGTCCCAAGAGGAATTAGCATTTCTTTTGCTGTGGTTAGATTACTTTGGACGGTAGTCGGCCAAAGTTTCATGATTCAATGGAATTTTGATGAATGCTACAAATGAAGTGTAAAAGAATCAATCATGTCAAGGTTCGACTGGATGGACTTTGGAGAAGGGCATGTGGAACAGTGCCTGAGCTGGAAAATGACAGGAAACAGTGGAATGACATCAGTTATGGCACAGTGCAGGGCCTGTTTAATGAAATGGAGAAGTCAATGGACTTCTATAACGCCTTTTAAAACATGAAGCACACCTCGTGACTCCAGTTGTGAATTAAAAAAGGGCATATTTCATACAACCGCAAAAGAAATTGGAGCAGAGCTGGAATCCAATCAAAACAAACATCACCCCCCTAATATGCAGTGACTAATCTGGCAGTAGTAGACGTTATTTTCACTGCTCTGTTCTCGGAGGGTTATGACTTGAAACTAAAACGAAACCAACTTCTTTGGTTGATTAAGATGAAGTTGATTTAATCCAGTCAAATGACACACAGTCCCCACAGTCCTGTCAGTGCTCTGAGTGCAGGCTGTCCGGTGTTGAAAAGGGTCAATATTAAAACATAGCCCCACCCTGAAGGCCCTCTCTAACATAACAATCCCCACCAGGACGTGTCCACATTCTGTGGTGCCGCTCCAGTTACTGAAGTCGTACAGAGGGGGAAACTCTCAGCCCGAGACCCACCTCACTGTGCCAAGAAGCCCACAGCATGTGAAAGCTGAAAACCCAAAGGGCGATCGTTTGTCACGGGCAGTTCACACGTCTGGAATGTCTCAGTTTGTGCACTCAGAATATCAGACAAGATGGGTGGTGTTCCTCGAGATCAGGGCTGCTCTCATGTCGGCCGATCAAAGTGAGCGGGGCTGGCGCTACAGCGTTCACACGCAGCTGTGTCTTCCCTGGGGTTGCACTTGGGCTGCGGGTGCTAGACCTCACTGTGGAAGGGCCTGTAAATAAATGGTTTTGTCACTGTGTTCACACATTCCTCCAACCAATGGGCCTGCTCTGCCTTATACCTCTATTAGCATCGGCTGCCATCCTCACAGCTGACTGCTGACATCACCTCATTACAAACACACGGACTCCACAGAGGGAATATCACGATATTCACAACATAACGCCAAGCTTTAGGTGACATGGAAATGGCCGACAGTTATCTGTGCCACTAAAAGATTCACACTATTTTCTCAAAAGGAAGAGTTTGACCTTTAGAAAAATATGCTTCTTCTCTTTCTTTTCTGTGTTTCCTGTGTTGACGTGTAGACACGTTTCATGCAGTGATGGACATGGCCAAAATGGTGCTGGTTCTAACCTGGCTAACAGGACTTGTTTATATATAAAAGTTACAGTTACTCTGCTACACAATCCAACACTCCCAAAACAAAAAACCTCAGCGGTTTTTGAGAAGACAGAGTCAGACTTCTAGTTCATGGGACAATAAAGTTCTGAAAGATTTTTTTAAGAACACGAGAAAAAAAACCTTTTCTCAAAAATACCTGTGGACTAGATATCAATAAAGACCTAAAATGTTAATGAGTGAGTGTAAGTCTGCAGATTTTGTTAAATTTGGACAAAGTAAAGCTCAGTTTCCCACCGTCTAAAGTTTTTATTTTCCTCTACTCGTAGCTTTATATTCAACAAAAAAATGTGTATGCGCTCGCTATTCTCATGTACTTTGTGATAGGCCACTGTATGCCTTAGGCTGAAGTGGTAAAGTAGGAGCAGAGGGTTTGGTTAATGAGTGAGGAAATCAATAGGAAAGGCACAAGTGCATTACCTGTGCTATGGTCTTTCCATGAGGAATGCCAGGAATGCCCAAACCTCTGTAGTCAATATTTGCTTTAGATTAAATGATAACAACAGCCCAGTCTCTCACCAACTACAACTGGGATGCCAGCCAAAACATTGAACCCATAGGAACACATTCTGAACTGAAAATTAACCAGCTAAATATTTAACTTGCATTACCTTTAAACACAGTCCCACAAAGAGAGAAAAAGTCCCTTTCACACATGTGATGCAACCCTGAACTTGTGAGAGTGTCCGACCAGTTTGACCGGACATTAACCTGCCAGCTCAAGTCTGTTTAATGTGCACTTGAGCTCATGTGTGAAGCAGCTCATGTTGATGATGATTCTATCATACACATTGCACAAAATTGGATTAATACTACAATTTTTCAGTCAGTGAGGAGGCGTCTTTACACGGACAATCTCCTTATGTGTGCTACACGTGTGAAAGGCAACGGCTATGATTACACTTTGTTACCTAGTGATGCTATGTCATGATCACAGTCAGTCCTATGGGAGAAACCTGACCTTGTGTTGTCATTTGACCTTTGTCCTTGGCATCAGTGCCTCAGATTTTCCTTTACCAGGGCTGTACTGATTGTCATTTAATGACCCTGTCATTTTTTACTGTTTTAGGTTGTGGTGAAAGGGTCAAAATGATTTGTTTATTTTCCCCAAAACATCTTTCACTACATTTTGTAACCAGGCAGTTGGATATTTGAGATTGAAAAGGCTCACTAAAAGAGAAAAATGAGCCTGCAGACATACTAATAATGAATCATTACGAAAAGAAAAAATTGACAGCAGAAAAGGAAAACAGTGGATTTCCTTCTGGCTGGTCTGACATTACAATGATGTTTAGCTAAGAGTACCAAGGGAGGTGAACTACACAGACTAATACACCAGGCTCAGGAGACTGAGAGAGGGAGCAAGAAAGAAAGAGAAGGAGAGAGAGAGGAAAAGGGAAAATGTAATTAATCACACTACAGTCAGTCAGTCTGCCTGGTCTGGTGTAGGTGTTCTTGAGTTCTGGGCTTGTTTGTCAGTCTTGAGAGAAAGGCCGGTGGAACAGCAGGGCTGTGTATGGGTGGTCAATTAGTTTACAAACTTCAGCTGTGACAGAGGCATTCTCCGCAGCCCCGGCCCCAGACTCCTTCCTGCCATCCCTGACCAAACCACATCATATCAGGGCCCAAACCTCATGCCGTGATCTGAGGCATTCCCTGGGCTGCAGCATAAAGAAGCTCACTCGATTTAGCTCAACCTAAATCAACAGCCTTTTACTGTGGTTACCCTGGATTGCCTTACATCCAGGATCTGCCAGTGCTTTTAGCCCCTTTGCAGTTTTCCATGTGTCCGAGGTACCTCTGAGGATCAGACCTCCACTACTCTGTCACTCTGCTTTTTCACTTCCCTGGGATCACAACATGTTGCACATCCTTCCCAATTTGACTGAATGTACTTAAACCTGTCTGGACAGATCAGTTTAGCTATGAAAGCCAAATAAAAACCACATAAGCGCTCTGAAATCAGATCTGAACACGGGATAAATATGCTTTCCTGAGCTTGACATGAACACGGCACAGAACCAAGAGTGTGTCCTGGTACGCAGGAGCTTCAGATAATAAAACGCTGACGGCAACAATGATCAGGTTTTACATTTGGACAAGTGAGAAATGTTTTTACTTCGCTTATTTGATGAATGAGGACAGCATCATCGCTGCAGTGGGCACCAAGTTACACACACACACAGAAATACACATACAGGTGTTGATAGACAAAAACCACACTGTGGATCATACCACACTGCTGTGGTTAATCTGGTGATTAACACTATTATCAATCATCTTCTGTGATGCAGTGACTGCGGGTCCACTGGGATTAAGCAGCTGACGGATTTAGTGTGAAAAGTTTAAATGTGCAAAGAACTAAGACAAACTGGACTATTATTCTACGTCTTCACTTTCATGTCGAGGATTTCTACATTACAATGCTTACACAACATGAAATATGAACACGTTTCCTTCTTCTGGCACCGTATACTGTACGTGTACGTGTCTATAAGCATATTTTTAACCACATACATGCACATATATTCATTTGTGCACACATGGATCTGTAGCAGTACACCTACACATCCACGTATTCTCTACAAAGTATGCAGCCGTGTATTTTTGGCTCTGCGTACGTGCAGAAGATTGCGCTGATTACAATGAATTAATGATCAACGGATATGTTTTTTTCAGGGCTAATAACCGATATTTGCGATATAGACATTTGTGTATACATACAGTAGCTTGTTAACATTTGCAGTAAAAATAAAACTCTAAGTGTCTAAATTTACAATAACACAAACTTCAACAGAGAAAGTAGTTTAGATGCCTTTAAGCATGTTTAATGAAATGTTGCAAAAAAAATCTTTTACGGCACTTTTATGCTAAAATGCTGAAGACAAAGAAAGTGACAGTGATATGCAGAGTAACATCTGTCTCATATAACGGGTCCATGTCCATCACCAGGTCCTTGCTATATATGCATAAAATGTCAGTGTCCTCAATGCACAGCACTTTTGTAACCTCTGATCATCCACCTATGGTGAATATTTTAGCCAATAATCAGCCCGGCCTATCCCTACAACAAATGCACTCTAACACATTTGTCACGCTGTGTGTGCGTGCCATTTTGCATGAATATGTTTGCGTGGGAGTTCAGAAGAGGAAATGTAAAGGTTGAGGTACTTCCTTGGAAACAAAGGCTCCTCCACATCTCTTCATCTGCATGAGTCCTTTCCTTTCAAAGGCGCCTGAGGCTCATGTCCACATCACTGTAATGTTTAAGAGGAAACATCCTGGGGCAGCCACCCCCACCTTTCCCTTCACCTCCTGAAGATGGCTGGACCTATAGTTCATCACAGTCGTGTGAAACATCAGCCAAGATGTTCAACTTTGCTACACACAAGCAGATTTCAGAGTAAAGCTCTGGTAGACTGGGTGCCTTGTTCCTGGACATGAGACAAATGACAAGTAATGCTGGTCATGATCTGGTTTTTCTCAGCTGTGATTGCAAGAAAAGCCATGATTCCCCCAGTGACTCACCGACTTCACAAACGCTTCACTGCTGTTTGACAATCTTATCTCTGTGGGCCTCACCTTACAATCTGTATCATCATCTTCCCTCCCTCTCTCTTTCTCCATCTTTCATTCCTTGTCTCTCTCCTCTTACTCTGAGTTTTACTGCTGCGATTGAAAATTGAGTCATAACTTCCTGACGGCAGTGTTCAAAGGTCACCCCCCCTCTCTTTCTCTGTGTTCCCCGCCTCCTTTCCTCCTCTCCCTTTTGGGAGGCCCCTCATCCAACACGCCCAGCGCTGCATTCCACAGACGGTGGGAGCACCTTCAAACGCTGCACAAGCACCACTCGCAGCGGCACGCAGGGTGACTGTGCCCCGGCCTCAGCTGCCACCGGGCCTCAGCACCAGGCTCAAGCCCTGCCAAGCAGCACTTTGATTGGGGAGAAATTGCAATGTAGCAGCAACAGAGTCCCTGTGATGACAAGGAAAAAGCAACTGTGGCTCTCAAGGAGCAGAGTGATAACTGTACAGTATTAGCCACCTTCAAGCTGCTGAAACCAGCTCCAAGTAAAACCCTCATGCCAGAGTGGGGCCTCTCGTGTCTGTGGTGGGAGAGCGGCAGCTGCGATAGCGGGGCGCAGGCCTCAGAGCACCTTTTCGTCTGACCCCAAAATCCTTAAGGTCTCTACTACACCGACACACAGCTCCAGTTTCACCCTCCCAAGGCTCGCTATGTGCTTGGCTCTTAAAACAATAATGTTCTTGTGCATGGTCACATACCACAACACAGCAAATGTACAGTGCTGTAATGAACAGTCAATTAGTCCATTAGTTGACCGACACAAATTTAATGGATTCCAATCTTGAGTATTTCTCTCACACGTCTCCCTCAGTTTACCAGCTGAAGCTCAGACATCAGATACATCACTGCATGATGTATTTCATCGCCAAGATCACTACTCATTTTGTGTTTTAAAAAAAACTGCTAGGTATAAAATGTCAAAACATGTTGTTGAACTGTGGTCATTTAAAGACATTTTGCACTCAAATCATCCTTACATATGAGACAGTTTAGTGAAACAATTTAAACAAAACAAACAAAATTCTATAAAACCTGTATATTTTAAAAGGTCTGCTTGCACTGCAGCTCAGAGCAATACTGACAGGTAAACTTGATATCTAACCTGTATCAGAGACACATGGACACCCTCCTCATGGCTCCCACAACCAGGCCTGCTGTGTTTTGGTCCTCGGTTCTTCACTGCATTGCAATGGACAGCTGCTGCTCCAGCCCTGAAGGCACAGACAACAAACTGTATTTCTACAAACTGTATTTACAGGGGACAACACAACCCATCCTGATAAAATATAAAATTGGACATGATTATACATTACATTTATACATTTAGAATAAAGAAATTCTACAGTCAATTAAGCAATATATTGACCAAAATTCTTCTATTTCACCAAATAGTAGTGAGGTGCGTATTTGGAATTATCGTCCAATACAAAGTATTTGGTTTAAGAAATGTGAGGAATCTACAGCAGTTCTGTTTTCATGTCTGTGTGAACAGCAACAGGTAGGCTATCCTCTTGGCTGGGCTCCATTGTTAGTCCCCAGTCCTGCCTGCATGCTGTGATTATCAATGCACACATCTGGATGGACTTAGTCAAGGAATCCTATAAAGGACCTAATGGGCTCTTCTAACATTTTTGAAGACTGATTAGGAGTTTCAGATCTTGTTCAGGGTTCACATCAATGAGTTCCATCTGTGATTTATTTAAGTTTTCACTGAATTCGTTATCTACGTTACTTGCTGCCTTTCAGTGTAATGGGGTTTGGGGTAGGCTTGCATGCTTTCTGGGCAATATGCAAGACTGCTGACTATTTGCTCATGGAGCAACTCAGATACTTGAATAAACATGCTGGGCTGCTCCATCACTGTCACAGTGAGCATACATACATGGAATGAAAAAACGAGTCTAGCTTCCTTAACTTGCATGAAAATGCTTAAAGGTTTACAAACATTCAGAGAAAGCTGGTTTTCCAAGAACTGCATACTCAAAACATGCTTGTAAACTTCTGTTGTTTACGTTTTAGTCACTTTTGATCTTGCTAATCATGTAGTAAAAGCATTATTTGGAGTCTCGCCAGCACGAAAGGCAAATGTACACCTTGCACATTATTTCAGTTACAGCCAGCATACAGACTGCTAAAGTAGCAAGCAGGCCTCGCTTTTAAGGCCTATTTTACTTCCAATAGTTTGACCCTGATGTTTTATGGGGGAGACTAACACCATGAACTACATTTGTTACAAATTAGGCTTCCTAGTGCCGTAAAGTTGACACCTGCCACCTCAAACCTTTCTTCTGGAATGGAGGACGGCTATTGATAACCCACTAGGAGGAAAAAGTTGCATTAATGCACGTTAATTAGCCCGGGTAGCTAGCTAATATCAACCTGGTCAAACGACTAACTGTTACAGGGGGACATTTAGAGTAACTTATAACGGAACACATAATTATAAGGGGCAGATACACAACAATGCTATGTTTTCTTACCGTCTTATAACTTCATTTTGTTCAAATAATTAGCAAACAATTTAACTATTCACCCCAAAGGGCAAGGCGGCCATTACCGTCGTTTGTCCACAAGATGTCGCCAGAATCAACATTCCTCGACTACTAATGCTATGTTTAGGTGATTTTTGTTAGGGTCGTATTTATGGCTTCTATAATTTAAACACACCGATATGTGAGTTGTGGATTATTTTCGACTGCCATTAATTCATGAAATGAACAACAGAACAAAGGTATGAATGCACTTATTTCTATGTATACATGTTTAACGAATTTTAAGTCATTTTCTTGGAATTACTTTTCCGTCAACGGGTTTGCAATCACTTTCGGACCTAAAAAGCAAAAAATATTACCTGTTTGAAGTTATCATTAATGATTGTTGAACCACAGGTTTCAAGTGAGCCACTGTAGCTCTTAAACATCCGCTGCGTGTGTGCTATTTGGCACACCGCTCGTTCCAGAGACTAATGTTTACAATTTCCGATAGTCTTGAAGTAACAAATGAGTCCGGATATGACCGCATAACCACAGGAAGTAAAATTAAGCTAGTAGCTGTATCTGTAGCATAACAGCTAAGCTATCAGTAGTCAAAACAAAAGCTGTCGGAAGCACGTTATCTTTTTTATCACCGATTTCGACGTTAATATGGAGCTCTAGGCAGAATTTATAAACAAAGGTAATAGTCTCAAAGTGGGTTTTATACTTGCATGTGTGAAAATAATCTTTTCGGGGTACCGCTATTTAGCCAAATAATTTCTCTGCAGCTAATGAGCAGTAACAATACAATGTATTCACTTCTATTTTCAAAATTTGACAAGATCTGTACTACTAATAAAAGCAGACGTGCTTTTAACTATAACGGATAGAGGCAAATGTTGGACTATTTAATACTTCGTTTTAGCCTTTTGTCGTTATAGTGGGTGATAAGTGATAAGCAGAATTTATGAATTGTTACATTAATTGAGATCTGAATGAGTGGGAGAGGAACAGGATGAATCGCCAGACAAGCTATACTTCCCCATTATATTCCACCCAGTTTGGACTAGCATACCTCTAAGACTTCTCCAATGAGTTTGGTGAAGCTACTTGGTGTCCAACACAACTCAGAAGACATTCTGACATGTTGAAAATGTTGCCACCCACATCTTTTGACAATCAACATAACATCTGGCATGGCACTGCATCACTGATCATGCTCTCTTTACTTTCAGTGTTGAGGAATGGTCTGACTCCAGCAGTACCAGTAAAGATGCACAGCCGTCTGCAGGAGTTAAAAAAGGAAGAGGAGACTCTCCTCAAAATCAAAGTCATGTTACAAGAACAGCTGAACAGGCTGAAGGTGAGTGAGAGAGTTCACAGCATGAGCATGGGGGTCTGTGTCTACGTTTGAAGTACCTGTGGGTTATATATGATGTTGTCACTCTGTGTTTCAGTTTGAAGAAGGGGCCTTGAAATCTATCATCAGTGCTCAAACAGAAGAAGGAGCCTCTGAGCGATCTTCCCCAGAAACTGAGGTAAGTCACTGTATGACTCTGCTAAATGTTCAGAGATCGCAAACTGTCATACTAAGATGTTCTCAGTATTGTTTGTACTTGTTAGTTGATTCATTCACACTTGTGTTTATTGAAACTGAAGATCAGATGGATTCATTACACAACTATAAAGTCTTGCTGAGGTGTTACATCTTGCAGGCCTGCATAACCTCACTGATTACATTTACATCCACATAAAAGTAATGTTAAGACAGGAAAGTAGTTAATGTATAACATTTAAATGTATAATGTTTGTGTGTGTGGTAATCTGATTATTTTAACATACAAGTTTACATACAGCAGACATAAGCATTGAAAACTAAGGGCACTGACAGAATCATTTTAGGACTGTTTCACTCAGAAATATATTGATATAGCCTTCTTTGGACGTTTGTTTGTGACATTTCAGATTTAACATGTAATAAATAATAGAATTTATGCTGTGCATACTACACTGAGGATGAGGTTCCAAACAGTTGTGTTTGTCTTGAGATGACAATTGTTAAAAATAACCTGTGGGTTGACAGGTGTAAAGGAGAAGACCATATGTCTACTAAAACAAAGACTCCTGCACAATGTCTTCTTCACACTCGACAATAGGATATTTGCTGGCAATGTTTCACTACAGAGACCTTCATCAGATTTCCTGTGAAATAGTAATTCAAATAATTACATGATAATGGTTTCTGTACCAAAACAATTCCCAGTAAATATCTGGTTATTGCAAGTGTAAATGATGCTGTGCAGGTGTTATTTATTCTAGTGTTTCTGTTTATAGTGCCTCTAATGCACTATAAACTAGCATTTCATTAAACATAAACTAAGAGACATGATCTTGATTTAACTGTATTTCAGACATGGCTGTATGGGCTAGCTAACAGTTTTATACTCAAATTCCTTTTAATTACTTTTAAGGTAAAATCAGGTATGCCCAATAAAAGTTCAAACTTGCACAGTCAGAAGCTATAGCTACAGGAATCATACAGGTTCTTATTGCAAAAAATCCACACACAGTACTCCAGCTAGACATGCATTCCCACTTTGACTTCAGCTTTATTTGTAAGGAAAATAATATAACAATGCCCAGCAGCGTGATACAAAGGTTGTTTCTAGTTCTCAAACAGTTTCTAATGTTATAAAGATTTAATTAAAAAAGTGATCAACAGGATTATGTTTATCGTTTTGTTTTCTGTGTTTCAGGTTCATATTAACCTTGATGATGAGAGCGAAATCAATCGAACCAAATTGCTACTGAACGCCGCTGTAGATTTTGATATGGAGGAGGAAGAAGAAGAGGAAGATGAGGAAGAGGAAGATGAGGAGGAGGAGGAAGAAGATGACAATGAGCTGGGGTTTGTGCCTGAAGATGATGAGGAAGAGGATGATTACTGAGACTCTCAGCATTTGCACCACTGAAGAAGAACCACACATCTGTTTGTTTGTTCACCTGTTTATCACTTATGAAGTTTAATTTATTTGGATGGAGTGAGTAACAGTTACAGTTTCCTGATGTGTGGTGCTAACAGTACCTTCTCCTTTGCCTGATTGAAGGCATGTCATCCACAACAAACCTTGTCAGCATTCATGTGTCAAAAATCTGTGAGAAATATCTCTCAGAAATGCAGTAAGACAGTGTTATTAGGTGCTTTTAGCTTACTAGACATGTTGTGCATTTTGAGGATTAGCATTATAATGTATGGCTGGGCCATATAAGAAGATAGTGTGTATGCATTTGTGTAAGAGATGATAATTGTAAGCACAAAATAAAATGTTTTGCATAGGGTTCACCCGACTGATTTTTACACTGTGCACTTCTAGTTTTATGCCAACATATTTCCTTATGCATATGAATGTTTTTACAGATGGAATGAATGTTTACATATGGGCAATAGGAGGATAAATCTCACATTCAATTGAGGTAATACCTATATAAAATTGTCCTAACCTGACCCAGGCGAATGGGTAATGCAGTGCAAACACTTTACACTAGCAAACTATTCAGCATTTTCTAAACAGCTAAAACAATACAGTGAGCTTCACAATAAGGCCAGCTTTCACACTGACAGCAGGGACAGCTCTGGAGAAGGGTGGTGCTACAACAGGCAACATACAATAGAGATTGCACCAATAGATATATACAGCTTTCTACTTGGTCTGCTGTTCCAGGAGCGCTCCCATTCACCAGGGACTTGAGCTCAGCACACACACCTGCTGCAAATGAATTCTTCCTAAGATACACAGGTAATTCTTATTATAATTTATTTATTATTCAGCACATTGCAATTTGATTATAATGGATTGATACATATTAATTTTGCACCACTGGTTTAAAATATAATTTGCAGTTGGAATACTGGAACCAAAATGCTAAAAAGAGAAATTATATATCTGGGAAAACTGGTGAACAGTATTGTCTAGAACAATTATTCATAATTGCAGGAGTTTTAGATTTTTTTGAGTTAATGTCATATCAGATTTTTTATTTAAATTATTAGTTATCATAGTGCAAAGTCTTTAATTTTGCATTACATGATAAAGCCTAAGTATCACACTGATGGCAGGCTTATGTATTAGATGCTTCTGAACACCTGGAATTGCAATTATTTACAGATTATTGTGTTTATTTTAAGAGTTGTGAGAACTCACATCTGAATATTAACTATGACAATGTAATAGATAGGATTACATTTTTAAATACTTATCAGATGACTGGTTATGATTATTTATTTTATATGTGTGAGCAGGTTCGTCCTCTGTCATGTGATTGTGCACGGAAAATATATCAACCTCTCTCACATTAACTTTGCTTACAGAGGTGAAACCATAGTTTGTATGGGATCTGTCTGCCTCAGCAGGATGAGCTCACACTCCATTGAGTTTCAAAAGGGGTATTTGGCTCTGCATTAGTGATGCGGGACCCCCCCTGTGGTCCATCACACTGGATGCTCTCAGACTGTTAGATGACAGTTTATTGTGGTTATATACATTTTTTCTGTCATTTATTTAATCATGTTAAAAAATGAGTAAATAACACCATGTTTGCTCCAGACCGAGTTTGTTATTGTGTTAAAAAATGGTTCTCCTGTGTGCAGACATCAGTGAGGGACTGGAGCAGAACCAGACAGTGACTGTGCTGCAGGCTCAGGAGTACCATGCTGCCCCGCTGTGCATTCAGTGTGTGTCATGTGCTTGTGTTGGTGCTGTGTCTGTCTTCGGCTGAGGACTTCGACTGGACAAAGAACGACCACAGCTCCTTCTATTATGGCACTTTTCCAGCTGGTAAAACACAACTTGCTCTTCTCTTCAGTGGGATCAAAGCTGTGCATATTAATGATTTAACAATTGGTGGTGATATTATCTGTCCTCGGAGCTGGCCATCTGGTTATTGCCAATTTTGTATTTATTAGGATTTTCGTGGGGTGCCGGCAGTTCAGCCTATCAAACAGAAGGAGCCTGGGACAAAGATGGAAAAGGACTGAGCATCTGGGACGTGTTCAGTCATAAGAAAGGCAAAATCCAACAAAATGACACAGGGGACTCCTCTTGTGAGGGCTACCATAAAGTCAAGGTGGGTGAGCAGGTGTGGAGTGTGGAGAGAACAGAGGGGGGTGAAATGAAATCAGAATATTTCACTCCATTGTGTGTGTGTGTGTGTGTTTTACAGGATGATGTTTCTCTGATAAAGGAGCTGAAGCTGAACCACTATCGTTTCTCCATATCCTGGCCCAGACTCATCCCCACTGGCATAAAGTGTGAGTAACTGTTGTTAATTCAGTCTTTTAGAGCTCAACTGGCATAAAGATTTAAATATATTTTTTAAAGTGAGGAATTACCAACACTTTAATACCATTTGCAGCTGACCACATAAATGAAAAAGGAATACAGTACTATGATGAACTGATCGACCACCTGCTGGAGAGCAAGATCACTCCCATTGTTACTCTGTATCACTGGGATCTTCCACAGGTCGGTATACAACACATTGATTATCCCAAACTTCAGCCTTTTTATATTACAACACTACCTCTCTTTCTGTACTCTTTACTTTTCTAGGTCTTGCAAGAGAAATATGGCGGATGGCAGAATATAAGCATGGTCAATCATTTCAATGAATTTGCCAACCTGGTCTTTGAAAGATTTGGCAACCGAGTCAAATACTGGATAACTTTCAATAATCCATGGGTAAGTTCAAAAGAAACAATTTGCAGGGATTTACATTGACACCTGCCAAAAAACACGTTTTTATCATAGAGCTTGGATTCATATGTATCTACTTGTTACTAAAAGTGCTATTTCTACACTAATACTTCATAATGTGCTAACCTGCTTCAGTCTGTAGCAGTTGAAGGCTATGAGACTGGAGAACATGCTCCTGGACTGAAGCTGAGAGGAACAGGGGCATACAGAGCTGCCCATCACATAATCAAGGTAGAAGAAGAATAACTATTCAATTTAAAAAAACACACTGAGCTGAAATTTAAATCATATTCATAATATAATACTAAAATACATTATAAACTTTTTTGCAGGCACATGCTAAAGTTTGGCACACTTATGACACACAATGGAGGGGAAAACAAAAAGGTAAACATGGTCATACAGTGAAAAGTAACTTAGAAGGATGGTTCTGGTTTAATGAAGTGCGGCTGTATGAGGCACTTTTCCATAGTCATTGTATTTCTACTGTCAGCATGCCCCTGTTTGGGGGATAGGTATGGACACGTAGCTATGGGATTGGTACCTCATCCAACCCCACTTAAAAACATCCAAACTATCCCTTTAATTCAGTATTTGTCTCTCAACAGTACGGTCTGTGTTAGTGTTGAGAGCTGCTGTTCTCATCTGCAGGTATGGTGGGCATCTCTCTGTCTGGAGACTGGGGAGAGCCGGTGGACATCAGCAACCAGAAAGACATCGAAGCAGCTGAGAGATATGTCCAGTTCTACATGGGCTGGTTTGCCACACCTATCTTTCATGGAGACTACCCTCAAGTGATGAAAGACTTCATTGGTAAGCTAAATTCAAACAGTTCACATTGGGGGGCAATCAGGAATTCACTAACTACTCCTTGTGTGTGCAGGAAGGAAAAGTGTCCATCAGGGCCTCGGTACGTCTCGCCTGCCCACATTTTCCCCCCAAGAGAAGAGCTACATCAAGGGCACCTGTGACTTCCTCGGGATCGGTCATTTTACCACCCGCTACATCACCCAAAAGAACAACCCGTCAGGTCGGAGTAGCAGCAGCTACTTCACTGACCGGGACCTGGCTGAGCTGGTCGACCCACGATGGCCTGACCCCGGGTCTGAGTGGCTCTACTCTGTGCCTTGGGGTTTCAGACGTCTGCTCAACTTTGTCAAGGTGACTAAAATGAATATCGCTTGGTATTGGTATCAGCTGAAATAACTCTTCTTCATCTAACTTATCCAGTCAGGAGATGCATGCATTCACTCCTTTTTGTACCCAAATCTAGAAAAAACTATTCCAATAGTTTTGTCCATAGCTTAATTTTATGCAACATATAATTGGCCCTCTACTGCAGCAACAACCCATACAGTCTGTGGTGGTGTGAACTCAAGTGTGGTGTATTTGACAGAGTTGGCAGATGTAATTATGTAAAAATCATTTGGAAGGGGAAGAGTGGTGACACATTCACATGATGGGTATTTAATACAGTAGAAAAAGGGATCAAATTAAGTACTCTATTGGTACTGGTATCACATTAAGGGTACTGGTATTTGTACTGGTATCATTCTTAAATTATGCACATAATGGATGATGCTTGGTGGGATTTGTTGACATTGCAGCCCTAGCTAAATGTCACAAAGGAAACTTATTGAATTTTAAAAAATAAATAAATGAATAAAGTTCCAGCACACAAAAAGATACTTGAATAAACACTATTCTTACTATTTCCCATCTAGACTCAGTATGGAAACCCATTGATCTATGTGACTGAGAATGGAGTCTCTGAGAAGATGCTGTGCACCGAGCTGTGTGATGACTGGAGGATACAGTATTATAAAGACTACATCAACGAGATGCTGAAAGGTGAATGAGCT
>CAFUXE010001085.1:385314-402535 GCA_903364295.1 Serranus cabrilla
TCACCAAATGTGATAATAAAGATGCAATTAGAAAACCCATGACAGCATAACAGAACATACATTTAGGGCCGAAAGTTGTTTATTCAAAAAATATAGTATATTACCTGAAACATACACTTTGTGATTTAGTATAAGATGATCTGTCTTTTACTTCTGGCATTTTAAAACATGTTAACTGGTGATGAGAATATCAAAAATGACAATGACAATAAACACCTCCTTTGTTGTTCAGTTGTCCTCTCAGTAAATTCATGCAAAGTTGACGAGACTACAGCACACCATGGTGGAGAAGAAGGCAGGATCCTCACTGTCCCCATTCACGGTTTCATTTGGGTAATCTGAAGACACAATAGTTCAAGAAGAAATATTTTAACTGTACTTTATAGGGATAATAACCACTTTATGGGATGTGCTGTATTTTGGAGTGGTGCATAAAGATCACCTGTCTCAAAGATGACATGGTCAACCAGTGGTCTGTCACTGAGCTGTACGGATGTCCTGACCTCACGAGCACCGTGGCCACTGGACACCTCGGCCCCCCACACGACTGGCTGCTCTCTGAGGAACACACACAAACACAAGGGATGAGACAGTTGCTCCTGTTAAACTTTACAGCTAGCATTTAAACTTAGAGTCAGCGATTCTGGAGAGGGATTGTAAATATTTGAACTCATCCAACCCAAACCGATTTACAATCCCTCTCGCTTCTGCTGCCTTTCTGTTTATACATCCACGGCCTGTCCTCTGTCCTGTGCATCAGCATTAATGGAATAGTGTTGTGTGGCCGAGACCTAGCTGCTTTGTTTCCCATTTAGAGCCAATGATGTGTATGAACACCACCTTTGTTTCAGCTCGCACAGAACGGACATCTGGGTCAACAGTGAGGAGATATTTGCTGAATTTAACACAAAATGGATTTTGAATATTGGATTAGAGTCACAGAATCAACCTTAAGTGCATGTTTGGTGGCCACATTACAAGAGTGCAGCTTTAAATACTGTTGAATTTACATAAAAATACTCAGGACCCAGTGGGTTTGAACACTAAAGCCGTATTTGGAGGTAAGCAGGAATTTATGACCACATGGTGTTTCTCAAAAATACTTAGTACAACAAACCTCACAAACACACTACCTTTCTCCTACCTTCTTTTTTGACACTTTTGTTGGTTAAATAAAAAGGGTAAGTCAATATGCAGCAATATGAGACCTGCATATCCAAGCCCTAAAACAAAATCTAGTCTGTGTTAGAACATGAATTAAAAGACAGACACCACAATTCCATTATATACATACATACATACAACAAATGTCTTTGGATGAAGCAGTTAGTATGTCAAGGGTTGTATTTCTTACTTCTGGTAGAATTGGCTGATCAGCGCAGGTTTGATTTGCAGTTTGAATTCATGCTCTTCGTCAAATGGGTTTGTTTTATAGTGCTGCAAACAGGATCTATGGGGAAATCAATTTTTCTATATTAATGTCATGTTTACGAAAGCACATTTTTCACTCATACACCACTGGAAAAAGGCAGATGGACTCACTGAGTGAGAAGGAAGAGCCGGTCGTACGGCAAACCCAGGAAAGTACTGCAGGTCACAATTATTTCCAGCAGATGGTGCAGTTTCCTGAGTCGGATTGCTTGCTCCTGCACATCAACCTCAGTGCTCAGGTAATAACACTATGGAGTAAAATATTCAAACTTAGAAGATTTTATTAATAATAATAATAATAAAAAATGTGAATAAAATTCAAAGCTTACCAAGTGGTTAAGAGTCGTCAGTTCTTCACCTAAGGGGGAAAATATCCATTGCAAATAGTACATCAAAGCTAAATTTGTTCTGAATGAATCATATGCACTTTTACTGTAAAACTGTGAGTTATATAGAGCTTCAGAATGATAAGACGTTACCAATGAGGTAGTTAATGTAGTCCTTTCTCATCTTGTCTAGACCCATCTCTAGCAGCATGTGGACAGGGGTGACACCTGTGAGAGACACATGATCGATCTGCTGGTGGTAAGACTGCAGGATCAGCTTGCTGAGGGAGCTGCTGCTGTCTCTGTGAATCTGAAGCAAGTGAAGCAAAATAAACTCAAAACACAAGAATCCTCAATCTTTTCACAGTGATAATTTGTCAGTTATTTTCAAAAGCTGCATCATTTCATACCCAAGGTTTAATGTCCCCGTATCTTAGAGCTTCCGTGACCAATTTCAGACAGTCTCCAATGTCTTGATATGAAGTCACACCTGTAATGAAAAACAAAATAGAAATAAATGGTTGTCACTGTTGGTTTGTAATTCTGAATCAAGAAAATCCTGGTTTCCTTAATAAAAGAAATGACTTACTCTTTCTCATCCGAACCCACAGCTGCTCCACAAAATCCAAATCGCCTCGTTCCAAGAAAGAGTTGAAAATGCGAGTGTCCGACTCATTCTTCACCTTTGTGGTCTTACAGAAAAGATAAAAAAAGCCAGAAAGCTACCAGATTGTTTCTGAAATAAAATAATTTGTGGAAAGTACTTTGATTTTAACACTATCATACCTCTGCTGTTTCTGCACCCTGGTCCCGAAGTGTCTTTGCAGCACCCTGAAGTTCTGAAGGAAGAATGGACAATAAAAATGATGTTAATAACCAACTGTTAGCTGAAATCATGATGAAGGTGCATAGATTAAACACTGCAGATACCTTCTAGGAAGGCCTTGGTCAGATTTACAGCTGATGTGCTTTCCAAAGGCTCCATCCATTCAGTCTCACCAGTTCTCAAACCATCAACAAGAGTCTGAAACAACAGGGAACTGATATGGTTACTTGTCCATTTGTGTATTGAAATTTACACCTATCCATTTTCAGATAACTGTGGGACACAAACCTGAAGAAACTCTAGCTCCCTGTAAATCTCATACATTGGGCTCCTCATGTCACCACTGGCAACCTTGATATTCTGCATGTGAAGAGACATAAACAATGCAAGTACACAAAACATGCTTCATTCTGCATTTTAAAGGGTGTTACAAAATGAAAATACAATTTTCTACATATAAAAAGACAAAAAGTATGTTTTTAGTGCGAGTTACCGGTGCTCACCAGTGTTGCTGTAGAGGACAGGGGTGGGGTTTCAAAGATACTCTCCACATGGCTCCATTTGAAATCCACCGTCACATTACTCTGTGACTCAATCATGGTGTTTTCAACAACAGTGGAGCCAAACAAGCTGAACCTGGCGCTGCCTTTAACCACCATCTGGAAGCAATAACAGAGGCAAGTGTATAAACATGTATTCACACTAACTTGCTAGAAAAGATGCATACTCACTTACCGAGGATGGGGGGTGCCTTTTCTTGTGCTCTTGTTTTAGCTCTTCCAAGGTTATGAGAGATTTTTTGTCCACAGTTGAGCCTTAAATAATGTGGAATAAAACAAATGCAAGAAACATCCCACAGGAGTTAATTAAAAACAAATACTAATGACACTGGTAATGTAAAGGATGGGGTTTTCACAAAAGTATGAAGCATTTGAGCTTTACCTTTGCAGGTAACAGAGTATAATTTGACACCAGACACTTTACTGCCTGTGGAGACAGTTTCAGCTCCAAACCAGGTTGTTCTAGCTGGATCAGACATGTCACATCGCACCCACAGAGGGTGTAAGGCAGGGTTGTTGTCCACAGCTGATACATTAGCATTTTGAGATATCGTGTACCAAGACAGCAACTGTCTATATAGAAAGAAAAAGAAAAAACTAAACTTCAATTGTCATCTATAGTGCATTAGATACACAGGTTATACAATCCTACTCACACTTGCTTTGTTTGGATGTGTTATATTTTTTTAGCATTGGTCACCTTGCTTTCATGATTGTGAGTGGCTGCGGTCCCAATTCTGTCTGAAGAGCACTGGCATCATCATCAGCACCATTATCAGTGCAGTTTGATGTTTCAGTCATTGGTTGATCATCAAGTTCATCTATTTTTGGAACCTTGTGGAATCAAGAAATATAAACATAGTCCAGTAGTTTTAATACAGTAAGATTGATGGATTCATCGTATCTGCAGGTATTTTGCGTTATATCCATTTATTTCAAATGGTGTGTGGTTATCATATATAATTATAAAAAATGTAACTTGAATTCATGCTAGTGGAGTGGTTCCTATTGAAACTATTAAACTGAAGGTGCACCACCCCAACCAGGTAGGCTCAAAAGGACTATGCACCATAAACTTCTAAAATGCAAGACAGTTTTCATTTGTTAATTTATTCAGGTATCATGTCACAAAATAAACTTGTCTAGGACTTGCAGACTCCATGAATATATTTAATGAGTCACAGCATTAAGATCACTCACAGCTTTTTCACAGATGAAGACTGGCTGGTTGCCACAGTACATATTCAGCACAGGGATTTTGTCTCCATTCATCTTTAACATTTGGATGTCCTCCTGTAAACAAGCAGATACTGCATCAACATCATTACTATATAACATAGCAACATACACCAAATTACAATGTAGCAGGGAAAATGAAATTACCTCATATATACATGACTTTTTGCTTTCATCATCTTGAAGAGACCTTCGATAAAACGACAAATAACACACAGATTAACCCAACGCATTTCAGCAAGATAAAATATATAATAACGATAACTGAAACTATCAAATAGTGAATATTAGCTAAAAGCTCATAACGAATCCCTCGGTAGCTAAAAAGGCTAGTGTTAGTAGTTAACGTTTTAACCGTCAACAGTGAACTCACCGAAGAAGATTATAAAACTCCTTAGCACTTGATATCACTTTTGAGCCCATTGCAAAAGTATAGAACCGGTCACCTGGTACAGAAAACTAAATACAATACAACAGACATTAACAGAGCTTAGCAGGCTTCTGTGGTGGTAAAGTTTGAGCTGCTACTGTTGATATTTTGACAGTCGCGCGCTCACTCTGGCGCTGACGTCATGGGGTCGTAGGTCATCACTGGTTTATAAATTTACACATCAGGAATTAATATATCAAATCAGCAACGTGTAAAAATAATCTCAACACATTTAAGCAATTAAATATGAAAAATATAAAATTATAAAATTATATTTTATTAAAAACATGTTACAGACAAAAAAGTTCGTCCATACGTTTCCGAGAGGCACCGCAGGACCTCTTGACGTTTCCTGCGCCAACATGGCGTAAAAAAATAGTCCTAACTGAATCGACTAATATTAACGTGGTTTTGTTTAGTCGTGAAAATTTTATTGAAAATGCATAGACAATTCTTTTTCACAGTCATGGACATTTTATCCTCTGTGTTTCGTGACGGAAAGCACTACAATGATGAAAATAATCTGCCGGCGGAAGTGATATTCGTCCAGGCGGAGGCATAAAGCATTTAGGGTGATGTACCAACTTCCTTTTTACTGTGGCCGCCATAGCGTAAGGAGCGTGGTTCCCGGCGAGCCGAAAACTAATAACCGAAAATGGTGAGAAAATACACTTAGATCGCTGTTTAAACGCTATATAATATATAGTGTGTTTCACACTAGATATGCTTATCAAGTAAGAATACATTCTTTGCATGTAGAGAGCGTGGATTGAGAGTTATAAGAGTAGGGAGTTGCAATGCTCCCGGCTATCGAAGCTAACACGAGGAGCCATTTTGGACGAAGAGCCTCAGTAGTTTAACCCAGTTACACGTGTGGCTGTAGCCTCGCTTGTAGAACAGTAACAAGCAGCAAGCAGATGCCGCTTATTATGTTGTCACCTATTTTTCCTCGTTTTAGATACTATTCGTGACATTAAAGTGTATATATTCCCTCAACAGCGTGAGCGCTGTCTATAATGCTTCAGCTATATAACGTTTATGACTTGCATGCTAAGTCAAGTTAGCATGATCGAGCTAAGTTAGGCGAAACGGCCTCAGAGTTCTCGGTGAATCTGTCAAAATGCGTAATGTTAATGAACACTAATCACTGCTATTGTCATTTAAGTGCGAGGTGCGCCAAATTTTTTACACAAGAGTAGTATCAGACTGGTCTTAAAGACGGCAGTGTTTCGACCCACATGCTAGTGGATGTAATGGCATATTGGATGGACACGTTGTTAAAGAAATTGCATTCTTCTGAAAGCAGTCACTGTAAATAGATTGTATGCATCACCTTCTAAAATGAAACTTCGTGTTTGCCTGAAGCTAAATGCTGATCTTTTGATTTTCTAGGCCTGTGCCCGACCCCTGATCTCGGTTTATTCCGAGAAAGGAGAATCCGCAGGCAAGAATGTTGTCATGCCTGCTGTGTTCAAGGCTCCAATTCGCCCTGATGTGGTGAATTTTGTGCACACAAACATGCGCAAGAATAACCGCCAGCCTTATGCAGTCAGTGAACTGGCAGGTGAGTGTGTATATCTAACTTGAACTGGCATTTTGACCAAGATTTGCCACCATAGTTGAAAATATTTTAAGATGGGATCTGAGCTAATTCATCCACAAATCTGATGTTTGTGATCATGTTTATTTCAGGGCACCAGACCAGTGCAGAGTCCTGGGGTACAGGAAGAGCTGTGGCCCGTATCCCTCGTGTGAGGGGTGGTGGTACTCACCGCTCTGGCCAGGGTGCTTTTGGAAATGTATCCTTTCAAAAATATTCAAACATTATTTTTTGTCCCATTTTACAATGTTGTGACAAATACAACTGACACAAAGACTTGCAGTGATGGTGTAATTTGCGACTGACTCTGTGACCAGTGACAGAATGCCTACTGTCATATGCTGGCGCAGATGTGTGAAGAACATTGAGTCTGAGCAGGTATTAAGAACTTCAGTGTTAGTACTTCTTCAGTTGTTGTAAAAGCCTTGACTTTGGTCTAGATGTGTCGTGGAGGTCGCATGTTTGCCCCCACCAAAACCTGGCGCCGCTGGCACCGCAGGATCAACACAACCCAGAAGCGCTATGCCATCTGCTCTGCTGTGGCTGCCTCTGCCATTCCTGCACTTGTGATGTCCAAAGGTGAGCTTCAAGAACATGATTTGTCAAGACAAATATCTCAGTGTTAAAAATATAGCTTTTAGGGACATATTCTCATCAACACTTATTAAAGTAGTTTACATTTGTCTTGCCATGATGGTGTAATTTGCGTCTGAGCCTGTGAACAGTGACAGTTGCCTGCTGTCTCTATGCTGTCATAAGGTATTGATGATTTTAAATTCTGAGCAAGCTCTCACAACACTGTAGTCTGTGACAGAAAGTGCTTGTGTGGATATTTTTGATTGACATGACGGTCCTGTCTTTCAGGACACCGCATTGAGGAAATCCCTGAGGTCCCACTGGTGGTGGAAGACAAAGTTGAGGGATACAAGAAGACCAAGGAGGCAGTGCTCCTGCTGAAGAAGCTGAAAGCCTGGAACGACATCAAGAAGGTAATCTACAGTTTAATTTTCTGTCTTGGTTTAACTCAGCATTGTGGGACACATGATATGAAGTGGAACCACGATCATGAAATTGAAGTGCGGATTTAAGCTTGAATGATGTTTGATAGTGAACATAAAGTGTTGTATAAAGAATTATGTTAAGATGCTCAGCATCTGTTATCTGATTCATATGGAGTGTAGCAGTAAGACCTCAGACTGAACTTGTTACTTTCAGTGGGATTAAATGATAACAGTTTCTTTGCCTTTGATAATTGCATTTGTTTAGTGTATATATGAGGCATTACTGGGTTTCTTTGATTCTTTTACTGGTGTATTTTAATAATAATAAACTTTCCGTTCTCAGGTCTACGCCTCTCAGCGCATGCGTGCCGGTAAGGGTAAGATGAGGAATCGCAGACGCATCCAACGCAGAGGACCGTGCATCATCTACAACCAAGATGCTGGTGTCACCAAAGCCTTCAGGAATATCCCAGGTGTCTTACTGGTTCAAATGTAGAATTCATTACTGTTGGGTTAATGGATATCAAAACATTATAGTAATAGTAGATGACATTTAATGGCAGGAACACTGTGCTATCCTTAGTTTCTGACTCTTATGGCTACAGTTATCATGTTTTTAATAAACGTTTAATGACCACAACAAGATAATCTAACCTTATGTTTTTAATTGCTGTTGTATTATGAAGGCATCACTCTGCAGAACGTGAACAAACTGAACCTCCTGAGGCTCGCCCCCGGTGGTCACGTTGGACGCTTCTGCATCTGGACCGAGAGTGCTTTCCGCAAGCTGGATGAGCTGTACGGCACCTGGCGTAAACCTGCTTCCCTGAAGGTCGGCTACAAGTAAGTATTTGAGGAGCCGTCACACTGTAGCACAAGTAAAACTGCTATTGATCACATCAGTGATGAGCTTCCACTTCATGGTCCGTGTTTTTGAAACTTAGTGATATTTAAAGAAGTTCTGAGTTTGAGCATCAAAAGACGTGTAACTTTATTGTTTTCGTCCCTTCAACACGAGGAATTAATTTGATGTTTCATTTATTCCAGCCTGCCCATGCACAAGATGACCAACACAGACCTGAGCAGGATTCTGAAGAGTGAGGAGATCCAGAAAGCACTTCGTACACCAAAGTAAGCACCGCTCGTTTTTAAGTTCAGGAAATGTATTTCAGCTTGTCAACTATGATGATGTTCCCACTTCAGGTCCGTGTTTCTGAACCCTGATTATATGGAAGTCCTGAGCGACACATGGTTATTTACTAACCTGTAGTTTAGCAGAAGTTCACAGTATTAAGACTTTGTTATTTTGTCATTGCAGCAAGAAGATCAACCGCAGAGTACTGAAGAAGAATCCTCTGAAGAATCTGAGGATAATGCTCAAACTGAACCCTTACGCCAAGACTGCAAGACGTCATGCCATCCTCAAGCATGACCCTACTGTAAGAACTCAAAACAATTTGAGGTGCAAGCAAAAACTGTAGATTTAAATTGGTGATTGTGACTTTAAAATCTGGTTTGTCCTCTCCATAGATCAAGGCTAAGATGCTGAAGCCCAAGAAGAAGCCTGGGAGGAAGGGAGCATCAGCCAAGCCCAAGGCTAAGCCCGCACCCACACCCACGGCATAAATCTGTATTTGCAGACGAGAGTTCAGTGATTAATAAATCATTTGTTTGAAATTCAGGAGTCAGACCAGTCATTCAAAAAATTTAATTCACAAGACTTATTTATTTCACATAAGTTAACAAAGACGTGTCTGTTGGTGCTGGTAAGGACACGAGGCAGAGAGGAATATCAAGCAGAAAGCTAAAGCAGCATTTAATTAATCTGATAATTAGAAAAATATGGCTTTTCAGGGAGGCCTGCAGTGAAGCCCAAAGACTTGTTCAATACAAAGTCACTTCTACTTGACAATTAGGTTTTTACACAAAATCTACAACTATTAAAATCTAATACAAACCCAGTCATCAGGACTTAAGGATATGTTGTTGACGCTAGCCAGCAAAGTGGACCTGCTGCTTCATGGTTTGATAAATGGATGCACTGGGGAGGGAAGGGGTGTTTGCGATTGGAAACATTTTTAACGTGTGCTGGCGTGGGTAACGAGATCTGAGGACTGTGAATCAACAACCAAGATGCTGGTGTCAGCGAAGCCTTCAGAGATATCCCAGGTGAGTGTTCAAATTTAAAAGTACCATTTTGAGTTTTCTTTTTTAGTGGTTGAGGATTTTAATAAACAGACTTTATTTAACCTGTGAGTGTTTAATCGTTATGCTGTTTTATGAGTGCATCACTGCAGAACCTGAAGGTCCGGAGCCTCACGCCTGGTCGGCCACTTCTGCAACTGGACTGAGTTTCTGCAAGCTGGATGAACTGTACGGCACCTGGCGTAAACCTGCTTCCCTGAAGGTCGGCTACAAGTAAGTATTCAAGCTTTTCACATTCACACTGTAGCACAAGTAAAACTAATTGATCACATCAGTGATGAGCTTCCACTTCATGGTCCGTGTTTTTGAAACTTAGTGATATTTAAAGAAGTTCTGAGTTTGAGCATCAAAAGTCTTGTCAGTTTACTGTTTTAAACCCTTAAACATGAGAAATTAAATTTGATGTTTTATTTATTCCAGCCTGCCCATGCACAAGATGACCAACACAGACCTGAGCAGGATTCTAAAGAGTGAGGAGATCCAGAAAGCACTTCGTACACCAAAGTAAGCACCGCTCCTTTTTAAGTTCAGGAAATGTATTTCAGCTTGTCAACTATGATGATGTTCCCACTTCAGGTCCGTGTTTCTGAACCCTGATTATATGGAAGTCCTGAGCGACACATGGTTAATTACTAACCTGTAGTTTAGCAGAAGTTCACAGTATTAAGACTGGGTTATTTTGTCATTGCAGCAAGAAGATCAACTGCAGAGTACTGAAGAAGAATCCTCTGAAGAATCTGAGGATAATGCTCAAACTGAACCCTTATGCCAAGACTGCAAGATGTCATGCCATCCTCAAGCATGACCCTACTGTAAGAACTCAAACAATTAGTTAACTTCAACTCCATAGATCGAGGCTTGAAACCCAAGAAGAAGCCTGGAAAGAAGGAGCACCAGCCAAACCCAAGGCATGAATCTTTGTACTTGCAGAATTCAGTGATGAATAAATTTGTTTCAAATGCATGAGTCAGACCTGTCATTCAAAAGTTTGATTCACAAGACTTATTTATTTCACATAAGCTAACAAAGACTTATCTGTTGGCGCTGGTAAGGACACAAGGCAGAGAGGAATATCAAGCACACAGGTAGAGCAGCATTTGTCATGATTAAATAATCTGATCATTAGAAAAAGATGGCTTTTCAGGGAGGCCTGCAGTGTAGCCCAAAGACTTGTTCAATACATAGTTAATTTCACTTGGCATGTAGGTTTGTACACTAAATATACAACTATTGATTGCACAAATTTTAAACCCATTTAGTACTTGGTATAAAGAGATAATTTTACCCATAATACAAACCCAGTCATCAGAGGAGTTTGGGATATGGGGTTTGTTGTCGACACAACAGGCCTCACATTGCTGTACCGTGGGTGGGTGTCGAGGGCTGATTGAGTCCAATGGTACTGCACAGCCAGCCAGCAAAGTCGACCTGCTCTGCCTCAGACTGTTTGATAAACTGGTGCACCTGATGGAAAAGGCAAGGTGTGTAAGATCGCTGAGGTGGAACATTGTGGGAATGAATACTGCTAAATATGGACACTCACCATCAACTGTTTCAGGTCTGCTCGCTCTGCAGGATTCTTAATCAAACTGCAATGGAGACAGATGAGTGTGATATATTTTAACACCACTAGGTGGCAGAACATCTGATGGGAAGATGGGGATTTTCACTCAGTGATATATGCCTAAATAATTCTACATACCATTTGTTCACAAAGTCTTGAAAGTCAGGGCTGAATATCCCGGGCAGCTTTGGTGGAGGCTGAAAATTTTAAGGAAAATGTATCAAAATAATGCCTTAAACTTAAAACCAGTTATGTTCATGTTAGGAAGTGTTTTAATTGGCACACTCACTTCATTCACTATGTAATCAAGCAGCTCAAATATAGCCATTGGTGGTCTGCTGTCAGGCCCATATGCTGGAGGGGTAAAAAAAAAGAAAATAATCTGTAATAATCACGTGTCATCTGCACTAATCATCCCTGAGGGACACCAATACACTTAACAATGCTGTCATGATCAGACCATTTGAAACATTTTCAAAGCTGCTAAAAAAAACCCTGACATGTCGGACTTACAGCTGCCTGGTCGCCCGGGGGGCTGTGGCTTTGGGGAGGACTCGCTGCAGGCTGCTTCCCCTTCCACTGCGAACCCAAAAATCTGTTCCAGTTCCTTAGCATCAGGCGGCGGGATAGGAAAGCGTCCAATGGCCATTTCAACCAGGGACAGCCCCATGCTCCAGATGTCCGACTGAACAGAGTAATGGGTGCCCTGTAAACGCTCCGGCTGCACAACACACATACCATTTATTTACAATTATATCACTACAGCAACCATCTCAGGATGGTAGTTAAAATAAAAGTTGCAGTTAAAATACAGCTGCACACCAAAAGCCCTTTAAATTGGCACAAACTTTGAGAAAAATAAAAAAATTAACACCATCTCTGCAGCACCACAATACATAATTGAATGATATTTTGGCACGTTTGGCCTTTAACAAGTATTACATGGGCGTCAAGTGAGTAAAAGGCCGGTGGTTCGATCCCTGGCCCTGGCAGTCTACATGTCGAGGTGTCCCAGGGCGATATACTGAACCCTGAATTGCTTCTAATGCTGAACAAGCAGTTTCAATGTTCTAGTGTTATTATCCAAGTCACCAAAGTCATGTCTGAGCCAGAGGAACCAGTTTAGTAAAAGGATGAATGCAGCCAATTAATAAAAAAATGTTTTTACATCCTTTGCATCAGTGACTTATCATGTTAATACAAATTAGTGTTAAGTGTTTTTTTTAAAAGGGTCCTTTGGTGGACTCAAACCCAAGCTGGTTAGCATTAATGGTATGCACTCTACCGGTAAACTACCAGTACACCCAGAAATGTCATTATTCTGTGATTCACTAACATACATTTAGAGCTGATGCTGACAAAAAAGCCTCCTGCCTATTTATAAAGCCACTCCCAGTTGATTTGTGAATCATCAAAATAGAGAATAGAGTTTGAACTAGGACTCTCACTGCCTCACACATATTCATCTGGGATTTACTTCATTGTAACAGAAAGTGTAAAAGCTACTGTGTGTGTACTGTGAGTGTGTCCATTTTAACTCACAGACATGTAAGAGCGAGTGCCCACAAAGGAGTTGGCCATGGAGTCTATGAGCTGTCCGCTCACTCCAAAGTCACACAGCTTGATCTCACCGCGGGAATTCACTAGGATGTTGGAGGGCTTGACATCTGAAAGAGGGACATGCGGTATATTTAGGAGAACATGGTGGGCAAGTGTTCAGCAGAGAACAGAAAGCACCACAGAGCAAACTGCTGCAAAGGCTCGGTGCATGGAGTGCAGCGTGCTTGTCTGTTGTAACATTTCCTCTACTTTGATTCAAATGTAAAACAAGCAACAAGGATCTATATGCATGTAAAATATGGAATAATTAAAACTCTGCCTCAAGTCATTTAAAGCACAGTCTAACCCATACATTTAAAGGTCTTGTAAAGGGGCAAAACCTTATGTTTATAATGAAATAGTGGTTGACCTCTGTGCATGATCTTGTGTTTCTCCCTCAGGTAGGAAAGCCCTTTAATGACCTGCAAAGACAAATATTGCATATCAGCATAGCAAGAAATCAGGGAACTCATTACAGCCTATTTTATCTCAGTTTAGGTTGACATTTAGAATATTTTTATTAAGAGAAACATGTTTCTGCATTTAGAATATAATTTTTCCAATCTGTGAAAGTTAAACTAAGATACAACAAGGACATTTGTTGTAATGAGGCTTCTGATTATTCAGTAGTGCATAAGACATAATGTACTAGCACATATGCATCAGTGATGAACCCAGTTTTATATCCAAAAACAAAACAAATATAGCCACAGTGTGACGATCGGAACATAAAACTGGTAGGAGAGGTGTTGGAGCTACCCACAGCGATGCTGACTTTGCCAAGGATCTGCTCTGGGATCTTGCCTGCCTTCTTCAGCGACTGATCCAGGGAGCCGCCGTCCTACAGCGAGCAGGAAAGGAAAAATATGGGAAGCATCGACTGAAAGGACTCTTTGAAATTCAAAGCATCATTTAGGAAAACGCGACACATTTAAACAAAATTTGTTTCTTTCAGTACTAATGAGGTTGTACATGGAAGGAAAGAACATGCCAGACACTTTGTGCACAGTCTATTAAAGCTGCACTCAGAGTGAATGCTGTACAAACACACTGGCAGCCAGAACTCTTATTAAAGATAAGTACCATATGCTCCATGCAGATGCTGATTTCGCCATCGCTATAGAAAGCTCCGTAGAAGCCCACAATGTAGGGGGAGTTGCACTCATGTAGCACCTGCAGCTCCCTAATGATCTGGTTCCTAATGGCTGGTTTGATCTCCAGGTGGATCAGCTGGAACACAGCAGACAGCAGGTTTTATTTAGGTTCACAAGTCACACAGAACAGAAATACTGAGACATTCAGTCTCCTTTTGGTCAAGAAAATTATATACTAGACATGATAAAAATGGGAAAATGTTTAAATATTGGTGCATGTTTCAGATAATATTTCCTTCTTTTCAGCTAAGTGTGGATATCACAGTGTCAGACTTGTCTTACAAGCCCACATATTATATTGTTAATTAATTACTGGAAAATGGGAGACAAATTTAACTCCACTCTCTAAAAACAGTGATACTGCCTGTAAAAATCAATGCCTGTCTGACATACTTAAGAAGAAAAACTGTTCCTTATAAATCCAATGTGCACATGTCTCTGAGATACAGTGAGTGGCTTTCTAAAAGCTTTTTTCCTCGCTGTGTTTTCACTCCAGACCTTCCTACTCCAGCCAGCAGGGCCGCAGCTTACCTTCCTCGCCATAATCAGACCCGAGGGCCGGTGCGAGACCTTGAAGACGACTCCTCCGTTGCCGGCACCCAGCTCACAGATCTTCTCAAAGTCATCGTCCTTCAGCTCTCCCACCTTCTGCTTCTGTGTCAGAAAGGCCTCCAGGCGTTTCCGCTGCTGCTCATCCAACTCAAGCTCCTCTAGTTTCTTCTGCAGTGCCTCCAAGTTTGTTCTTAGAAATAAGATAAAGAAAGACACAGAGGAGGTAAGTTATTCATGTATTATTAATGAATTCTTCCCTAAATAAAAAGGTCCTTGAGTCCATTCAGTTGGAACTTTTGCAGATGCTCTTTCCCAAAAAGTACCGGCTGTTCCCTGCGGGATGCAAGATCCTTTACTTAGGTAAAAAAAAAAAACCACCACATTGTAAAAATCCTGTATATAAAATGTGTTTTATTATTATTTAGGTCAAATCAGGAAAAAATGCTCAAAGTATTTAAAGTAAAATGCTTGATGCATAAAAAAGAAAACAAAATAGTTGAATAGCTGGGTAATTTAATTTATAACAAAACTTCATATTTTAAAATTAGCAAGTAACTACAGCTTACAGATAAATGTAGTGAAGCAAAAAAGACAATATTTCGCTCTGAAACGTAGTGGTAGAAAAGTACAAAATGGCATGAAAACAGAATACTCTAGTGAACAACAAATACCTTTAATGTGAACTTAAGTACTTGAGTAAATGAACTAGAGTAGTATTCTACTACTGAACATGATGCTTCCAGGTATATTATATGAATGAAATTGAAAGAGATTGACAGCTTTGTGTGTGACAGCGACTGCTGCACGTGCCTCTGGGAACAGCTGCAGGAAGACAGAAAGGCTCTCAGAGTGTGTTTCACTGTTGCTTCTCACATCCCAGTGTGAGGAAGATCGGAGTTCCTCTGAGCGCTGACGCCGCTCTCCTGGCGCTGTTGTCATGGAAATGCATTTCCTTGAGAAATCAATTGTGGAGCGAACTCTTCTGTCATGCTGCTCTTTGACCCCGCCTTCCCCTCCCACTCTCTCAGCGTGTCAAAACACTGCACGCATAGCAACAGCCTGAGCTTTTAGCAACTCTATGAGAAGGTGATGTAAAGAGAAATGAGATGTCAAGTTATTTCAACCGATTAGATACAAACTGATTTTATTTTATATAAAAAAAGAGAAGTGTGTCGATGCCAGGCACTTTTTAATCATATTTTTGAGAAGATTTGATGGAAAGGACATTCAATAAGCCTGCAAGTGTAAATGCTATTGTAAGGTGTTCCATCTTTAGCTTTTATTAAAAAACCTTTAATTGTGCTTGGCTATTATATTTGCATGCTGATCAGATGGCAACACAATGGTTTCCTTCATGCTCAGTGGCAGTAATACTTTTTGTTTTGGTTTAATCTATGTACTTAATCACGATTCAGCGGAGAGCAGCTGGAGCAGGGCATAACACTCTTCTCTCCGCTTCACCACTACACAGCAAAGAGAGGGTTAAGTGCTTTTATTTTTGACAGTAGCCCTGCATATCCATGGAGACGCGGTGCTGAGTTTGAGTTGGTTGTGGGCAGCGTGGGCGTTTTGTCGACAAGAGCTGGAGGTGGAGGAGGCTGGAGATACTGAGAAGAGGAGCAGCCTGAAACACACTCCACACAATACGGATGTGGGCGGGACTACAGGAGCTGCACACTGCAGCCCCCCCCCTCCTGGCTGCAGGAGAAGGTGAGCACGATGCTGGCCCTTTGTGCTCCATCCACACAATGTCCAAGGACATCTAGAAGAACTTCAATGCAAAAGATGCAATACTTCGACAGCTTGCCACAAAGCGCCGGAACAAAGATGGAATGTTGCCTTGTGACTCGGGTTGCAAAAGCATCACCTCCCTTACAGCACTGTAAAACAGAGATTCTGTTACATTACTAGTTATTCATTTGAATTTAATAAATCCAGAATAACATAAAAGGCTGCAGTTGTGAGGCCTTCATGCTGTTTTCCCACCAACATGGATCACAGCGGCCTGAAAGGGGTCCAAGGGAAATGGATCATCATGATATCCTTGCTTTCTTAATACAGAGGACTTTGATTGAAGTTTTCCATTATAAATCCTGAGGTAAATTCGGGCAAAATGCACATAAGTTTGACTTATCACAATCATATTATTCTATTTTATGGTCCGTCTGTCTTGTGTTTCTACTTGCTCACTACTTGCTCTGTCACTATTGTATCTATGCTACATGGAAAATATCAATAAACAGATAGTTGGAAACAAACTAAACAGGATATAATAAGTGGCATCTAACCGATGAAGAATCAGCACCACATGCAATGATCAGATACGCTGCATGGGTTAATCATTAATATTCTTTTTGCACATTCACATACACACTGTGTGTCTCTATGAAAACAGGAATTACAAAGTTATTTGCACACAAGTCAATTCAAATAAATGAACAGCAGTTCTTTTCTGTAAAGCTATAAATATTCCCATAACAATACAGGCATATTCTGTAAATATATATATATATATATGTGATAGTCGGATCTTATCCAGGATTTGAGCAAATTGCCTGAACGGGTCTATCCGGAACAGGTTGTTTTTATTTGTTCTCAGATCTCCTCTGATAATATTACATGCTTGGCTGGCATTATGTTGGCCACTCAGTACACTTCTCCCATGGCTGCCCGCCATTTCACGCTGAGAAAGCATTTGCGGGCTGTAATGGCAACTCCTTTTCACCAGAATGGAATG
>CAFUXE010001085.1:402787-414869 GCA_903364295.1 Serranus cabrilla
TATGCGACACATTTTGAAATGTCACAGTAGAAAAAAAACTGTAAATGTTAAAATAATGATGGTTCAATTTTCTTTTGAGCTGCTTCTTTTTCAGGGTCCTGGTATTGTGCACGCTGCCTCATTGTCAAGCTGGGGAAATCAGAAAATACTAAAATTTTGTTTTATATATTCCTTTTCGACATGTGCACACTGGAAGCAGTCATGCATCTGCCTACTTGGGTGGAAAACTTTGGCACCTGACAGTCATCATACAGGTTTGTTATTGGAATAATAAAATCCAACTTGCAATGCAACTATCGCAAATCTGACCCCCATCCCTATTTCATGTGGGCGTGCAGGACTTTTTATTCAGAGTTAATGTGCTCACAGTGTGAGCGACATCTGTGTGCCTGCAGACCGCCATCGAGCATCACTGGCCTGAAACAGGATTTGCTTTTCCCCAGAGCCTCCGACAGCTGAATGTGAGGACCCAGATAAAAGTGTCTTTTTATGGAAAAGAGGTCTGAGTGACACCAGGCTGCATGGTTTTCGGACAGCAGCGTGTCACAGTGCACAATACAGCAGTAATACACACACATGCACACACATTGTGCATTTCCTTAACAGCAGAGACTTCTGACTATCTGATTCAGATTCCTGATTGTTGCTTCATCCCGACGAGCTGCTCCTCAGCACGTTACAGCTCATCTCCAGCCAAACAGTTATGTCATCAGCAACAAACAAAGCCAGGCACAACTCCCCCCTGTGATAGTTCCTGCTTCCTGGATGTGAGAATTTGCTGCTTTTCTTTGTCTCAAACAATAATAAACTGCAGATCTTTTTCTTTTGTGGTTAGTCCAACTAAAAAAAAAAGCTTTTTGTAGATGTCACCTTGTGTGACCAATGGACATTTACACTGTTTTCTGATATTTCATAAGCCAAATAAATAATCAATCGATCTAGAAAGATTTTTAGAAAGCTTTGCAGATTAATTGAAAATAATTATCAATTTGGAGCCCTCTGAATTATAGCAGAAAAAGCTGAGCTGTGAAAAGTCTAATACGTAATTATATTCAGATTTAATGCAGGATATGATTTTAAGTAATTCATTGTAAAAGATCCAAATGGCCTCCAGATGTGTGATCTAATGATGAAACAATGAAATATTCCACCTCTACAACACATCAGAAAACCAGCCATCATGAGCAATGACACATTATATAATTGCTGCAGCTTGTTGCTGGACTGACTGGGCTCTTTTCTCCGCACTGAGAACTAGAGCACGGTGTCACAACTATTTAATATCTCCATTACTGTGTTTTGTGGAAACAGTGGCGGGAACAGAGCTACACAAAACTTCTACAAACACACAGAGATATTATTCTACACGCTGCCTCCCTGCAAAGGTCAATCTCTGACTAATCACCATCCACACCAAGTGGGCTGTTAGAGTGATGAAGCGACCTGCTCGTCACACACATCGTATCACACACAGGTGATACAAATTACCGGTAATGATGGCTCAGATCCATCAAAGTATCTGTGTAAGCAGTGAGCCAGCACGCACAATGCCCGGACTCTGGAACCGGCTCCCTGTCTTTTCTTCTGTGAAAAAGATGATGCTTATATTTTCCCTGCAGAGAAGCTCTGTAATGAGATTAACTCATGGAAATAGTAACAAAATAGATTGTGAATTTGAATTGTGAATATTTTTGTTGTTGCAATATTTAGAGTTAGATGATACAGATAAAAAAGCAAATAATTTTGATTTGTAGACTTGTATATTTTAAGTTAAACATATAATTGCTCCTAATTTTGAATTGGAAAAGTGTTGATGGGCCAAGAATTGGAATGTGGATTAAGGAAATGGTGTCAAACACAATGTTTATTGAATTTATTACTATTATTTATCGTTTGATGACCTTTTATGTACTTCTAAAGACATGTTAATATTGGTAACCTGCTTCTGCAGGAACATGCTCTGATAAAGTAGCATTATGATCTGAGAAACAACCCTTTTTAATAATTAGCCTATAATTGATATTCAAATATTATATGCTTGGTGTGTGTTTGGTGATGGGGGGAGAACAGGGTGAAATGTTTGCTGTGTTTTTGGCTCTGGGAACTTAGATTATAAATTATTTGTATTAAAAACATCTCAATGCATGAATCAATACCATTGAAGATGATCATTAGTTGCAGCCTGGTGTAAACCTTAGTGAGCTCATGCAATCACACTCATACACACCCACCCACACACACACCTGGTGCAGAGTCTGACATGATATCTTGTGTTAGAGACCTAAGACAGGAGTTTGCACACTATTAATGGGTTATCCAGTTATCTATACGTGCCTGCAGCTGTCACGAGCCTTTATGGCACACTGAACATGAATCCGACGTAAACACTCAATCAGAGAGCCCTTATCAATACGTCTCATTCACCAGTCTGAGCATCAGTAGTATTTGAATATTGACACTCACTCTGTGGCTCCGGTGCCGTTGATAGTGTTTCCATCGGGGATCGGGTTGAGTTGGATCGGCTCTGGCTTCCTTCTCTTCTGCATGTTACTCACAAGAAACAAGCTGCTGGAGAAACACTCGAGCTGCAGGGATAAAGATGGAAACCCAGAAGAAAACTGAGCTGTGGTGCCAGAAGAGGCAGAGTGAGGTTAGTGGACGGAGACTAACAGAAGGAGGCACTCAGCTGGGCAGTCATGAGCTGGAGGAGCTGGTGTTCTTCTTAATGGGTGGATGTGAATGATCCGGGAGATGAAACGTCACAAAAATATTTACATTCGTCTTCCGGACAGCATGGCTGTGCCTGGAGCAGCGCCCCCTCTGCTGGCGACGGCTGGTATTACACCAGTGCTGGAAGAAGTAGTCTGATACACAGTGTAGAAATACTCTGTTACAAGGATCAAAATATAATAAAAGCGCAAAAAAATAAAATAAAAACTCAATGCAGTAAATAAAATGAAATTGAAGAATTTCAGAACAATGACCATTATATTATTGAATTATATTAATGCATTAACATGCACATTTGAGTAGCTTGTAGAGGTGTTTCTTTACTTTATATCCTGCTTCAAAGGTTGTGAATTTTACCAATGCTCACTAAAGTCTTATCTCATATCATAAATATGAATCGGCAATGTAACTAAATATATCAAATAAATGGTTTCTGCCTGATTTTGAGGCTATTATGAAGTACAATGGTTAAAGAATTGGTCTATTTTTGTTTCTGTAAGAAGGTATTTTAATATTTAGACGCTTTAATGCATATCTTCTATGTTTTCTTGTGGTTATTCTTGTTGCTGTGCCCGGTCTAGTGGGCAGAGGCACAACATAAAATACAATAACCAACTTTCCCAAGTCTGAAGCAGCCACAGAGATGAGAGCTCAATGGCTGGGCCAAAGCCAACAAAACAACAAAAAGTCAAAATCCAATTAATCTCGCCTGAACAAAACAAAAACTGTTCCTTCCTACCTCAAGACTAAAAGCAGAAAACTGCAACCACTGACTTTTTTTTTTTTTAAAGCCACTTAATTTCTTGTTATTAATTTCTAATTATGTTTGAATACATAGAAATAAGATATAACATTTAACTCATACCATTTAAGTCACCATTTCAACAAAGTGATACAGAAATGAAAAAGCTGCCAAATGAAAAGAACTCCACTGAGCAAACCTATAAAATGTCATAATTTTGTCTTGTTCCCATTTAATAATCTTGGTCTTGTTCGGTCACTAACTGGAGAACCAGTAGTTTCTTTTCAAGACAGCCCTTTAAAACAATTTTGTGATCTTTATCCTCCAGATTATTATCAGCCCCCCACAAACCCAGTGACATTTTCTGTGTGTGCCCTGTTTGTCTTTTACTTATATCAGTCCAAGATCCCTGAGGATCAGCGTGTGATTTCACCCACAGCAATACTCTCCCCTCTTTAATACTGCCCTTGACACATTTGCTGTGTTTTATTATTGTTGACACTCTCGGTGGCTGGTGAGAGGATTAAAAGAAGCTGTTGATTATTCTTTTTATATTGTACAAGAGGTTTGACTTTTACAGCAGCTCATACCAACCAACCCGCGCTTTCTTCTCCTTTTCCATCAATGCTCTGCTTGTTAAATGTTAAATCTTCAATGGCACATTTGCATATAACAAAGTTGTTCCATCAGCATTAACCTTTGAACATTATAAAATGTATTCGTTCAATACTTTCTGATCCATTCTCTTAGAAAGATCACAAAATGGAAAAACTTTTTGATCTATTCTCTTTTAATTTAGGGTATGTAACGTATCAGACTGTTTGACCTCTGTGGAAAAAATTAATCACAACCACCAGTGAACGGTTTTACCTGTTAGACAGGAGCCCACCACCTTCCCCGGTGAATAATGTGTCAGCTGTCAGCCTAACCGTACCATGTAGATTAGACATCAAGCACAACTTGAAACCGGCTGCCATTTTTACAATCTGCTCTGGAGTCTCTACACATTGTCCTGACAGACACAAGGCCACTGAGCCGTGCCCGGTTTACCAAAAGCATCTTACTGCCAAAATCATCTTTTTCTCCATAAACCAGGACTGACAGAGAGTAAAGATTGGTCGTGTCCTATCTCGAGTCCATGGACAGGAACGGTCTGAATTCTAAGTTGCTTTTGACAAATTGGGTTGTGGGCACACGAGCATATCAGACCTGACTACAATCGCGGTCTCCCACATGGACCATAAAACATCTACACCCGTGGTTTTTCCGTCCAGGGGGTTGAGGGGTTGCAAATACTATAGATATTGCTTCGTATTAAGGGTTCAAAAGCTGACATGGTTGGGATCCACTGCTCTCAAAAAGAATATTGGTTTCTATACATCTGATCTGTGGGGATGTGAGAGGTCCTCCAGAGTCAGTGAGAGGTGCTGCTGTGAAATGACAGATTCATGAATTTATTTTTACCTTTCCATACCTTATATACCGACATATTTAAACCTTTAATGTCCTCACTAAGAAAAACAGAAATGGAAAACAAATATTAGCATGCTTATCTTGAGGTAATAATAATAATAACAATCTTTTTTTATTATAGGCCTCTGATTAATGTTTAAATATTGCTTCATTTAAAACAGAAAGAAAAAATATTGAAATTACAAACCATGCACTGATAAAATAGCAGTAATCTGCAAGTATACCAGCTTCAATTTGTTTCCATGTAATTAGTATATGGATGATAAGAAGTTGTTTTTTTTTAACTTTTCTTACAAATAGTCCATTTGAATTATCTTACATTGGCCGAGCTTCACTACTTTGCCATAAAAGGACAAACAAACCATTTGGTAAAGCATGTTCTTTGAAAATATGTTTTTTGTTGTTTTTGTTGTATCATGTCATGTCATTCTGTTGCATTAAATGTGTTGTAAAAGTATCCCTGCTATTCAATATTAACACACATGTCTGAAAAGGCAAACTATTTAAAGACCCAACATCATCTTGAGGATTTTTTTTAGCATGATATACTTAAAGCAAATGGTAAATGGCAATTCAAAAAGATGAGATATAGGCTATTAAACATTGGAATCAAAATTAAACTTAATACTTATGCAAACAAACAACCCTCCCCCCTCCCCTCCACCCATCCTGCAGTTTTATAAATGTAAAATGTAAATAAAAATTAACATACACAATATATCACCAGAGTTTAAAAGTGGTTATGAAAGTAAAGATTCTGCTGTCTGTGCTCCCTGCCAGGCTCCCTGCACCTGATATCAATACGTCGATACATCTCTATATGCACGGCATCATTAATAAAGCTGAAGTGAATGTGGAAGGTTCCATTTAGTTGCATGCATCCTTTTTGCTGCAGTGGATACAACTGTAATGTTTAAGTTATGTCATTATTCAATGATAATTCTCGTGGGGAGCAGGGTGAAAGCAATCGAACGAAGAACTGATTATATTTGATCAAATTTGTTTACTTCTGCTGGTAATCATGCAGTGATATGATGCCTCTGCGTGGGTGACAGCTGCTGCCGGAGGCTTTATGTTTTCAGGTTGCTGTCTGTCTGTCCCGTTTTTGTGAGCACATTATCTCAGAGGGGATTTCTTCAAATTTGGCTCAAATGTTCACTTGCACACACAGATGACCTAATTAGATTTTGGAGGTTAAAGGTCAAGGTCACAGTGACTTTACAAAGTAAGTTATTGGCTCAAGAATTCATATGCTAATCATGACAAACTTCACATAAAATGTGTAATTGGATAGAATGTAAAGTGATGTATTTATATTCAAAAGGTCAAAGGTCAACTTCTCTGTGACATCATAATAGCTTGCAAAAGCACTTTATTTAGCGCCATAACTCAGGAACAGAAGGGGAGACATTTGGCCAAATACTGAATTGGTGACACTAATCTTGGGTGCCCACCTTGGAACTGTGTTGATTGTAGAGATCTCCTCTTCCCGGGTTGAAGGTGTGTGTGTGAAGCATCCAATTTGGCGCATCATCTGCTGTCATGGCGGCGGCATACAAGCGAAAGGCGCTAATTGTAGTTTACCCAGGCTTTGGCATACATCTGTCTCTGAGATTTCTCCTCCACCCCGAACCACAGGAGGTGAATGTAATTGCATTTGTGGTTATCTAAACATTGAAGAGTTACATTTAAAGTCTTCAATCAAAAGTAAGTTTTGCTTACTTCAGTTGGAGTTCAACCCAACATCCTTATCTTATTTAATCAACCACAATAGCTGAATAACTGGCTTTTCTTTGTTTGAGCTTCAATGTGCAACGATGCATGTGCAGAGTTTGTGTCCACACTCATCTGCTGCAAGGGGGAGAATTTCTTTTTGTCACCTTCTTATCTCCATTTAAGATGTGTAAATACAAGCATGATTTTAGGTGTCATCATTAGGAAGCCAATCATGATCAAAATACAACTTACACAAATGTGAAGTGCAACCCTGAACCTCCAGTGCACATACTGAACACTGAGACAGAGCCACACAGTGTCCATCATTTAAACCTTTAATATGAATAATAGAGATTATGGATTTTACAATGAGGGTAAAGGATCAGATGTAATTTTAAGATTTTTTTTTTTTAACAATGTAATTGAATCTCTTTTGTGGAAAAACCCTACCAGTCTTAAATTATTATTCAAAGCAGAGTATTTTTTTTCTTTATATCGTAACATGTCTGGAGGGGATGCTTAAAAAATTCAGCAGCAACATTTCTTTCCAGAATCAGTGTCCCTGATTCTTTGGATAATCCACAGACCTCGCTGTCAACAGATTTTTATGAGGGCTATTTCTTCGTTAGAAAGTAGCCAAAATGGAAACTGTTGACTGTGAGGAGTGTGGATTACCCAGAGATGTAGCTCCAGAATATCATTTTTCAAAGCTGTAAACACAAAAAACACAGTTATCTCCTTTTTTAATATGGCAGCAAAATCTCAGTGACAGACCTGGGGAAATAAAAGCAAAAGTAGTTTCTACTCTATTTATTTTAATTCTATTTTCATTGCTTCTAACTCAGTGGGCGAGCAATTACATTTTGCACTTCTACCAATCAGATCTCACCTCCGTTTCTGTGAGCCAATCAGCTTGTTGCTAAATTAAATGAATAATAAAAAACACACACACAGAAAAGCCCTGTAATGTTTCTGTCTGTCTCTGGTTTTAAGTTATTGTATGGTTTTGTGAGTATTTATGTGTGACTGTATACATAATGTGTATTTAAGTTAGTTGATTACATTGAATTCTTCTGAATGTCTTTTCCTTTTGTGCATAGAATTTCAAATAGATTAATTTCCTTTCAATCAGTGTCTTGATAGAAATAGTGTTCATTTGTCATTCGGGTGAACTGGTTCTTTAACTGTCAGTAGAGAAAAGGCAAAACAAACAGAAACAGAAATCTCTGCAGAGCAAACACACAGGGGACACTGTAAGAATTACAGCAGACGTCAAAAGGGTTACCCACTTACCGCCCCAGAGTTTCAGTCCAACAGCATTTACTCAACAGACATTGCTGTGCCATGAGCAGACAGCAGATGAAACATAAAAGCAGCAAACTCAGATGCACTGATTGAGGACAAGCAGCAGTGCTGGAAAACCAGAATACGCTATGTCTTGTTTGATGCTGTGGATTTGTTGCCTCATCCACCACTACTTTGTTTGGGGAGTCAGGGATTTGTGGTCAGGGATTACAGCAGGCCACAAAGGCAGCTTCTGAGGCAGCCGATAACAGCAGCCAGTTGCTCCGGCTGAGAAGAGAGGCCAACAGTTGGGGTCCCAAACATGCAAATCTGTGCAATGACTAAGACAGAAATTTTGCCACAGGATGGGACGGCTATTGAAGGACAAGTGGGTACTGTTTCGCTGTTTTCAGTTCTCGGACCAGCTGTTTTGCATTAATAAGCATACTATTTCCTTTTTATTCAGCGGTTGAAATTCATTAAGAGTTTAAGATTCCCTCCTCGATCCACCAGGTAAACACATGCACACTGACTTCATTTTCCACCCGTGTTCATTTATTTATTTATCTTAAGAATAAAATTCACATCCTTGTTTCCTTCACCTTGAGTGTCCTCCCCTTGGTCAGGACGGAGTCTACGCAGGTGCAGCTTAAATTCATTTTCTCAAAATTCTGTGCTGTTTAAATATTTAAAATGTGCTTTAAGTAATGTGCTTCTTGTTGGTGAATGGCTAGCATAGATGGAGGCAAATCTTTCAAAAGATAACAGTAATAAACCATGCATGAAAAGGATCAAAAGGAAACAAAGGAGAAATGAAGGAGGGAAAGCACAAATAACTTCAGGAAAGGATGTTTCCAAAAAAGAATTTTGTTTGCAGATCCTTGAGTGGTGTAATGGATTTTCATGTTTCATACAGAGCATCATGTCCCTTAGCCAGAGGCAATGGGAAGGTGGAGCTGTGCCCTTCTGTTTGAGTAAGATAACTCAGTGAGCTAATACAGAAGCAAAGGCAACTGTGTCTTCTTTTACTTTTGGGCAGATGTAGTTCATCTGGAGCCACGCCAACGACAGCACACAGAGGACTGTATGCGCCAAATGTGGCTGCAAACACATTTCTGATAAAGTACGAGAAACAAAAGTCCGACACTCAGCTGTACTGAAGCAGAACAAGTACTTGTAAATGACTGAGACATGGACGTACACACACAAGAGGGGGAGACCTCTGAGAATAATGCACATTTGGCTTAGCAGCATGGACAGTTTTGACATAGGCAGTAAAAAATACAGAATAAATGATGTATTTCTGCTGTGTGGTATTGTTACTTTCTCCACCACTGCCTCATGCTGATCTAATTGAGTCAGAAATCACTATAAAATCTGCAACTGAGCTTCTGAATGCATCATTTTCTAGAGTGTAATGTCTGGAAGATTTTCAATTGTTATTCTGGGTGTTTTGACATTGCACATAATGACTGAGGAACTTCTGAAAAAGTGGGGCAGCGTGGAAACTAGTAGGTTGGGAAAATGTTTTAAAAAACACATTTTGATGCAGTTGAGTGGCTCAGTAAAGCAGGATTTGAGTGCAGGTTGCAGAGGTGTTATTTGGTGGTGCGGATAACTACAGATGTGTTGAGAGCTGGGCGTGTGCTGTCCTCAGACCTTGAGCATTTATAAATTAAGCAATGGACAATACTTGTTATTCCCTGTGTGTCATGTTTTACTTCTCAGTTATATGCTTCCTGTCCCCATTGACACTTCCTGTAAGGATAAGATTGGTGTCATACTACATTCTTCTTCTTCTTATCCCTAAATCCCATGAAAAATCCCAAACCAGCAATGTCTCAGTCCGTCCGAGGTCTTTCTGACTCTGAGACCCTGTCACACTCGGCCCTGAGCACATTTGTTCCTGCAGAAGACATAAATCTTTAAAAAGGCTCACAAATGTAGTTTCATTTTTTTTTAAAAAGCACGAGTACTTTCATAAAACAGGTAGACACTGCAGATTTCAGCAAATCTTACTCAACCACAGGAAATACTGAATTTGTTGGGGACTTTTTTTTTTTTTTTAAACATGTGGATAAATAACAATTTGGTGCCTTAGTGAGTTTTCGCAGCAGTAGGACTGACTCAAACTAAACCGCAGTGGGCGTAATCATTGTAACGAAGCACCATGTTTCAGGCTGTCGCATAGTGCACTCAAATTCATAGACAACCCACTTAATTGTGAGTCAGGAGGTGCAGCTTATTATGCCCCATATTGACGTTTGCTATTAGACGGCGATCTCTAGTGGCCTCAGTAATTATGACTGGAGGATATGAGGAAGTGAGGCGTTATAAAGAAAAAGTCTGTTTTTTGTGGTGGATGGCTCAAACAAACACAGACTGTGACCCAGGTGATCTGTGTTTGTGTCCTCTGTAAAACTAAAATTCATGTTAAATCAGCTGTAAATTAACTTCCATATGTAGATACGTCACATCATGTCAAATTCTAATCTGTTTTGTGACCAAAATAAAGTGGCTTAGTTGGCTAAATTTAAGCAAGTAGTTCTGTTTTACAACATAATCATGTCAACAGAACCGTCATATTTCGTCTGATATCATAAAAAACATTGTGCACAAGTTTTAAGATATCATACATTCTGTTTATGAGAATACACAGTGCATCAGTGTGGGGCATTGATTGTTTCAGAGGAAACATTTGTTGATATTTGAACTCAATGCCAAACAAAAACACCCCCACCTATCAGTGCTCCTTTCTCACCGTCCCCCTCTCACTCTGACTGCCTTTCTCTCAAACATTCATGGCCTTTCCCCTCGTCTTGTGCAGGAGACTAGACAAAAAGTGTTGTGTGACTCAGACCAACCCACTTTGTTTCACATTTACAGAGCCAGGGCTGCGTATGCGCACACACAGAACAGACAGCCAGCAGACCGTGAAGAGATATTCGCTGAATTTGACAAAAAGTGTATTGGATTAGAATCGCTGACTGCACCTTTAGGCTACAGTACATCAGGCTTTGGATACAGAGACAATAATTGTTAGTGGAGAACTGAAGGAACGGCTGACTGAGGCTACTCCGAGTAAAACTTATGTGCCGGGTCTGACAAGACCAGCCTGCAACAGGTGATTTGTCAGAATAACAAGTCTCAATTCTCAAACTGTGTTTTTACTCCAGCATACAGGTATGAATGTACGTGTGGTTGTATTCTGGACTATTCAGCTGGTGGAGTTAGGCTGCTTTATTATGGATATGGACCATATGAAATAAGAATATATTGTATAAAATCTGCACAAAGTTTACATGACATCACCCGTGTTTCTTAAGCAGCTGGGATCAGTTAATTGTTGGTACCAACTGTTGTAACCATTAAGAAGAAAGTTGACTTTCACTAAACTTGTCCTTTAAAACTATGCTTAAAATGTTTTTCAGGTAACACAATCATTCAGCACAAAAAGGAACATTTAGTTAGACAGTCAGTCCACTACTCTCTGCAGTCTCTGACCTCCCACTGAGAAACATACCTCTGTTAAATGTCACAGTGAGAAACTAGATTCGGAGATAAGTTTCTAAATCTTCCATGTGGAAAATCAAACGGGGGATCTGGTCTGTTCTGGGAAACATCAGGATTGCGAGGTGTGAGGTTGTTTTATGAGATACTGTGAAGCGATACCTGAAACCTTGCAAAGATTTTCTGCAAGCAATCATCAGTCAACTTCATCTCTAAACTGGAGCATAAATCTGTCAGAGGCAGATGAGGACACATCCTGACAGGTGGGTTTTGAACAATCATCGAAGGAAAAAAAAAACCTCTTTCTACCTGATTTAACTTTAGCATTTTTTTTTCTGGTATAGAGGAGAACTGAACTTGTTCAACCTTGCAGAAAAATATAGGATCTAATTATAATAATTACAGTGTTACGGGCAATTTAACCACCTTCATCATATATAATTTTAAATGTTGCAGGCATGTGGCAAGCTGACAGATAATCTTCTCATGGAAATTTTCTTTGAATTTCTTTTTATGCCCTACAGGTTGTTTACATCTGCATTTCAAAGTTGGGTACTATAATTTGTTTTAGGAATATATTATGGGATTATATGTGTGTGTGTGTGTGTGTGTGTGTGTGTGAAGGGG
>CAFUXE010001085.1:415001-435581 GCA_903364295.1 Serranus cabrilla
GACTTTCTGCTCGGCGCCGTGTTTTTCTTTTGCACAATTCCGGTTTTGAACTCCACAAACTACCTGCGCTAACCTGCCTTCATCTCGACTTTCTCACCAATTAAACATGGAAGACCGTGTTGCACCGTGTTGGACCCGCTGATTCTGTTTCGTCGGGGCGATAACTTTAAAACCTCAAGTCTCCAGAAGGGTGAGTTCAAACGCATTTTCCCGAAAACCGAACAAAAAGGGCTTTAATTTATTCAGCAGGGGAGGCTAATGATGCCGCAGCAGTCATGTCACCACCATCGACAGTATCTGTGATGATAAGCAGCTTTGCAGATATTTGTTCAAAGATAAAGCCTCTGTATGTTATGTATATTTTTGTTTGTGTTGTTGCAGTAAGTTGGGGCGCAGTCTTTTGGCATTTAGAAAGCGCTGCTGTTGGCTGCTTGATGTGACAAATTGTGCTTTCTATTTAATTAGGCTATTGGCGAGTCTATCCCATGGAAATGTGCGTGCTGTGCCAAAGAAAAGGGCTGTATCATCCCGGAGAGTTTTATATTTCTGCAGACATGTATTGTTTTTTTTTTCATGGCTCGGAGCTGCATGTTCTGCCAGAAAAACTATTAGTTTGAAGAAAGAGAGATTTAAAAAGCCCGTTGTTGTTGTTATGCAGTGAATGCTAATGATGCAGAAGTGTGTTACAGGATGCATAAGCAGTTGGTTTGAACTGCTTCTATAAAAGTTTAAATTATTTATGGAGATTGTTTTCTGTTTGGTGAATCTAGCTGATCCCAATATTGCATTTTTTGGGTTCACATGGAATTATTACATTTTCTATTAAGATTGGTGAAGTGAAGCCTTTGTGGCGCCAATGTCACAATGTCTTTCTCAGTCAAATATGAATATCTCATGAGGATTTAAGATGATTCTGTGTCCTTAAAAGTCAAGGATGAGAAGTAAATCCGGCAGCTGTGATGAACATTTTGATTCAGTCTAGATAGAATGAAGATGAGCCCACATGTTGTGTCATGTTTGAGCCACTAGATGACAACAGAGTGCAGGCTAAAGCAGCTGATTAAACTTGCATTAGTCTATTAGTCAATGAGCAGATCTGCACCATGGTTTAATAATGAAATCATTACTGCTGTTGATTTCCTTTTGTGGAAAACACACACAGACCAAGATGGCTTTTGTAAAATCAATGACTTTTATCAAATCACTGGCAGATACATTAGGTGCCCATACACACACATACACATACACTGTCTCATTTGAAGCAACTGGGAGCCCTACAGTAGACATTGTTGTTTTGCCCTGTTGGAGCTGCATACATTGTAGCCCACGCTCTGCATGGGTTCCCCCGCATTATAGCAATTTGTCATAAAGTCATTTATCATAAATGAGCCATGGCACTACAGCAATGCAGGTTTTGTTTTGACACTGACACTCTGTGTGGACAAGATTTAAGATAATGTTTAAAAAAAATCAGATTTGCTTTGATGGCTTTATTTCTTTAAGTCTTAATTTTGGGGGTAAATAATGGCGGCACATTTTAATCACTTCTTCTTCATTCTTTCCATCATTAAAACTACACAAATGCATCCACACGCACAAATAAATAATTCACATCATGCAAACTCATGTTTAACTTACAATTCCTGTTTGCCTTTCTGTTCGATGACCGGTTTCACAGTCCAAAGTATTTAAAATCAGCTGAAGCAACAGAAAAGAAACAAGTTATGATTTTAGAATAACAGAAAATATGGACTGACATGTCTCACATTTTGTATTTTCTTTCATTTCCGACTTCCGCCTAGCTGTCATTTAGGCCATCAAACAAGCTGACTAAATCCACATATTCCCTTTTTATATTTTGTTGCTGTCCTGTGAAATCTCCGAAATGTCAACGCTGATTTCTGTTTCGTGACGATTGAATTTTCAGCCAACCCAGAGCATTTTTAAAATGTTTTTCCATCACTAGAAGAAGGACCATTTTCCTTATCTGAATCACCAAATTTGGAGATGCATGGCTTTTCTTTGGAAGGCGTTATCTGATAAATGGGCTTAAAAAGTCCTTTCATCCCATTAATATGCTCATTTACACAACATTTTAATTAACCGTAATAATCATCTCTCTTTTTTTTTTAGATGTATTAATATGAGAACATTTAGGCGATTTAAAAGACTTACTTGTTTTTAACAGACCCACATATAGTACTTTTAGTCTGTCTGGGTAAGGCATGCACTTGCTGCAAGTGCTGTAACATGTTCAGTGAGCTTTAAAGTAATTTCCCCCTCTAATAAAGTGTCTATTCATCAAAATGTGTGATGTGTAGGTTGTTGTTGTATACCATCTGGTGGTCCTCCAGGGTTGGAGCTGGCTCAAGCTGTGATTTCATACGACTTTTTCCTGCGATGAGAGGTCATGCTGCCAGGAAACAAATTGATACTCAGTTCAGCCTCAGTGGCTTCAACTCTCATAGAGCCAAGGACGACATTTGCCTCTGAGACGCCGTGAATTCTGACGTTATTTAATGAGAAGTGAGCGGACACATCTTTGTCTCATTTTCTGAGCTCTTCTTAAGCGCGGAGCCTTCAAGGGCACATAAGTGGCTTGTGCATTTTTTTTGTAGTGTGCACTTTACAGTCTAGTAAACCCTTTCAACTGGAAATCCTGATGTTTGGCTCAATCAATATGTTTAATTAGTGCTGATTAATGAAAGAGTGTTGCTGTGGAAGGCAGACAACTTTCTCACTTCACAAGGACACATTCTATTGGCAAACAGAGAAATTGCTTTCCATGCTTGGAATTTGATTTTACACAGTAAAAGCCATTCACAATGTAGATTAGGCATAATGAAAGAACATACGAGAACCGCGTGTACGTACAATTTACATTTCTGTTGGATTTAGAGGACACACTAATTCATACTTTAAATATTCAATGAATGCAATTAACACTTGATCATTTGCCGGTTTGCACCCATGCGAGCTCAATAATCTCGTAATCACATGTGAATTAAAAGATTTGGAAACGCTCATCAGCACATATGCTGGGAAGTCGTTTTCTCCACAGGCCAGACATGTTGTTAGCAGTGTGAGTTCAGTCCCCAGCAGCATATCCAGATATGCAGCATATACTGTGTGCTGTAGGAAAATGAGTGGGCTGGGTCCAGTTCACAAGGGCAAATCATAATAGTCAGCCCAGCGTTATAAACTTGACACTGATTTAGAGAACTACAAGTGAACACCTCCAGTATACTGTAATATTTCAAGGCAGAGTTTCTTTCAGTTTGTTGTTTTGAACACTGTTCTCTGTCAAAGCCCCTCAAAAGTAACAGCTCCAATGACCTTTATTCTGCAAATTAAGCTGTTTTTTGCTTCGCGCTGACTGATAGATCTTATTATTTCAGCAAAAGTGCATTGAGCATTGAGCAAATACCCCGGAGCCATAGCAACTACATTAACAAAAGTTAATGAAATATATGGAGCCAAGACCTGGACTTTGCTTTACTTGTGAAAGCTGTGGCATTAACATTTTGCACGTCTGTGGAGAGGGAATAAAAACAATGTAACACAGCATACACCCACATATTATATCTCGTGATATGTAAACATATTTATGCTGCAGACATAGGTTTGTTTAAGTCCTTTGTGTCATGAATTTTTCCTTTCTTTTTTGTGAGTGTAGACTGTACAGAAAAGTCCTGGTCGTGCATGATTTGCATCACAACAAAGTTGAATAAGTGCAAAGTGATGCTAAATTTTTAAAACAGCATAGCTAGCTGGCATTGAAAAATAAGAAGAAATCTGCAATTTAGATTCCACTTCAATTCTATGTTGGCTGTCCCAAAGGTCTGACCATGTCTGCATCTGATTACGCTTGCATGCATTTAATTAATAATTCGACAATGCACGGCATTGATGTCGGTCAGCCGGTGCTCTGCAGGGGAATAGATTGCCTGAGCCTGATATCCAGCCACAGCCTCTTAGCGAGGAGCAGAAACGATGAGCTCAGGCAGATTTCTGATACAGGAGCTCCAGTGTGGAGCTGTGTTAATCCCCCCTCCCTCAGGTGCCGCCGCTCCTGGGGAGGAACGCCACGGACTACAGCTCACCGCCGATGCTTGGCCGCGCTCTGATTAATGCACTCATCAGTTCTTTTCTTGTTTGTTTTAATGACAAGCATGTCCCTTGTGGGAATCTGGTGACTTTTTGCAAATAGTGCTGATGCATCTGCTTGCACCTGCCACTTTTTTTCTTTCTTGTCTTGTCAAAGGACCGTTACCATAAAGCCTGAGTCTTTTGACATGACTAGGTTGTCAGTGGGAGTGCAGAGAACCACACGACACATTTTCCACCGGAGATACAGGAAATACATGAGCTGAGGAAATGAGCAGTGATAAGATCCCAGCGTGTTGGGATGTGTTGTGCTTTGTTGATAAGGCTATTATTCATCATTATGCCTTAGACAGCAAAAATCCGCTTCTCCATCTCAGGCATATGCTTTTTTTACGCATAGTTTATTCACGGCTTTACATTTGTAGTTGAGTTGTACTGGCTTTTATTACTAATTACTGCAAAGTTTAAAAAGGATTTAATCACTTATTTAAACTGTGGAGAAGCCAAAGTTATTCAGTGAGCTTAGATTTTGGTTAATTTTTTATTTTAAGGACTGGGGTTGTTGAGCGGAAGAATTGAAATATGGTCCTCTCAGAAACATGCTGAAATTGAATATTTAATGTTAATTTGACAGCATCAAAAAGGTACTGAGAGGCACTAGTTTTAAAATGTTGAGAAAATCAGTTGAAATGGATGTGATTCACTTTATAAAAAGGCTCAAGAAATGTTATGTAGAAGATGATTCAGAAGTGTGATGAAAGAGGAAGGCTGTTTTTAATACAAGAGGTTAAACCAACTCAAATATTTCCCAGCAGTGTGTGTATGTGTGTGTGTGTGTGTGGGTTTGGGTGCTAACAATCGCATTGGTACCAAATGTGTTGATTGTTTCTTTATTATCAAACAGCATTTAATTAGAAATGTCATGTGCGAGCAGAAAAATCCAGTGTTTGAGGTTAGAAAATGAATTGGAAAAGCATAAAAGAGTTTAAAAGCAATGATTAAAAAAACATATGTAATTGACATGAAATGCTGACCTGCTCGTGAACTCCTGAGGAAATTGTTCTGTGCGTGTTTGAATAAGTACCGTCGTGAATCCTGTATGTTTGACTAGGCTGACATGGTAATTATTATTCACATTTCATATTATACGGTAATCCTGCAACATGATCGATGATGGATGATCCTCATCCTGACAAATGCAGACGGGGAAGAGTTGTGGTCATGCCACATTTGGCTGCCTATATTTGATTGATGATTAAAGTGGACAAATGATTCACTGTGCTCAACTGTCCATTAACAGTATGATGCCTATTAGAGTGTGATACCTTGCCTCTGGCACCTTTCAGAGAGGGACCTCATCATAGTATTTTCTCTCTGTCTGTTTCTCCGTGTGTGTCTGAGTGTGTACTTCGTGCTGTATAAATATAATCACAGTGCAGCTGACTTCCGTGGAAGTGAAATCTGATTCACAATCCGAGATGCTCACTTGCATACACTCGGCTATATTGCCACATTGCGCGGCCACCTGACATATAACGTATTACTGGCACATCTCAGCCACCTGCTGTGCTACTCCTGTTTAATAAATGTTGTAGATGCATCTCCTCTCTCGCCTGTCCGATCAGTTCTAGGGTGCAAACCTTGGCCCATATCCAAAGTCTGGTGATGGATCTTTGTGCTATCAGTGAGGCGCTTTGAGGCCTATAACATAAAGCCCCTGCGCTTATTCAGCAACCCGGTTCCTCGTTTGTGATCAATGGCCAGCAGTCAGGACAGTGAATGGAGCACAGATTGAACCACATCTGGGATTCGGATGCTGAATAACTGCCCACTCAACAGGGGTGACTCATGAATAATACAGCAGGCAGCCGAGTGTCCCATCTCCTTTGGCCCCTCACGGGCGATGCTTTCACACTTGGACCTGTCCAGAGAGCAGGAGGTCAGGGCACGAATACTTGGCAACCCGAGCACCAACACCAGCAGTCTGCATGCCCAGCCAAGGGAGAGTGGAAAGAATAATGGCGAAAAAAGTAGCAAGTAAGGCAGTGAGGGTGTCCAGCAGATGTAGCGAAATTTACAGCAATGATCATTTTGGTTAGGTTTGTATAGATTTTTGCAGTATTTTTATTTGCAGCACAAAGCTGAGAGGGTCGAGATGGCAGATAAAGCTGCAATCACAGATACTTAGAGCATCACATTTATTTTATTTTGTATCTTGGACTGCAGGGTGATATTTATATTATTGTGATATATGACACAATTATATTCTAGTATTTTACATCTCGGAGAAATAGAGATACAGGAAGAGTTTTAACAACGTGAGCCTCTAATGAAGCAGATGATTTATATAGAACACATTTCAGTGCATTGTTTCTCCAGCCTGGTGGTTATTTTCTATATCTTAATGGTTGTGCAAGCAAATTCCTAATGCCTTTGACTTTGTGTTTCTGTGTATTCTCACCATCAGTTACATTTTGGCTTCATTTGAGTCTGTCAGGTCAGTGATGAATGTAGGCATCTTCTTCGAGTACTCATCAGGCAGGCCGAACAGAGCCACAAGCACTCCTCTTTTGTTCATTTTTTTTAAATGCATTCAGTCAAAGTACTGTAGGCGTGTTGTGCTCAAGGGGATTCAAGGACATTTAAAAGGTCACGGTGGCAAAAATTGGGCATACATCTTTAATGCAAATCGGGTTGATGGAGCTCTCATTCCACCAAATTGAGATCACCTGGTTGCATGATGGCGGAGCTTAACATGCTGCGGAGGCATATTTTCAGATTTAATAATCATGATGGTAAATCATTCCTCTTTCAGTCATTGACCAGTGATCCAGAAGGTTAATGTGCTACACTAGCAGAGTGACTAAATCATTGATCTAGAGAGGAATGTGGGAGCTTTTAGTCCAACATGAAGAGTTAATATTCTATTCTGAAAAGAAATTCCACTTAAAGGTTTTAATATACAACATCCAGAACCCCGACGTGTCGCACCAGCGCAGCGGCACCTCAGATTAAAACAAACAGGCGCGTTGGACTCATGCACCAACATGCACGCTATCAAAACAGAAAACAAAAAAACTTGGACTACAACACACACAGTAACTTCATTTCTAACTTTGTTTTCTGCTGCAGGGAAAAACATATTTTTGGAAGTATTACCACTATCATTAACCAAACATGTTGAACAGTGTTTTCACACCGTCATCGTTTGATCCAACACTTTTTTCCCCATCATTGTCATAGGTAACACTCAGTCCTTAAAGGGCGTCCTTTAACTGTACTTTGTCTTTTCAATCACCATTTTGAAGACATTTTGCACAAGACCTTTCCCCTTAATAACTTTCACACACAAATAGTTAAATACTAGCTTAAGAACAGCTTGCACATTGATGCATCAATATATTTAGAGTACATTTTTCTGATAATACTTTTGCTGAAGTATCTTTTAAATGCATGACTTTTAATTGTAGTGGCGTATTTTAGCATTTATGTGCACGTTTCTCCCACTACTGCAGTACATACGGTGATCAGTATACATGCAATTTGTTCTCTTATGTGTAAGGCTAATGTGAAGTGCAGTGCTCTCAGTAAAAAACAAAAAACTCAACCCTCCTGTGAGATCTCAGAGGATTGTCTGCACAGAAAGCAAGGTGCATCCAGGCGCAGTGGCTTTTCTCTTCCTCGCTCCCCCCTGTCTGCTTCACACACCGCTTACCCTGCGACATTTGGGACGAGTTTCTCACTGCTTGGCTTCTCACATCTTGGACACTGACACAAAATAAATGAAGACACCAAGAAGACACAAGGTTCAGAGTTGGAAGGGGTTGGTGGCTGAGGTGTGAAACTATTGGGGTGTAAAATTGCCCTGGCAGCCGTGCTGTTGTTTCAGCATTTCATGGCGAGCTGCTCAGCTAGCGTCCCTACTTGCCTCTTCAGTGCCTTCTTCCCTCCACTTTTTTTCCATTTGTTTTTCTGTCCACACCATACCTCTGCAGAGTATGGCCCTCTCTCTCTCTCCGTAGAGGATGTAACTTTATAGAATACAGTAATAACTGTCTCAGCTGCTTCTTAGTGTGCATGATTGTGTGGCTGTGCTCCCTTGACCAGAGCTCCAAACTAACCAAGTTGTTCATTTTTTTGCCTCCTGGTGGGAGAGAGCAGAAGGTTCAACAGGCTAATATTCACACATTAATTTGTCCTAAGATGTCCAACTGTTCTCCAGCAGCTCTCATTATTCGCAGTCAGTCACAGGGTGGCTAATTGTCTGCGTGGGGAAGGGAGAGCCGTACTGGTGCGAGGAGGAGCCTGACTGGTGCTTCCTCCCGGTGACAGCGGGAGGCCAGAGCCGGGCCGTGAAGAGAGGACAGACGTAGCGCAGAGGGCATTGCAAGACATTTGGCTGTCACTGTGATGCCTGGGGTTTGTTATTAAAAGCATGGGGCGAAACATTGTGACTATTATAAGCAGCAGGCAGAATGATGTGACATCAGGCACATTGTTATTTTGATTCATCAAGTGGTGTTGTTTCACTAATTAGTTTTCTTACAGAAAATGTAGGCCTTAAGCTGGTAATTGGTGACTTGTTTATGAGTGTAGACTCAGTGCCCGTTATGTGGATGAGGACCCAAATCCAATTAATTACAAAAAAATGTAATAATGTCTGACAGCAGAAAAACCATAGGAAAACGAGGGCAAAGTTGCTATATGCTCAATTCTATTATCTATATTTGATGATCATGTTTACTCACATTAGTTTCAAATTTTCTGCTCTTTCTTTGAACCACTTCTGAACAGATGGCTCGACCGGCGCCGCTGCTCTCCTCCCTTGTGTGCCTGATTCTACATTCATAAAGCTAACGTTAGACTAGATTAGTTCCTCTGATGTCCATGAAGCAATTTCTTATTATTGCCTGTGGTTGAGAGTGGGCAGGCTGCTGCCTGGGAGCACACGGGACAGCGTTTGTCTGCTCTGACAGGCTGCAGAAAGTCTTTGTGCCCAGAGTGAAAGAAATAAAAGTATGAGGAGAGACTCCCTCCATCGGGCTGTGTCTGGTGTTGGCCTGCCCTGCGGTAAGGCAAGGTTATTCAGATGAAAGATGGTGTTGAGATTAGTGAGCCCTGCCCGAGCGCGTGGACGTCCAGCATGCCGCACTGCGTGATTTATGAGAGTCGTGATATCAGCGGTCGCCACATGAATAAACCATGTGGCCAGAATTAAGCTCCTGTTAAACGACGCACAGCATTTTCCCAGGTGCCTCAACCTCCAACTGGAAATCACAGTCGTGAAAGTTGTGTTGTTGTTGCTGTTGTGTTATAGCTGTTTCATGAGACCGCTTGTTGATGGCTGCAGCGACTCAAGAAATACCACTTTTAAATGTTCTCTGAGGATTTCTCTAATCGCTGATAATTCTCATGAATTTACTGTCAGCTGAACAACAAGCTGGAGATGGTTTAAAAAGTTCATTATTGGTTGGAGAGTGACTTGCAACCAAGGTTTGAAGGCTTAACAGAAGAATATAACTGCACTAAATAATGTATTTCCATCCCATCATTTATTCAATACCATAATAACTTGTTAGAGTCAAACTATTGACAACTATTTGTTGTCAATAGTTATATGACAACTATTATGACAACTATTTCGTTAATTAAATAATAATTTCAGTATTAATTTAAGCGAGAAAGCCAAACATTTGCCCTTTTCATGCTTCCTAAATGTGAGAATTTGATTAAACTAAATAACTCTGGATGTTTGGACTGTTGTTTGACTGTAAGATGTCACCTTGAGCTCTGTGAAAAAACATTACCCAGGGCATATTTCACTATTTTGCAACATTTTACTGACAAAACGATTAATCAAGATTACAATCAGCAAATAATCCATAATGAAAACAATGGTTTTACTGCAGCCCTGTAATACAGACGGATGAGTGAATGAACAAGCAAGCAAAGTTTGAATTTGTGGTGGACATCTGCATCGACACCTTTTATGTAAAATAACCCTTTTAATGTATTTTCTATTCTTTAATACAATCTGTCATTAGGGGCACGATGTCCTGTGAAGTGCTGTGCTGGTGAGTACATCAGTACTCTTGGGAAACTGACAACTGCATACATATGAATGTCGTGAATGCTAATAATATGACTATTGCCCATCTGTCCATCTCTGCTCTCTGCTTGGAAAATCATATGCAAAAGCCCAGAGCGAAACCAGAATGGAACTTCCTTCCTGTCTTATATAAAATAATGCCTGTGTCTTATGTCCTCTCCAATGAGTTGAAGCACAAATGTCCATAACCATAACTAAGCAGTGTTATAGTCCCACAGTGTCCGAGATTGAAAGATTGAGAAGTTAATCCTTAGCTGGATCATGTCAAGCTGGCATTCCTAATCATTCAAGTGTAATAAAAAGTGAAATACCCGGGAGTGCATTTTTACTGAGATCAGGTATGAGACATTGCTGCCTTGGCTGCACTTCCTGCTGTCAGCATTACTGAAATTCCCATAAATGCAGCGACAAACACCCTCTCGGGCTTTACGACCTCAATACACTTGGTGCCAATGCATGTGTTTGGTCTCCTTAAAGTGATGTGTGTGTACACGGAGAGGAATAAAACAAGAAATCAAAGGAAACCAAGAAAAATCACTAACTAGATTCATGCTGCCATAAAGGTCAACACAGACTAATTTCATGTTTAATGGAAATGTTTGTTTGTGGAGGAAGAACGAGTGTTTACGAGTAGAGATACCAGTTTTACAAAGTGTTTTTATAGTTGCAAGTAAGCAAGAGTTGCTTCAAGTATTAAAAGTCAATGTTTTCCTGAATAGAGCTATTATACCATATTATCTGATTACTAGAATTAATGCATGAAGCAACACTTTAATAAAGTAGAGGTGGAACAAGAAACAGTTGGGTAGTTACATTTTTTTTTTTTAAATCTGTCGATTTTTTTCTTAGTTTATTTGTTGTTTGGTCTATAAAATATCAGAAAATGGTGAAAGTCAGTGAGTAAGATGACGCCAAAAAATTTATTGTTTTGTCTACAACTTAAAGATAATTTAGTTCATTGTCATAGAGTAAATAACCAAACAATATTTACACATTTAAGAGGCTGGAATCAAATTTTCTTCTATTTAAAAATGACTCAAGTTGCTGATTAATGTAGTAGTTGATAACTAATCATTTTACTGATTAATCTTGCAGCTCTAATGTGATTTGTATGTAAAATCTTAATCTGTGAAGCATCCAGTAAAAGTTACAGTCAGATAAATGGACTGAAATAAAAAAAAAAGAAGAAAGTAATACTTTTAAATACAGAGAATAGAAATGCAGAAGATGAGAAATTTGAACTGTAATTGGACATACAGCACTTAATAACTTTTTACCACCCAGTGCAGTTGAAGCATCTGCCTGAAATTCTTTCCATACTATTGCAGCTTCTGCAGTTGGTAGCAGCAGGATTTAGTTTTGAGCTGTTTTGCTGCAACTTGTCAGAAACCAGCACGTCCCCCGACATGTCATTGTCCTCCTGGCCTCTAACACATCAGACACTCAGGTGTGTGGCTGAAGCCAGGGGAAGTGGTGTCTATGATTCACCACACCATGGCCTTTCTAATGAGGCCTGACTCTTAATGACTCACAGCCCCCAGCAGCAGACAGGGATGGCCAGCCGTGGGGCTTATCTCATTGGCACTCTGTGCTGCGCGGTTACACCTGTAACCTTTAGATCACTCCAAATTAGGTTGCTCCGGGAATCCTTCAGTAGTGATTACAAAACAGATTGAGTGGCCGGGAGTATTCTCATAAAAATTGCATATGAACCTCCGCTTGAATCTAGAGAACAGATAATAGGCTGATCGCGCAAAGACACGTTACACACAGAAGCCCACAACTGATCAGGCATTCTCTCTGCTGCTCCAGACAAGATTGCAATACCAAGCAATGTTTCCGTTGACTGGTTTCCATTATGTAGATGTAAATTAACACAAGCAAGACGAAAGTGAGCATTGTGATAAATGAGCTCATAGAGCACTAAGATGAGCCGGAGAAGCAGCTGGGATCTATAGACGGGAGGTGAGCTTCTGACTCGTGCCAGTCAGTCATGCCTGCTGAGCATCGTTCATGGGAGAGTGCAGGTGGTGGTCAGCCAGGGGGGACCGGGTGGGTAATTGCATTGCACTTTAATAAGTCACACGCTGTAGACACATGGTTTTAATCATGCAGATGTCTCTGCTTATAGGCTGCTCTGGAGACATAGGTGGCTCCGGCTCATCAGTGTCAATGTTTCTGAAGCCAGGGGTCCGATGTTAAGCATGGGTGTCTGTGTCTAGATTCTCATGCACCACATACACATTTAAAACTATACCCTGCCTCTTGTACTCAGTAGCCTAAAAGATGTTGCTATTTCAGCAGTTTGTCTGCAGCATCAGATGCAGCAGCTCAGCGACTGAGAGGGTTACACAGTCTCAGTAATCAAAGTGGAGAGAAACGGGAGAGAAATTCATTTATGGGGGGAATAAGGTCTCTGGAGAACATTTTGTTTGGTGTAAAGTGAACGTGTTTGAAGTCAAAACAGAAACAAACTGTTTTAGTGGATGTCGGCAGATACAGGGAGGAGGCATACAGGAGAGCCCCTGAGTGATGAGCGTCATATTGATCCGACTCGTCTGTCTTACACTGTGCTCTTTGTTCATGTTTGCTGTATGCAGAATCAACAATGAGCACAAGTTCACTTCGACCCAGTCTGCCATTATTAAAAGTGTGTTACATTTAGACTTTTTTTTAAACATTCAAATGCTTGAAAGGACACAATGGGGATCTTTTTGACAAAATATCAGAGTATCTTGTCCTTGACATTCAGGAATTTTAAAGTCCACCAGCCTGTTTCACTGACGCTCGCTGTGCTGCACATAAATAACTCAGTGGAGCTCGATTTGTGACCAGATCTAACAGGGTAAGATTTAGCATGGCATCTCAGTGTGATAACAATAACAATAGTGACAACTTGGACAAAAGATTTGATTTTTAGATCAGAATTTGCAACTGCAGCCTTTTTATTTCACGGCGGATTAGAGGAATAAATGCAGCGTGCAAAATAAGCCTGTTCACTTCAAACAAAAAAACTCATCATGTCATAGGCAAACAGGCAAAGCTGAAGGACCCTAAATGAAGCTAAGTGCTTTGTTGCATAGTTCAGGAGTTAATTAAGAAACTGGTAAATATATATATATATATATTATTGATGAAAATGCAAAACGTAACTTTTACTTTGTGATTTCTGTTTGGTAAAAGTGGATACAGAAAAAAATCAAGCTTTCTATTAAATCTCCTGAATTTAATCCAGTTATTTGAATGTTAATATCATTTTATTGATATATAAATTGTAAAGGTGTAGTTGTAACCCCTGTGTCACATGTTTCGTATTGCCAGATTCGTGCAAATACACACGTGACTAATTGTTGCAGCTTTAGTTGTGTGTTTGTTAGCCGGCTGTACTGTATGATGGTGCTTCTATAGATGTACAGGTTCATTTAAATTGAGTTAAATTATGTTATTGTGAGTACAAGAGGTCCGCCTACAATAATTCCTTTTTCTTTTGTTCACTGTCCACCTAGCTGGGCCTTAGCATGCAAAAGAAACATGTTGAATTATTTATTTTAGCGAGAACAAAAACAGCCATATTATTTTGTCGCGCTTTTGTTTACATCATTACGCAGAATTCATGGCACATGAAGGGCAGAAGAATCTCAAACCCGCCCTCTGACCTTCTGTGATCGTTAAGAGCAGTGTAGTGAGAGATGATAAACACATCAATGTTCTGTTCATGTCTGCATTATCATCGCAATAACCTTTGTGTAGGCTCCGTTAATGAGCACACGCAACGTCATCTTGTCAAATTGTGGACAAGCCACTTGTAGTGTTTCAAGTGTGAACAGAGTTCATTGTATTAGGCCCTCTTGAGTTAATGCAGGCTTTTATTCCTGTGGGTAACTTCGTGTGTCTGTGGACATCAGGTAGGAGGGCCTCTGGAAAATGGAATGGAAACTGTGTGGTTGGATGTGGAGGCTACGCAGAGTAAATTGGCCTTTCAAGAGCAGCTTTTGTGAACTATATCCCTGTTGAGATTCTTGATCCCATAAGAAATTTATGAGTTTGTGAGCGCGCATGCGTGTGAGAGCGAGCAAGGAAGCATGTGTCTTCTGTGTGTCATCATAAGCTCATTATTTTTCTTCTCTCCCACAGATCTGCGACCTGTCATCACCTCTCCCTGTGAGTGTGTGTGTGTGTGTCTGGGCACAGCGGCACTTCTGTCACTTTGTGCTTCCAGAGCCCCCTCAGCATCCACAGAAAACACCCAGGGACCACGGGCTGCAGGATTAGGTGAGCTTAAGTCCACGTGCCCCTGGCTGTTTGTCCAGGCTACCTTGCTACATTTTCAGGATAATCCTAATTTTATCACCTCTCGGCCCTCCGCCGCGGGCTTGTGACTGAGAGCTTTGCAAAATGTGACACGACAAGTTGTTAGGTGTTTCCAGTTGTCCGGAGCCATTTGGAGGAATGAGCGAGGGTGGTGGTCTAATCACAGGGGCAATAAAAGCTTTCCAGTCAATCAAGCAGGGTCCCCGCAGTATTTAACAGGATTGTTTCAGAGAGGGGTCTGAATATGAAAGCAGCTGTCACCCTTTAACATGCGTGTATCTTGATTAATCATCCTGTTAAGGAAATGAACATGACTTTAACCTCTGCCTGTTCAGATGAACTACTACTTAGAGGAAGTGGAGGGCTGATTGATTTTCTTTCACATGTGAGTGAACTACATGCGGCTATCAATGCACGAGATTAGCTGAACATGTGAACGCCTGTGTTATTGGATACAGTCACTCAGAAATATTGAACACAGCCCCTGTAGCTCAACGAAGCACATGTGGAGCATACGCAGCCTAATATGTACATGCAAGCAAAGCATCATGTATGCATATGATCCCTATATGTTGAGCCTATACACAGAAAAGTTATTCATGTGTTTGTTGTTTATAATACAGCAATGTGGGAGTTTTCTATTCCTAAGAGGCAACATCAGAATCGTGACACACATCACTATACACAGTTATGTTTATGCCTTTGGCATCCAGGTATTAACCCAAAGTATGAGACATGTTACGTGTCAGTCATACACGTGTCATCCAAACATCCTTTATCTTCGGTAGCGATGTGCGAAGGTAAGACCTGCTCGTGTGGCGAATCCATCACTGTCATGCCCGTTGATCATATGCACTCTTCCGCTGCCTATAGGTCTAATGAAATAACCTGCTGGTCTAAACAAATCAGCATCTCTGTCACTGTCACGGGGAGGTTTCATCTCTGCAGCCGCTCACAGAGCACAGCACCGATGCTTTTTGAAGGTCTTACTGAAGGAGAAAAGCATAAGAGCAAATGTTAAACTAGCACGGGCATTTTAACAACGAAACAAATTGTAACAACAACAAAAGCTGGAGAGCTACTTTAAAGAAAATGCACTTATTTGTTTACTTGACCTCTTTCTTGGTAAATATAAAGCTACAGCCAGGAGACACTTAACATAGGATAAGGCCTGGAAATGGTGAGCTAGGCTCTTTAGAGGTAAAAAAAAAAAATCCACTTGGCAGTACCTCTAAATGTCCGTGCAGACAAACAGATTTTTGTCTTACATTATTACAAATTCATGCTCGACCCAAACATCCCCTACATCTCAGCCTTTCACCTATCTCAGAACCCATTTAGAACATCATTTCGTCTAACTTATTTATTTACTCTGTGTGAATCAAATTTGCCGCAGGAGAATTGCAAGTTTTTCACAAGTTCAACTCACGAGGTCTCACCTTTGCCAGTTGGCACTGCCTCGGGCAAATCGGCGCCCACTTGATTATTTGCAAAGTTGCCCTTTGTCTAAAGTTCTCATCACATTCTGTCTGAACACGTGACAAAACTTACCGGTTCATTATGAGTTAATTAATAACGATTTTTAAATAGTTTTGTACATAACCTTCCTTAAAAGTTTGTTTTAGTACTGTTAAAGAGTACAACAATTTAAACACTTTAAAATAAGCTTATTGGTGAGCTGTAGAGGTGCTAGGTGGGTTTTGCTTGTTGTTGCTTTTTCCATTTGTTCCGGTCTTTATGCTTTGCTAAGCCAACCAGCTGCAGGTCGAGTTCACAGTCATGAGATTGGTATCAATGTCCAAATGTTTCAGATATTATAAAAGTTGCTAATCATATCTGAAAAACTCCTTTAAAGATTAGATTACAGGAGATGTAACAGTTCTAAGCAGAGGCACCAGATTAATTTTGTGTGCATGTGTGTGTGACACTGAACATGTATTAACACAACACAACTCCTGATTTCCTCCCTGCTTCGGTTGCCAACAGCTGTCTACTCAGATCACATCCAATGTAACTGTCTCTGGTGCTTAACCACACACCTGCACACATTACACTGCTTTTATACTCACGTAGTAAATAAACATTGCACTTAAACCTAACCCTGACCACTTTCACACGGTATTGCTGTGAGCATCAGAACGTGTGTGTGTAGCGTTGCATTTTACAAGCTGTTTGCTTTATCTGCACCTATTCACAATGCGGGACAGGTGAAGTGGTGCCCTTGCGTCCACGTCTTATTTTAAAGGTCAATATGGGAACTGACACAAGTTACAGTCAGAGTACAACCATCCATCTTTCTTCCCTGTCCCTCTGCAGAGTGAAGAATGGGGTCATCTGCTGCCCTGCCGGCCGCGCTGCTTCTCCTGGTCTTGACCACTAATGTATGGAGTCTGAACCCGGATGACCCCAATGTCTGCAGCCACTGGGAGAGGTGAGAGTCATCTGCATGTGTTTACCACAACGCATTGAATTTTAGATTTGAAAGAGAGAATCTGCTGTAGTTAAGCTGCGCCAGCTTCCAGGACCGACGTTGTCGATCTTGGAACTTTTTCAATGTACCAGCTACAAGCGCTCTTAACTAAAGTTCAAGATCTATTCTCAAAGTCCATACAGCAGTATCGATCCCGCACAGCTCATGTCGCCAAGCTCTGAGAGATGGGAGGAGCTGCAGCTTCAAATGAAATACGCAGGCAAATTGATCAGTGTACTCTCATCCCAATCAATCACAACAGCCATAGAGGCTGAATAATTATTAGTTGTGCTGGGCAGTGTCACTTATGAGAAATAAGCAGGAATAATTTCTGTCCTCGATCCAAAGGGGAGGAAAGAAAGCCGTGAAGATATATTATCTGGATTATTGCCTGACCAAGGTGAGTGTACTTAGGGATCATGGTTCCACCTTGTTGGCATCGAAATGAATTCCCTAAGTGGGCTGTATTCGTGGCTTTGAGGTCCTCCAATATCCTCAGACTGCCTCCGGCTGCATATATCACTAACATGAATCACCTAAAAGCTCCTTTCAAGTCCTTTCTTTGCATATCAAAGTTATTGTATTACTTTCATTGGGACTGTATCCAATGACAGGACCTGTGTGCTGTTATTGTTTTGTTTTTTTCTTCAATCATTTCCGGGGAGCATGAAAATCTATGTTCCCGGCAACATTTACTGTGATTGCAGCAGCATCTTGCACTGATGGAAGTCAGAGCCTTAACTACCGGAACAACAATTTAAAAAAGTAAAGATCCAGAAGTATTATCAGTTGAATATATCTATCTATCTATATAGTTAGACAGTAAAGTGTTTGTTCTGCATAAAAACAGCTCATGTGACTGATTATTGTGCACTATAGGATTAGATTGTTTGTACTGGTGTATACATGTGTAAGCAGCTTTTTACTGTAGTAGCTGGTCAGGGTTGAGCTAGTTTAACGACTTTATATACAGTTTAATAGTTTTGATAGTGTGTTGGCTCCCAACCCTCCTAGCAAAGAGACACATGACAAATATGAGGTGTCCTGCAAAGATTAACTGGAAAATACTGCAAGATAAATTTGTCTTCATTTCTTTAAAAGAAAATCTCTTATCCTTGTAAAATATTGGATACTTTTACTTCTCTGGGCCTTAAAGTGTTATTAGACGTTTAGAGGGGAAATGTCTCTTCAGTTGAACTGGCTCATATCTTTTTTTTTTTTTTTGTCCTAATGAGTCACAAGCTAAAAGGCTGGGAACCACAGTTTAACAGTTCATTGTATTTTATAATCTTATCATGTTTTTTCTTCAAGGTAGAATCGTAGTGGAGCTGAAGTATAAAGTAGCATAAAATCGAAATAGTCAAATAAAGTAAAATGATCTTAAAAAAAAAAAAGTTCAGCACTTCTTTCTACCACTTATGTCGTGATTTTTTCTGTCTTTTAGCTACGCTGTGACTGTCCAGGAGTCCTACGCTCACCCATTCGACCAGATCTACTACACCAGATGCACCGACATCCTCAACTGGTTTAAATGCACGAGGCACAGGTACGCTTGGAGCAGCCTCCTTGTTTGTCACCATATTTGTTTCATGAGTGGCTCGCCCTTTACTGTCCCCCAAAATCAGAGCCAAGCCACTGAAGACCACGTAAATGTCCTTGTTAATGTGAATGACAGTGAAGTGCTCAGAGCCATAATGCCTCTGACTGTAATCATCTCACAGTAAATGTTTTAATTACTCCATTAAGCTTTATAGTGGGCATCCAACTAAATAAGTACACAGAGTCACCTCCCAAATACTGACTTTTATGTAGCAGGTGTTTTACACAAAGTTCCACTGGCTTTTAATCCTTTTTACCTCATTGTACTTTAAAAACAAGCCAATAACAAAACAAAAATGGTGCTCCAACTTCCACTCACCTTGTATATGTTGTCCTGCCCTTCAGAGAGGGTCAGTCTTTACATCACGTAGCTGTCTTGGTGTGTCTGTTTTTCCAGGATCAGCTATAAGACGGCTTACCGGCGGGGAGTGAGGACCATGTATAGGCGCCGCTCGCAGTGTTGCCCTGGTTACTTTGAGAGCGGAGACTTGTGTGTTCGTGAGTATCCTTTTTTTAAACTCCTTTGTCCTCGAAGATGACATTTCAGGTTATTTCTGCGAGGCATTTAGAGAACGGGAGTAAATATTAGGATTGATCGTTACTGTGGGTGGCTTGTAGATAAAGCTACAACTCCCCGCCAGGCCGCCATCGGCCCTCCGCCTCTGACGCCCCCACTCCGGTTTGATCCGCTTTATCATGAACAGCCAATAACATGCCACCACTACCTCCTGCGTTAGCCACCAACCATGTGAATTTACTCAGTTTAAGGTGATTGAGCACGATTAGACTTGAAGGCACAGTAGACTGCTCTCTGCTTCACTCTTCCAGTAAGAGTAATTTAATCGAAGTTGTATAACAATGAGAAAAATTAACGAGCCGAGAGGGTCCCGGTTACAGACTGGGTAGGTATAGCACCCGCAATAAAACCACACCGGAATTCAATAACATAAAAAGAGCAGAAGCCGTGAAAATTAGACTGCAGCAGTGTACTGATAACAATCCTTCCCTGTCGTTTTTACAGCTTCATTAATGGTCATTGATTTCTATTTTTACCCACACACATCAAACTGAATATTTTTGCATGCTGGCCAAATAAAGACAGAACATATAGCTTCTGAGAGTTACGTTTTTGATATTCTCGCCTTATCTAATGTTTTATTCCCTTTAAATAAGATTAGAATCACACTTTAATATTTTCCTAGATCTTTTGCAACATGAGGGAGTTACTGATACAGTGACTGCAGCCATGTGGGTATGCTCTTTGACCACGGCTGAGCTTGTCCTTGTCTAGGCTTTACTAGCCTCGGGGCAGCAGAGCACCGGGAAGCGAGCCAGCGAAGAATAAGAGCCGGTGTGATTATCTGGGGGTCTTAGGGAGGGAGGCACAGATTGATCAATAATGTATTCATTAACCATTTGACTGACAATGGAGCTATTTGTTCATTAACAGTCTTTTCAGGCTGTTAACCAGGTGAATCTGCACACCGTGGAGGTGCCCCTCAAATCTGGCCTCCCTATTGTGTGAAAAAAAAAAGGGTTTTATTTTGATATTCTGTCAGGCTGAGAGCGAAAATAGCCGCCCTCCCCTTTAACCCTCTTTCAGGTGAAGTTGTGAGACTGAGTTGATAGGGGCCGAGAGGGCAGTTTTGCTTTCTGCTGCCTTTGCAAACTGTTCCACCCCCTTTTAATCCTAGCACTCTCACTACCAGGATTAAGAGATTTGTACTCCCCGAGCTGTTTTGCATGCAGTGACAAAAGGGGGCATTATAGAGTAAATCGACCCAAAATTAACTCAAGTCGTCTATTTCAGGACACTTTGTTGTTTACTGAATGTAAAATACCCCCTCCCCCCTGTGTATTGTTAGTTTACTGTAGCTTTCTTCATGAACTCTATTTTCATTAAAAGTCCGAAAATGCTTCAAGAGTCTTTTAATCCTGCCTTTTTTTCTTTTTTTTTTAGTCATATGGCACAACATCAACACTC
>CAFUXE010001085.1:435640-505346 GCA_903364295.1 Serranus cabrilla
TTAGTCATATGGCACAACATCAACACTCACATTAGCTGCAATGAGAGGCGGCTAAATGAATCTGGGGATGTGAAGACCTTGAGTGAACCAAAATTATCACACAGCGACACAAAAGGAGGACACTTCTGACACTAAATCAGCAACATTATCTTTAAGGATATTTCTCCTTTAGTTTGTTGTTTTGCTTCACTCACAGTAATTGTCTAATTTTCTCAAAGCCCTTCACGATAAGTTGAACTTTGATCTGTTTCCCGTTAATTAGTGCTTCAAGTTTCCGACTTGAGGTCTTTATTAATTCTGTGACCTTTGATCTGTCGTAAGTCATTACCTTAATCTGTAACTAGCCTATGTAGAGGATGTGAGGAACTCATTTCCCTCCTAATAAGCATGATTATTACAGTTGTGCATGAGGGGAACTCGCTAATGACAACAGCTCGTAATATCTTCAGAGGCTGACGGGCTCTGCGGGGTTATGAGTCCCTCTTTTTTTTTGCAGAGCATTTAGGTCGGATGACTTCTGCATGACTCTCGCCCGTCCAGCGATGCAGTTTAATCCTAAAAAACGATTTTGGCGGCAGAATTAGTTGGGTTCTGATAAAGTTTCAGGCGGCAATACGCTCGCACATTTCACATTCGGGTTTTGATGATCGGGAAGATGATGAGATTTTTCTCCAGAAAGGGATTCTGTGCCTTTGATTTCATTTTCATTTTTTTGGCTTTGTTGCATTTTTTTAATGCTTCAAAGACACAGTTTTAAAATGAATCATCTCTGTGCTAGATAGAGGCATGTGGAAGAAGCTTTGGAGGGAGTTGTTTGATATATTCTGTAGGCATATCTCTTAGATTGATTCATCCATCAGTTTCATCATAATGTTCCACATTTTGTTCACTTCATTTTCAGCACCGGTGTACTACAAAACACTGCCACTCCAAAAAATCTTAAACATACAGAATTGTACTGGTAGGTCTTTTTTTTTCTTTTCCTTACTGCAGCAGAATTCTCCAAAAACAGTGAGGATGACACAGCTGGAGACTAAAAAGATCTATTTTATCGGACATTTTAAAAGATTGTAGTTTGACTGGGCAAGAATATTAAATTTATTAACACTGAATGACAATCACCAATTAGCTCCATTGTTCCCTGTTCTGATAACACCTCTGCATAATGAGTTAGATTAGCCTTTTATCTAGATGAAAGACTCAATTTTCCAACAGATTCCTTAGACATGAGTTAAGCAGAGTGATTCATGAATTTCAATTAAAATGAAAGACCTACCTCCTCCTACTTTATTATGCCATCCCTTCAGAACACCGGTTCAGATCTCAGGAGAAGGGTGCGCTTTATCCTTTCTCCCATATTCAAAACTTCATTTCCATATTTCTTTTTTTTTTATTTTATAAAGGATGTGACACATTTGCATTTCCCTGTTCTCGCTGATCAGAATTTGCTGATTGAAAGTAAACGAAATCAACTCATCATGGTGACATTGAATTCGTCTCCTCTTCTCTTTGAATACTCTGCATACTGTGGACTCATTGATTACAGGTAGTCGATCTCACACCTTCGTCAGCACAAATGTTCAAGCTCTTCTCCTCCTTTCTTTCTCGCTGGCTTACTGTAATTAGACAGTTTTCTGTCGGAGTACTGATGCTCAGAAATCTGCCCTAAATTATCTTTCAATCTCTGGTTTACCATTTTTGCCTCAGGAGCATTTCTGCGATTAGCACCGGCTCGTGGGTGTTTGGGATTCACTCCTCTTTCTCCTCTCCCGCTGCATCTCTCCCGCTGGCGGTGGATCCTAATCGAAGCCTGATTGAGTGATAATCTATAGTAGCACTGTTCAGGCCTCCAGCCAGCTCTCTGCTGACCCCTCTGCCTGCAGGATGAGTGCCATAGCGGTACACACAGAACTGCAGAATCGCCCCAGGGCATATGTTGTTTAAAAAAACCCTCACAGATTCCTCCCTGCATCCTTTTTTTTCCACTTTTTGATCATAAAACGAGAACAAAAGAAGCAGAACTTGGATGAAATGTTGGATGTGGTCTGATCAGTACAGGCGATGGTCTGTCTGTTCTGCTGCCCTTGGATTGTGTATCATTTCTCCACATGCCGTGTTAGTGGACTGCTGATTCCCATCAGGCGGGGTTTCTCTCTCGTCGTACTGGCCTGACTGTCTCATTCCACAGATAAGAGCCTGTCTGTCTTAACCCTGCTGGCCAAATGACCTTGGCTGCCACAGATTTATTCATGCTAAGTGCCTATTTTTGTGATACTTTTCCTTCTTGGCTGCACACACACAAAAAAAAATCTGGCACTGTGGCGTAGAGAAGAAACCCTCCATGTAGGTCACTTTATTATCCAGCTGAAACCAAACCTCCAACTCTTGTGAACACACTCCCAGGAATACTAATGCACACCCAATCAATCGGGTGCCGTGTTGCTCAATATGAATGATCAAGAAAACTGCACACTTAGTAAACACTGAGGTGCCTGGACCTGCTACATTAAAGCATCGCTATATGACAAAGGGCTGGCTGATCAAATTAGAGGGGATTTACAGCTTGTTCCTTCATGGCTCAGCCTGCTGATAACAGCTCATTGTGCAAAGTAAAGCTATGTGATAAACAGAGATGTTAACCAAGGACTCAATCTCCTAAGAAATCATTTAGCCCAGTGTCAAGTAGTCTAGATGGATGTTGAATATGAGTGCCATGGCTGAGATTTAGTCCCCTGATGGTATTAGGGAGATATTGAGTGTTCAATTTTATGGGCCATTTTCTTTCAGCTGTTATCTTGGTGGTTTTCATTATGCTGTTTATTGGTGCTTTAATGATGTTTTACACTCTGCTTATGTGTGTGTGTGTTAACTCAATTATAAACTACACTGATGAGGGAACGTTTCTGTGTGTCTCAGCTCTGTGTACAGAGGAGTGTGTCCACGGCCGCTGCGTGTCTCCCGATACATGCCAGTGTGAACCTGGATGGGGCGGACTGGACTGCTCTAGTGGTGAGTGCACTTTACTCCTCAACCCACAATTAGTCACTCATTTATTCCTAAATGGCTTTCACAGCCAGTTAGTCCGTAAGACTTTACTGTGAGTCCTGTTTTGCCTCAATGTACGTCTATCTCAAAGCTGCTCAGCTTTGTATCCTCTCTTCTTAGCAAACACAGCCAATGGAACAGGTAAGTCACAATGAATTCATTTTCATTTGCTGGAAGTGGAAGTGATTTGCTTGATGAATATAGCGGATGGATGGATGGTTGCATCCCCCCTGTGTCTACCGAGCTCTCTCTGTTATGGTCTTAATCATGATTAGACTGGTGCCTATGACTTGTTCAGTGGAATGATGAATCAATGCCAAGCTGAAACAAACCATTGTTCTGGCCTTTCTGTTTACTGGGGTTTCCTCTCGGCTCCCAGAGCTGGTCTCCAGGAGGGATGGGAGGGTGGAGTTAAGCAAATCCATCCTGCAATCAGCTAAATGCTGGAGTGTCACTGGGGCCAGACAGGAGGAAAATATCTATTTACCCCTTTGTGATATTTATGTCTGCAGAGATATAGTGCATGTGCATAGAGGAGGCTGTTATTCCCGGGTCAGGACAGCCGTAGCACTGACCCAGTCAACATTTCTGACCCCAAATTCTTCACTTCAGCTGTCCGCTCCCGGCTGCATTTCACTGTTATTGCCTATTGCATATTTAGGAATGAGTAATGGGAGCTAAAATCATATCAGTACTGTTATTGTATAGATCTATGAGTTTTCATTAGCAAGAGAGCCATTCCCTGATTACCAACTGTGTGTAAATCAGCTGCTCTCGCTGCGGCGCCGGCCCATTGGAGGTGGATTCATGGGCTTAAATGACAAGCCTGAGCTGTTTGCTGCTGCTCACTCCTACAGACTGGTGAGGGTCCAACAGGGAGGATGTGAGGTTCAGGGCCCCCAGGGACTCTTGTCCCACTCTTGGTTGGTTAGGAGTGCAGCGGCGTGTGCCTTCCAGCCTGCAGGTGCTGGGCTAATCCACCTTATTAAAACAGACTTGATGATTGAGACAGAGGCATTATTCATAACTTTAGATTTCCATACCAGGCATGATTCCAGGCTTTTTCATTTACGAGCTTTCATCTGTAGAAATGAGGAATGCGTGCCAATTTTTAAATTAAATCTGCCCTCTTTTTCCTTCGTGTAAATGGTTCAGCATGTTTTTTTGTCTTTCACGGTAAATTTTACTTTCACCCAGCTCAGGTAGCTGATGTGAGCCTTAGCTGTCCTCGTGCAAGTTGACGCAGCTTTCATATTGTCGCTCACACGGGCTGAAGGCACACATTTGCATCTATTCAATTCCAGCACATTCAATGCGGTGGCTTATTTGCTGTGATTTTACCACCATTATGTTTGAGTTGAGGTATTTGTGCTCACATAAAAGCCAATTCTGTCATATGTTAGCTGGCGAGAGGGCAGAATGAGCTGGTCACATGATGAAGGATGTGTGAATGTGATGAAAAGTGTGTCGCCCGAGCTTGGAGATGAAGAGCTGCCGTGGGATGCAGCGCGGCCTAAAGCTGAAGTGACAGCCTTTCAGCCAGTGATCTGGAGCTGCATCAAAGGCTTGGACCTCGTTTCTGGAGCAGCACCCACCAGGAAGTAGTTTTGTATATGGGTCAGGTGGTGAAAATAAAGAGTGGGGACTTGTTTGTGGCCAGAGAAGAGAAGGCGATAAGGTGGGAGAGATTCTGTAAGTTGTGTTGGAGCGGTGGGGAAAACTGAAAGATATCACCTATTTTTCACCCGCTGGTGTCCACCTGCTGTAGTCAGAAAACATTTCATCCTCTTCCCCTGCCTGAGGCAACAGTCCCACTGAGACCAGACCTGCCCTGTGACCTGCCTGGAGTCATGGGGTGTCTTAGACTCACCTCAAGGACACACGGCTAGATGTGGACCATAGATAAAACAGCAAAACAGGATGTTTGCTGCTGATTCCTGTTTGCAAAAGATGCCTCTTACATCTATCACGTGTGGATGTGGAGCATTCTGAGTTGAGGTTGTCTTTTCCCACAAGAGTGATGAATGATTAATTGTTGTTGTTGGTTGGTGTGATTCCTCTAATGCCTGTTGTGTTTGTGGAACGTGGTCTTGAACATGTTTCTCTGATCACATGTCATGAATTGATTTTTTTCCCTTTACTGTTTCATGGAACAGCTCAGGGCATTAAAGCAGTGTGGTGACATGTACCTGTTAATGTTTGTTTTGTCTGTTTTTCTCTGTTGTGCTTGTGTTTTCTGTTGCTTTGCCTTCTTCTCTTTTTATATTGAAATGCACTGTGTTTGTCTTCTCTGTGCCACTGTGTATACTTTGTTTTGTCAGAAGGGTTTGTCTTCAAAAACAACAGCGTTCTCAATAGGATTTTCAGCATGTAAATAAAAAAAATAGACTCAATAAAACTGAGACAGCAGCCATTTCTTTTTGCAAAAGGCAATTCAGATAGATGGAGCTCTGCTTATGGGACTGAACAGTATGTCTTTAGTCATTTTAGTCTACTGAAGTATAGTACTAGCTTTCTCCAAAGTGGTTATATTATTGGCTGTAGTTTGCAACAAATATGTATGTTGCTGTAAAAAGAACGGCCCGATATGAGATGAAATGGGAAATCAAATCTTTGTAGAATATTATGAGTTTATTGAATGGAAACTATATAAAGTTTTATGAGTTTCTTGGGTTTAAAAGTAGACTTTCTTCTCCGAAGTTGCACAGAAATGACCCGGTCTCTTTGCCTCCGTCGCTGTGTACACTTGTGATTTAATCCCTCTTGATGAGTCTGTCACACAGGGTCATTCTGTGCTACAGTAATAACAGCTTTCAAATAAAGAAAATGATAAAGATAGATGTTGTATGTACAAGGTATATTTAGCTATGTCTGCCGTCACTTGAAAAATATTAGGTGCAATGAAGCACTATCATTGATTTCATGTGCTTCAGTCGGATAATGATATGTTTCCAGTGCTGAGGGAGACGGAATATGCATAAATATGGAGCTTTTAGCATTTCTCCTCTCTGCCGTCTTGGAGTTTGCTTTTTCTTGTTGTGTTGGAAATGTTCACCCAGTTGTGCAGGGATTGTAAAAAATCAATGCTACCAAGATAAGTATCAGAGAAGTCCAAGGAGTAGTTTAGCTTTGTTAACCGCAAAGCATCCTTTGTGTTCTAAGAAGAAATCTATCACACTTAATAGTCAAATCTAATGTGGTTGGTCAGCCGTGGTCCACAAGGTAACATATTCCTCCCTAATGTATTCAAATGGGAAGGCAGCCACTGCTGCGGGTGCTATACACATGGTTAATTGATGAATGTGGCCTATGAATACTTGTTTATGGGATATTGCACCAGACAGTGTGGCTACAAGCTACTTATTTTATGCTAATTATCAGCTAAAACTGCAAGATTATTCATTATTAAGGTTTTAAATCAGTGATTGGTTTTATTAGATACTGAAGTCACTGTGTTAAAGTAACAATTTGGACTGGGTCAAGCAGAGATGGCAGATATTTCCTTTAGCTTCATTAGCTTTTATCATTGCAGATGATTTTGCCCCGACCAGCAGAGACGTTATATGAAAGAGTAACCAGACCAAAACCGTGTAAGTAAACTCCGTTTTGCCTTGAAAAACACCCGTCTGAGGATTCCCTCTGGCACCCGTCGACAGAATTTACACATTATTCTCAAAAGTGCACCCGAGCCAGATGGTTCCTCTCCAATCCCGCAGCAGCAGGACATTGACATGCATCGCTGTCAAAGACCAAGAGTCTGTGAATTACACCGAACAGGATAGAAGATGCACACACGGATTTACTGAGGCTCCACACATCAACCCCAAGAGTCTCCGTACTTTTCTCTCAAAACTTTTCCCTCCATTAATCTTACAGATAGAGAATTCAATATTTGTGTGTGTGTGTGTTTATCTGCAAGCCTTTTAAATGTGTAAAAAGCAACAAGTCACTTTTCTATAAGATGATCGCCCCATATCAACCAAAAAAAACTGGCAAAGTGAGATATGATCTCCATGTCACCTTTTTTTTTAAAGATAAGTCTAAATCGATTGAATTCCTCATTACACAGGCATGTAAAGAGAGACATTTTGGGAGAACTATAAATATTCTAACTGTATCATTCTTGAAGGGGTTCCTTGCTGCATGTAACAGTCGATGCCGCCTGCCTCATTCATTTTGATAGATCAAAGCGCCCAGGCAACTGTGTTTCTCGAGGGGACAGAAGACGGACCGATCCATAGTGCCTCATGGAGCACAGTTACTACTCTGTATGTGTGTGTGTGTTTATCCATGAAGCCCTCCTGCGTTGACAGAGCTTTGTTTTTGTATAGTACACTGGGCTCCCGGGGAGTGTTGCAGCCAGTTTATATACTGCCAACTATGTGACAGTGTTATTTATTTCTCCACAGTACAGAGTTCATTCTCATTGAGACATCACATCTTTTCTGACTCCTTATGTACTGAAGAAATGGAGACGGTAGTATCATGTTTTCTGAAATTCAGACTTAGCCTAGTTATCACATGTCTGTTAGTGTAAATGTTCAATACAGAAAGTCCAACTTGAGCAGCCTTGTAATGGCTCCATGAGTTTAAAGGCTGACATCAAAACTCTGAGACAAACCTTACAATTATATCACAGGGATTTATCTTTCATTGCAGCAGTTAGATCAGTAAACGGTAGATATGGCGTAGAGCTGGGCAACATGACGATATATATCGTCAAGATATAAAAATGTTGAATTGTAGTTTTTAAATTTTTTTCATATTGCTCCTATCACAATGTTGAAAGACCAGCAGCGGTACTTTGTTTTGGCAATATTTACATAATTTGTATGGGACTTTATGTTCATGTGGGAGTGAAGCTGAAGCAAAATTGTACTAAAGTTCTTCAAAAAAAAAAACATACACTGGTTATTTCGTTTGTCAAGAAATTAATCCACACAGGAGTAAACAAAAATAGGGTTTTATATGGACTATTTATTCATTGAGTTACCAGAAAATATGCTATTTCGTAATAAAGATCATTATCGAAGCTATATCAGGATTGTATAATTGAGACATCGCCCAGCCTTTACATGGTATCTAAGGTACAAAGTAATTAACCAGGAACATGTGCTTGTATTTTACTGGTTTATTTGAAGGCTAAGTCTGGCTGAACCTTTGCCAGATGTCTGTGCAAAAACGTCTTGCAAGGTGCTGCAGAGTGAAAGAAGTTCATTCAGGCCTGTATTGTTTTGCTGGAGCTAGGTTGGCCTCGTTAAATTGAATGAGGAGGCTGAGCTTGAACGCAGCATTATGCATGACTGAATAACAACCAGCTCCACCAATAAATCTCATTCTAGAGAGTATTTATTATAAAAATTTTTACACCTTGACTTGAAGCGAGTAGCGCTGTCATAGAAGCAAACCTAGTGGCCAAAACGTGGAATTACAACCCGGTCTGTCATGTGATGCCATGGAGCCCAAACATACTTTTTCCTCATAGACTTAGATTCTGAAAGAGATTGTATTAATCAGTGGTTAATTTCTTTTTAGGTACATTAACTTCCCAGACACTTAAATAACCAATTATTTAGATCATTATGTCCTAAAAGTTCTAAAAATCACTAATAGCAGAATCCGAAGTTATTTTTCTTCCTCCACTTATGTGAGTGAGCTTTTTTTTAAAGTTTTTTTTTAGCTTCATGTGTCACTGAGCAGCTTTCATAGGAATGAATGGGGCCTGCCTTCAACGCTGTATCCATTTCTCTTTATACGCCAATGCAAGCAAACAATGCATGAGTTAGAATATTTAAAAACTCAGATTTGAATGTTTTATGAGCAAAAGAGATACATTTGTTATGTTTGTTCGACCTCAAGGATGCACACAGGATGTTTTGGTAAGCAACACTGAATGTAAACACCACGTTTGTTTTGTTTACAAGAAAAATCCACAGGTCCCTTAATGTTTAATATATAGTTTGATGCCCTGAAACTGTAACCTCTCATTCCTATTTACATTGTGCTGCGGATGTTTTCAAGCAACTGATTTGCTAAAATCTTTACTAGCTTAAACATTCCTTTGACTAGCAGTAAGTCCTTAGGAATGAGTTCACACACAAGCGTTTTTGCTGTGAGTTGGTAATGTGCAGTTGAGAAGCAGACAGTGATGGTGGCTGTTAAACAGATCAGACTGAACTGTGAGGATGTAACTGCTCAGGCTCTGACAGAGATGTTTTAAGATATGGCTCGGACAGCGTGCCTCTTAGATCTTCACTCGCATGTCTCTTAGTGACTCATGTGACTTATGTGTGGCGTAAATCACTGTGCCGAGACTTCAGCTGACTGATGGCGAGTCCGTCGAATGAATTGTGGCACGCGCACTGTCGCTGACAGCCGTCTTTACTGCTGGAGACACGCACACACGCGTTGATCAGGAGTTAAATATTATTAAAATATTCCCACTCTGAGCGACAGCCGTGATCTTTTGAAGAGGTTTCACATTAGTGTCATGCATCAACTGGTTTGACGCACACACACACACATACATGTCTTTATAAAAATTTCTGTGCATGTAAGCCTCATTGGCCCAGTATGCAGATTGACTTTGCCCGTCTCTGAAGATTTTTTTGTATCATCCCATTAAGCAGGATTTATTGTTCCCCAAGAGCTCACTGCTCCATTACCTTTGGGAGAATGCCTAAAATGTGCGCGTGTGAATGTGAGAGTGCTTTCTCTCCATGCATATAACCTGAGCACAAAAAGCCGGTGGATATCACGGCATTTTGTGATGATGGTTGGAATGATACGATAACTTTGAACAGAGCAGACACAGCATCCGGTCCCACTGGTCATTATCACCGTGATGCTTATTAGTCGGTAAGAGAGAGAGTGAAGAGCTCCTGGAACACACTACAGCGCTCTGAGAGTCTGCAGAGATGGCTTGATTTAATAAGGACATTAAAACGCCTTATCTCCTGTCCTTAAGAGAAGGTCAGTGTGTCTAAAATAGCTGAAATGCTATGATAACAGTTTAGTGAGATAAGATATCTCCTGAATACTAATGCAGAACAAAGCTGTTTTAGGCTCATTTCACAGTCTATAAGTCACACTTGATTTTGTGGTCCATTGCCGTGTTTATGAAGTTTGTTTCAAAAGATTCAATAGATTTTTTATTGATCATTGCTTTTGATGACCTTTTCACAGTTCAGTGTGTGGTAGACATCATTCCACACACCTGGTTCAGACTGCCGGGTGTTAAAACGCTGCTCGCTTTTGTTTTGTCTCTCCAGCAGTAACAAATCTTTTCTTTCCAAGCTTCAATGTCACCTTTTTTTTTGACCAGTCGTGCTTTGTTTGTGACCCTTTTAAAGTGAGACAGGGTCTTTTTTAAAAGATGTAACACGACTTATTATCATACAATGAAAAGAGAAAGGTTGGAGAAAAGTCAGAGTATGTGCTGAAGATTATTTTCCCCTCTGTCTGACCTTGTTAGTCATCTCACCTCAGCTCAAACTCCTCTTGGTTGAGCCACAGCCCTGTTGTTGAATACCACTGATCTAAACCAGTGGCCTTCTCACCCTCTAAAAAAATCAATGTGTAATTGTAAACCCTCTTAATCGGTTTCATACTGATTGTCTACTAGTTTTTTTCTTTCTTTAGTGTGCATAATAAAAAAAAGGGCTCGATATACCTCAAATTAAATGCACAATTTGCGATTTTCTGCTGCTTGGGGCCTCTCAATTAAAACAATAAAAAAAAGACATAATTTCAGTATGGTCCAGCTGTGGCCTGCAGCTGTGGCCTGCAGCACCTGCAGGCAGCCTCTCTCAGTTAGGATTCCTCCACTGTTCATCATTCAGGAGGTTTCTACCAGGAGCTACATTATCCAGAGCTCTCCTCCTCTCTGAAACTAATGGACCAAACACAGCATAAAGCAGTTTGATGTTAAAAATCATTGTTTCTTCTATGCTGTTCTGCATATACAGGACATTTTAGAGGGGCTTTGAGGCCAGCCACCATTAACCTTCGCTCAGCTTGTTTCTCTGATAACTTGGCGAGAACCAGGAGTCCAACGGCTAAAATCCTTCAGGTTACAATTTATAATTAAAAAACCATGGATCTAGAAGGTATGCTGTAAAAATGTTGCTAACGACTGGATAAAATGTCACCTTTTGACATCGTCGGGTGCAAAACCACAATGCTGACGCGTGCACAAAGCGGACATGATGCCATCGACAGGCAAAGAAACGTAATGTATCATCACCTTGATTAAAATGGGATTTATCTATAATTTAAATACACAGCTCAACAAAATACAGAACATAAATATACAGCAGTCGCTTTTTAGACATTTTAATGTGGAAAGTTTATGTCTTATTACCTTCAGGAAGAATAAAACAAAAGGGGAAAGCCTGAAAAATGAACAGAATATTGTTAAGTAGAATTCTTTTTTGCTTTAATATCCTCTTAATCATTTTGTGACCTCTTAGATTGAATTTGCAGAACCTTGTGGAGGTTACTGGACACCGAGGTTGGGAACCACTGATTTATGCCACGCTCATGCAAAGCCGCACAGTATTTTACTTGCTAAATATTTGTTAAAGACGCCCGTATCATCTCTCTGATCCTTGGGGTCATGATCATTTTGGTCAGAACAATAGCTTAAAGGTGTAACTGTGTTCTCGGGTATCATTGCAGCCCTTTGGGAGCTGTGTTGCAGTGTCCTTGGTTTGCTTTGGGAGTGGGAGCATATTAGCAGTCTTTCTCAGATCCTCTGGTGCACCTGCAATCTCCTGATGTTTAACCCTGGACTTCATTGGAGTGTTGCAGTGATTACAGGCCGTCCTGAGGGACATCGATTGTCCTGCTCCTCCTAGGCAAGCCCCACACAATGCTGACGAATGAACTCGTGGCCCTGCCAAGTCCAATTAACTGTCAGTGCCGCATCGACGAGCTCCTCCGTTTGTTGAGAGTGAAGAAAAACAAACTTTTAATCAAATTTGCCTCCGGGCCCTAGGGTATTTGGGGTTGTATTTTGCATTCCACTGTGTTCTGCCTCGCCTGCAGTCGTGCCACCCTCTCAGAAGGTTATATTGCATGTTGTTTGTGTGAGATAGCAGAATGCCTGCACCTTACTTTAATGGCAACCCTATCTTTCCACTGTCTGTGACTGATGAATCATCCAGCGCTAGCATCTTAATATTATAAAGTCACAAAACAGAAAAAGACTAGGAAGCTAGGTCAACTCATATAAAATTTATTTGCCCACACTGGCATTGTTTTATATAAAAGGCACTGCTTTGGTCTGTGAAATCACAGTGGAGAATAGTGCGTCTTTGGTGAGAGTTTTACAGCATTTTGTCACGTTTTTTTCCCATGACGTCTGACTGTCAGTGTCTGGAATGTCTATAAGCGCCTTTGACTTGTTGATCAATACAAGCTCAGGTTACAATCTTGCAGAATTTTTTTTTTCAAAGCATTAACATCTCCACAAATACCCTCTGCTAATTCCGCCAAGGTCGAGATAAACAAATCTACTCATCCCTCCTCTGATTAGAGTAATGCAGACATTAAAAGCCCAGAAATTCAATTAAATTGGTGGCTTTCTCCACAGAGGGAAAAGGGAAAAGGACAAAACACGAAGAGACTCTATCGCATAGCTGGGGCGTACTAAGTGGAACAAAGAGATGTAGCTTGGGATCTAAACATCGACAAAAGGGCATCTGGATGATAAGGATCAAAGGAAATTTTTAGAGGAAATGCAATCATTAGCCTACGAGACACAAGGATGCATTCGTGAAGATCCAATCTGTGTCATGCAGAAAGTGATCCAAAATTAGTTAAAGCTGAAAACAAAAACAAAGTCAATGCCACTGAAGTTGCAGCCGAGCGCGCGCCGTCAGCCAAAACCATGTTAAATGTGAGCAGAAAATCAGGCCTATAGGAGCTCATCATGTCCTGTAGCGTGCACTTCATTAAGACCCTTCAATTGAATTTAGACGGATAAAAGACGGAAAATGCTGACTTACTGATTCAGGCACCCGCATCCTCAAAGTGATGAGTCCCCCCTGAGAAATTAGATTTGCAAAGAAACTTGACACCATGTGATTCTCTGCAGCCTCACACTTTAAACATTAGCTTGTATTATGATTCTGGGACTCACTCACCATTCCAGGCAAAGGCACACTGTAGTATGAATGACAAGATCGCCCTCAGCCACAGAACAAAAAGAGGGTTAAGGTCCATGGATCAATATCACTGGTCCTTGCTTTGACTCTGAAATAAGGTTTTGGATGGAAATTTCTTTCCCTTGTATCTTCTGTCTGCCCTTAATCCAGACAGCTTCACTTTAATCAAAAGTGACCAGTGATTAAATCTACAGTTGCGTTTGTTTTAAATTTTTTAAATGCTGTTCCGTCACTCATAGTAAACGTCATGTGGACTGAGATTCAGGATTTATGCCCCGTGCTGACAGGTGCTGGAACCTCCTGCTCTTCCCAGATGGCTCGATTCATTTCTTAGCTGCCTCTTTAATGTCGTATCTTTCTCCCTCCATCACACACTCTTCCTCTCTCTCTCTCACACACACACACAATACTCCCTAAGTTGCTGTTGTATACTTTTCACTTCACTTTGACTTTGAGAATCGGGGAGAATAATTCATGGGCCTAGCGAGTTTCAGAGACTGAAAGAACAACACTGCTTTCAGAGCCAGCAGTTCATTTGAGATGAACTCCAGGATTTCCTTTTTTTGGGGGAGAAGTCTCCAAAGGGTCCGCATTATCCTGGAGAGATGACGGTATAAAGGAAAAACCCTTAATCTACAGTTTTTCAGTGTTAATCAAAGGCTAGAGATGTTTTCCTGTTTCTGTCTTTTCATATTGTACCAGCTATCTATCCATCCACTGCTGCTGCTGCTCTTTATACCTAATTGAGCATTATGCACTGCTGTGGTTTTCAAACTTCTATTTTTTAAGATATTTGAATATTTCACAGGATCTGGTGCTAATTTAGTGGGTTATTAAACATACTGCTATAGCACATTTCACACTTTTTTTGGGGTATTTTTTGCTTTTTTTGTGACAGTTTAAATCATTTACATGCACAGTGCGAAGGTGTGTGTGCACAGATAAGTAGAGGGAGGCCAGTTAAAGTGTTTAGCTTCCAACTTTCCTCACATAATATAACCCGTCAGTCTGCTGGCATTACTGGTGGTCAGGCAGGTAGAAACTCCTCCAAAGATTTATGGCCTCATGATGAGCATTTGCATAATGTGATACCATTAAAAAGCAATTATGCTCGTGTTTGTGTGTGTTTCTGTATTGTTGGATTAATTTGGGAGGTGGAGAGGCACACTGATTGTCCGTCTTGAAACTAAATCATGTTCGTGTCAACAGTGAAGGACGGATCCATACGCTGCGACATGTACACACATAAAATCATTCGTTTGACTAAACAACTGACGAGTGCTGTTTGCTGGCACTGCACAGAAGGAAACGGTCAAACACATGCAAACAGGAACAATTACTTCCAGAACATTTGCATTCACACACCTCTCCATGATGGTCGATGGTTTTGGTGCTCTTTGACTCCAATTTTATTCCTTCATAACTCACTGCATCGGTGCAGCTTCAGGTTCAGGCCAAGTTGACAGATGGGAAACTTTATTTACAATCAAACACTTCCAATAGGTTTTGTTTTTTCTTATAGACATCCACTGCAAAAAAATAAAAATTAATGACATGGATGTTGTAAGCCTGGCAGAGATTAAAGTTCCTGCATTCATCCTCTCTTCCCAGGATAACAAGAATAGTTTAACTTTGATTTAAGTCACTGTTGGATTTCACTCGCGGTTTAGTTTCCAGTTGTTCTCATTGTGAATTTTTAGTTTTTGTTTTCTGGAAATAACGAGTGCAGCCAGACTGGTATGGCTATGATTTTTGAGACAAATACCTGTTTTAAAAAGGAAAACACCTCAGAGTACAAATCTGTGGGCCAATATAGTGAATTTTTGAGTTGGAATGAAAATAGACTTTTTCATTGAGGATTGTGCACCGATTTAGCACAGATGAGACTTTAGAACGGTTATTTTACATTATACATATAATGTATCTATAAAAGGTAACTCCACAAAATGATCACTGAGAAAATAAAGAATGAAAATAAAATAAATAGCTAAATAAAGTTTGTTCTGTATCAGTCATTTGCTGAACATTTGAAGAAAGAATAAATTAAAATAAAATAGATAGCAAACTATGTTCTGTAAAAAATGTATATACTGTCACATTTCAGAAAACAGAGTTCAATTAACTACTTGTAGCTATACATAATTGACTTGATCTTTACGTGTGTTGTATGAACTTTCAAATGTACATCGCTGAGGATAAAAACAGTCTGAATTTGACTGAAAAGAACTTCAGGTGTGTTTTTTCTTACACAGACTGTTGGTATATCATAACGCTGCTCATTGAAAGCATAGAAAATCTAATAAAAAGTCTAAGACCTTACATTTCAGGATGATTTATTTTAAAGGGCAGGTCCATTACTTATTTATATATGGAGGTTTATCTATCATTCTGTAGCTTTGCATTAGTGTTCCTTATGTATTCTGAGACCTTTTTCCCCCCTGACCTGATGAAGGGTTTTGGATGATGACGCTCCTGTATATATATCATTATCCAGGGTTTATTGATATTAAAGACGGTGGTTCAGACTCAAAGGACTCTGATGGAGGGAGTGATCTGTAATGCTGTGGAGGGGAGCTGCACCAAATCCTTTTTTGGCCACCTGAATAACTTTTTTATACAACACACGTATACTACAAAACAAATCCATATCGGTTACAGTGAGGACATTACAGAAAGCTGGTGGCTGGTGTGACATTACAACCACCTTGTTTGAATAGTTAGTTTGATTTATTGTGCTGCTTTCTGATCCGAACTAATGTGGCGTCCACAGCAGTAACATTATTTTCTGTGTAATAAATTCCAAACACACCACAGCTAATATTGACTGAGCTAGTGCTAGCGCTCACATCTTACTGTGGTAACCTGCGGCTCTGCTTTTTGCTAACTTGAGTGCATAAGAACAGCAGCTGAGTTGACCTTTAACCTTTACAACATTTGGAGCAAAGCAAAGATCAATCAAAGCTATTAAAAGCCCTGAACACTTACTTTCTCTCTCCTCGATGGGTAGAAGTCGGTGGTCCTCAGGAGTTTATCTGAGTTTTTGAGTGATAAACTCTTTTTGAACATTTGATTGTTGCACATTTAGTCATTTGTGTTGAAGGTTAAAAGAAAATACCTAAGATTTAAAAGCAAGATTCCAGGCGCTCAAGAACTCTCAAAGCGGCAATAAAGTGACTCTCCTCCCAGAAATCTGTCTTTTTCTTTGTAGCTTTGCTAAGTTAAGGTAGCAGTGCAAAGTTTACAGTTTGCTCCTTCAAAGAGAGCAGCAGCTGTGCAGTTTGGCTTGAATTCATTTCAATTCTTCCTGCAGCACAGCCATTTTTTATTAACTGTATTTTAAGTATGCAAGACTTGTATTTTTGCCAGAAAGTGCCAAAATGAAGCAAAATCCACTGGTTCTGTGCGTTGTTGCATTTGTAGTTAAGAGAGCAAACTACAGCAATCAATGTAAGCAGCTCACAACATGAGCCAAAAAAATGGCAAAAATATGTTTTTGCAACATGCTGAGCGTACGGGTAGTCAGCTTGAGTTATGGTGTAGGAGTGATTTAAGACATTTCTGTGGACGTGTTGAACATTTACCACTGTGAAAACTTGTCACCATTAAATATAACTGTCATGAATTCAAGCTGACCACTGTTCGCTATGAAGGATTAAAGTGTCATGTTTCAAGCCTAAAGAGGTTTTGTGCATTTGGTGCTGAAAATACTTTATCAAATGAATACGGAGATACATTTGCAGGTAAAGAAAGACATGCAGTCCTGCTCATATTGGAAGACAACAACAAAATCTGTTTTTCTTATAGTTACTGCTGCCAAAGAGGTCATGTTTGCAGCTCTGTTCAATTGTCAGCTGGATTATGGAAAAAAAACTGGCCTCATTTTCGAGACTAAACATGGGGGCATTTGTGCTACATTCATGTGTTGTTAGAATAATTGGAAAAAAAGGTTTCTCATGTCAATTCCCAATCAGGCCGGAACACCAGCTTGGAAAGTCAGTGCACGTTAAAGTACACATGTCATGGCTCTCATGACACTGGCAGAAAAGTGAACTGTTGTTAAATTGTTGCATAGATTAACCCCTGAACACAAGTTTATGAGCACACATGAACCTAAAGTAAAGGCAGAAGCGCCTATTCTGTACATTAAAAAGATGGAATAATGCACACACCTACTGCAAAAAAATCACCTACTGATCACATCATTTTTGTGACTGAAGTGTATTTGACTGTAATCCTGCCTGCAACTGTCTTTGAATTTTAATACCTTGTATGAAATATGAGCATCCTTTTTTTTTAGATACAATTAAAAAAAATAAAACTACAACAATTTTATCCAGTGGTAAACAGTAATCAAATTAGTGTTTAAATATGATATTTACACTGTACAAACAGTAGCTACATTTAACTGGATCACTCGTTTAGTGCTTTTTATTTGTGCATAACAGTCCCTTGTGTGAAAAACCTGCTGAGATGAATGTTTCTCCGTGGTGTGATGTTGAATGTAGCGTGTAGTGTGCTACTCTGAAGGGCTCGGGCTGACAGCTGCAGCCTGCAGGTGTCCATATAGTGTGGCAAGCTGCACTGGCGCTAATATTGGTTCTTTTATTTGGTGATGTAGCAAACAAAACCTGCTTTTATAATCAGCTATATTCAGTACAGCCGTCTGGCACATACATAGATAATTAATGTCATGTTGATGTTAAAACAGGCCGGTTTAAAAAATCTCTTTCAAGCTTACGCTCCCTGTTAGCAAGTCCTAGATTCACCTATGACTGTTTCTGCCTCCTCTGTTTGGAAAGAAAAAAAAACATCTAATGTAGTAATATTTACAATACGTAAAAAAAAATCTGTTGATGGGCTGAATTTTTCTGCTGTTAGGTGACTGCAGAAGTCATACTATGCACATCGACGTGAACTAATTTGTAACATGTGCACAAATTAAACAGCCACAGCTTTCTCTAGTTTAGTGCCTCATTTATTAAGCCCAATTATGCAAATCAAGTCAGTCATAATTCTCTAATTAGAATACCTGAGGCACAACAATAGCCCCTCACACTGCAGCTCCACACTCATGAAAGACCGAGCAGGTGAAGAGCACACTGTGATGTTCCTGCTATAAACCACCAGAGGCTGTGAGATGAAGGATTAACTATGTGCCCAAGATTTGTTCATCTAATCTTGACTTGATGTGTTACTTGACTTTCTATTTCATCAAGAAATCTTGGGCACATCCCCACTCATTTCAAAGGCAAGTATTCTTGTATTCTTCTTTTACTTGTTTACTGCTGGATCTATTGAACACATGCAAAATAATACATCAGCTCTGGGTTTCCGAGTGTAGGAGGATGGTTTAGTAAAAATGGGTAAGTGTTCCTCATTAACCTGCAGTGGTGGAAGAAGTAATCAGAGTTAAAGTAGTAATACCACACTTAAGAAATACTTAATTAAAGTCCTGCAATAAAAAGTTTACTTAACTAAAAGTACAGAAGTATTAAAGCAGATATATTGGATTATAATGACCTCTATTATTTATGTGCAGTTTGTCTGTTTGTCAGCGGGAAAAACTATTGGCCAGATTTACATTACACTTGGTAAAAGTGTGTAGCATGGGCCAAGGAAAAACCCATTAAAATTGTGAGCAGATCTGAATCACGATGGGGTGAAAACACCAGTGAATTTGTACTTTTGTTAACCTTGTGAGATAGGACATTCGTGCTGCTTTCATGTGCTGTCAGAAAATCTGAAAACTGACTTTCCGATCATATTTCATGCTGATCTGATCTGATCTGTTTTCTTTGCTCTTTGTTGCCATGCCAATACTGGAAAGGGCTATAAAAATGTTGATTCAACACTCTGAGCAATAACATACATATATGTGAAAAATCAAAAACAAAGTATGAACTCCCATCAAACGTCTGAGAAGGACATGAATGTAGCATTAGCCTTGGCAGTCTTGCATTCATATCTAAATAGGCTTTAACTTCTTTACATACTGTTTATTAGTTTTATCTTTGACTGTATCTTATTTTATTTACTGATGATGTGTTTTGTGTGCACAATCTTCAGTAATCAGTAGACCAATAATAACCATAGCTTTAAAATGTCATTGAGTTCTGTGCAACCATTTCCTCTGATATGTAGAAGTTTAAAGTAGCATTTCATGATAATACTTAAGTACAGCTACCTTACAACTGTGCTTGAATGCAGTACTTGAGAAAAAGCACTTTGTTATTCTTCTGCAAAGAGAATCTGAATTGCAAACATGCACAGCTGCATCAATTCACCAAATATTGCCGTGCTGATTCTTTGACTTCCTCCTGAAGCTGATGGGGGGGTGCCCCTATTGGCATTATATGAACGTACATGAGTCTCCGCTCTGTGACCGCACCCCTTCACATCGACTGCTGTTGCCCCTCGGCACATTCTACTTCATCCTAATTAGAATTAATAATTGAAAATAGGAAATCAATGTGTGCAAATAAGTGTGGTAACAGTCGGTTTTATCGGGTTGACATTGTTTTTTGAGCAGCCGCGCCGTTGCCCCCCGACGTGCGTGCTGCGTATGTGATGCAGTACAATCGCAGCTTTATTTATACCCCCGTCACTGTGTGTTGGTGTGTACTGTAGATAAACGTCCACCTCTGCTCTGATTGCTTCTTTTGTTGTTGTCCTGTGGCAAGAGAGCAAAGGGTTTGTTTTCTGCAGGACGGGGTGAAGGGTAAATTATTAATTGGAAGGAGCAGTGGGCTGTGTAACAATTTGCTGATCCAGAAGCTTTCATGAGCCGTGTCAGGTTCTGTTGAACAAGTGACTGGTTTACTGCACTGAGGCAAAAGCATCTCTCACAGGCTGCTTGCATTGCCGCTCAGCACAGCCTGTTTTATTAGAAAGAGAGAGCTGCTGTTTTAAGTTGCATCACTCCTAAGTGCTTGTTTTGAATACAGCGTGGAATGACCTGGCCTTGTCTGTCTTGGTCAACCGCCGGCCCTGTTAACCCCGTTAGAGCCGCGCTGCGGAGGAGCCGGCTGGCACCTGCACGGCTCTTATTGATCCGGGTTCACATCCTGAATAGAACTTGGACAAATGATCAGATCCTCCTCGGGATAAACAACCAGGCCAGACTTTTTAATCAGTAATGTATAGCCTTAAAAGAATTAAGTTATTCACTCATTAGTTTGTAGTTTCAAATAGGCAACGGTCAGATCTTGTTACTTCTTATCGAACTGTAAGGGGTATCAGGAGGGAGCACATGGTGCATTATGGTGAACAGTGTGAGCAGCAAACTCTGTTAAGAGAGTCTCTGTGTTGTGTTGGGGGTTTGGTCCTGTGCTGCTCTTTCCCCCAGGGGAATGTGAACTCACAAGGGCTCGGCTAAGATGAATTAGGGCAGGACAAACGACACGCCCAACAGCAGAAGCTGCAGCACGCTGTTATTCCAATTCAGCAGAACTGCCCCCATGACTATTGGCAGTTTCGTCTGTATATTTAGAAATTCATTTGTCAAGCTCACAGGGATGTATCTGAACTGTTTACTCGTTGTGTCTGGCTTTTCTGAGGGCTAATAAATAACAGTGTAATAGGTGTCAGCAGAACATGGAGGGGACAGTGGGGCCTGTCTTGTAGCGTATCGGCAGCTTTTACAGCCGCAAGTTTAACAAAGCTGAGAGACATTTATCACTCAATGCAAATTTACCACTTTACACAACAATCATCACTTTTCCCTCAAGACCCTGGTACCAGTCCTGTCGTCTTTTCACTCTATTAGTCTGCGTCATTGAGTCGGGGAGCTGTGATGAATAGCTGAATGTTGAGTCGGGCTTTTATTGAATAACTCCTATTACAAATAGCTCATATTGACTGAAGAGCAGAATATTACACATTCTTGTGTCAGCTAAATTGTCGGCAGAATTGTTTCATTGTCCCTTTAAGAATTATCATTTTACCATTTGAAAATCTGTAAAGAAAGCCTGTCTCTTCGTGGCGTTTTTGAAATGGTGACTTGCCCATATTAATTCTGGTCATGGAGTGTAATTTGAAAATTCAGATCTGTCAAGGAAGAAAAAAGAAAATGAACAAAGCTTAATGGTACAAAGCGAGAATCAGACAATATGAAACTCCGAGGTGCACTCTTCTCATGAGGCAATGCAGGAGACTCGTCAAGACAATGAGTCACGCTGCTTTGCTTTGCCACAAGCTCTGCTAAAGAGTGAGCGAGGAGTAAAAAGGCTCTCAGGAGCCAGAGCATTTTGCCTTCTAATGTCTTGTATGAGTTGAGTTATTCCCCAAGTGTCAACAGTGTGTGTTAATAATAGTTATGTGACAGTGAGTGACTCAGGCAGTGGGGAGTGAAGTCGGGCTGTGTGCCAAATATTCCAATAGCAATAATGTGGTTTTCCTAGTTGGCAAAGCAGCGAGCAACTGTCTGCACTCACCACCTCGAGTGGCGAGTGTTTATAACAGTCCAGCTGTGATTCAAATTGAAGTTTGCCTGCGTCCAGCTGAATAAATGAAGTTTAAAACTCTGCTGCCATTTGAATGGGGAGAGATATTCTGTGTTTAAAGAGCTTGACTCAGGCCCTCATTTTGAATTTAGCTTTGAGAGGCTTTCTGTGGCACAGCCTCCCTCCTCGCGGAGAACAGCGACAAACATTTTGCTGAAGAGGCCAAGTTCAGGAGAACTTCAGAATGAAGTCGGCTGCAGAAAGCTCTTTGGTTTTAATCCTGTTGCAGCCAGTCCCTGATCATGCAGACTCTTGAGCACACTTCAAAGCTCAGCAACCACCACGATGGCTCTCTCAGCCCATTCTTTGGACATCACCTTCAGAAGTTTACTATCTGCCGGTACCCCTCAATGTGATCTGTTTTGTTCCAGCCAAGGGGATTATACCCAGCAGTACCTTGGGATTGGACCTTTCCCCGTGTATGTGAGTTTATCCACATTCCAACTGTTATGCATTATGAGCTCTGAGAGGCTGGGCTGACTAGTGTATGTGTCCTCTGGTTAGGCTCACTGACCCAGGCCAGGCCAGTTAATGGGCTGTATTGCAGCTTCTCTGGCTTCAGACTTGTGTGGGTTTCGCTGCCTACACACCACGACCCACAGGGGGTCCTCATCACCTCACACAGTTTAGCTGTACTCTCTGGAAGCCGTAGCCTTCATGCTACATGCTACTTTCTTCTGCTGTTTCTCTCTGTTTTTGCCCGCAGCTCATCATGAACTCTGACTCCTTAATCACAGTTAAATGCTGTCAGAGCTGGGAAGTGAGAGACTACTGGGTAAAGTTTGAGAACCTCTGTGTAGGAGAGAGACAGCGAGATAATGGGCTTTGCTCTCAATGTGCTGAGGCCTCTAACTGCAAGCTAAAGAAGGTTTAAAACTTCAAATGGTAACATTTGTTGAGCTCCTAAGCACCAGAAAAGTCTGCAAATTAAGCGCTGGATAGATTTGGTTTATTTCTGTTTTTCTCTGCCTCTCTGGGTATTTTTTACTGACATCATATTTTGAGTTATACATGTAAGAATATAAAACGCACTCTTTATTCATGTGGTCAAGGTTTGCAGCTGAATCCAGGGGCGATGATGCCCCCAGTTATTTAGGCACTGCCTGTTTTTGTGCCGGGCTGAGGGAGCACTGTTGAGCTAAGGGAGCTCTGATGAGTGCTTATAGATTGCTAAACCAAGTTGCAGCTAAACTGCTCATCCATTACCCCGACCGCCTGCACACACCTCCGATTTAATGTGCCAGGGTCGTTTGCGTGGCAGCAGCTCAACCTTCAGGGAACTCATTCATGCCAGACTGGAGGCCAGGAGCAGATTAGATCAAATCAATGCGAGCCCTGTGATGTGGCCTCTAGCCTGTCTGACCGCAGAAGTAATACTGAGCTAGCCCTGAGATTCAGGACCCCCTTCAGGGCAGACCTGTCTGTATCAGGGAAAAGCTGATCATCTTCCTGCTGTGTACCTGGAAAAACAAGCTTCAGTGCAGACCATGAAACAGAGTTCATTAAGCTCCCACTCTGGCTGATCACAGCTCTGGCAAAGCGAGCATACAAGGAGGGGGAGCGGTGTCTTTACATTTACAACTGAGTCTGCGATGATGTGAGAATCAATAGTGGAATATTCACCGTCCTGGCCGCTGTGCCGGCCTGGATCTCAAGCTGGGCTTTTATGTGAGGCAATACAGCTGCTGCTGCTGCTGGAGAGACATAAGGCCATAGCAATCACTTAAATCACCACTAGATCCTCGAAAGAACAATTACCCTGGTGAGAGTGAAGACTGCCGACTACCCCAGCTGAGTACCGATTGTTCTCCACATAAAAGCTGGTCGTTCATTTAACCTTGAAGATTAGCTATTTGCTCGCACTTTATGGGACATATTGAGTTTTTCTAAACAGAGACATCCCCTCAGGATTGTGGGAATTGCTTGTTTTACATCAGTCCCTTAGGTACCACTTAGTAATGTCAGCGAGCTATTTACACTAACCCATGTAAAGCAGCTCGGTTATATAACTTAACCAATTTTCTTGAGTGCCAATATTATAAAGCAGCTGTGAGGACTAATTTTGCTATTCATTGTTACTGAGGGATGACACCTCTGGGGTCTGTGTATTCGCACAGAGCATGCACATTGTCTCATCCAGGTGTTATTCCATCAAACTGAAGCTCTCTGCACCATTACGCCAAATTCAATACAATTAGTCAGTTAAAAGTACATTTAGCAAAGTTTGAGAAGTGAGCATTTGTCAGCAGAGCTGCAGCAGTTTGATAGTTTCACTGCCTGCAGAACCTTAAGAGTTTTTTTTCCCTCTGCCCGTTTTTGACAGCTGATTGCTGGAGTTGCACCTGAAAAAGGTGTTAAAATAAATCCAAGTAACAAACTGTTAGATGTAAAAATCCCTCGTTTCTTGTTCTTAATCTTTGCATCCTCTTCTGCTCTTCCCTGGCGAGGTGTGAACAGCTTGCACATTTTGCTTCCCTTTTTGCAGCTTAATTTCAGGGTGTTGTTCATGCCTTCCACTATGATGGTTTTGCTATATTAACATCACATTTGCTCAGTCTGGCCCTCACTCATTTTTGAGTGACAGAGCTACATTTTGCACCTGTTTGATCATTTTATTTTCCTTGTTTGTAATGCAGAGTTTTAGTAACCCTACTACAGGGGAAACACCAGGAATTTGAGTTAAATCCCCTCAAGCGTGCATCAATATTTTTGACACTGAATGTAATTACTCAATGTGTAATGTCAATAAGGCTGTTTGTAGTGCTGAAATCACTAAAGTTCACCCAATTCTACAAGCTTTTTGGCCTCTTTTAACACATTGTTATGCCTGGATTTGATCATATAGTTGTGTTTGAGTGGAAATTAGTAGAATTATTGATTATTGAGACAGAAAAACAATTAATTCTTGACAAAATTCACTGCTTCCAGTCTGTAAAAAGTGAAAATGTGTCTTTCTGAAGTTCATTTAATAGTATATTAAATATCTTTTGCACTGCTGGTTGAGCAAAACAAGCATGTAAAAGATATTACCCTTGGCTTGAATAAATCATGATGGAAAGTTTTCACAGTTTTCTGACATTTTATACACCAAAGAATTCATGAATTCACTTACCTGTCAATAAAAATAATAGTTGCAGCCTTGCTATCGTCAACGTTATCGTTAGGTAAGAGGTTTCTCAATGAGCTAATCATTGATCTTCTCATCTCAGAAGACTTGGATCAAACTTTAGTTGCATTTTTGAGATGTGTCAAACAAAGGTGCAGCATTAATCATAATTAATTAACGTTTTTTATTATCAGTTCAGAGTATTCAGATCAATCCTATAAATCTTTATTCTGTCCAGAGGGAAGCTCTGCATTGTGTACGTACAATAACTTTCTCCAGTGTTTTCTTTGTTTTCCTGCTGCACAAGAATTCAAATTTAAATATTTTTCTTATGTTTATCCCCTAAAATGTCTGTGTAAAGTTATCACTTGAGAGTCTATTTACTAGAACCTGAGCGATATGGGATTTTTGAGACTGATGCCGATACTGATGTTAGAGGGAGAATAACAGATATGGTGGTCGATATAGTCTTTTTTAATGAAATTAGACCTTTTTTATGGTGGTTGTGCAACCAAAAATACAACTGAAGAGCTACTTTCTCAAACATAAAACTTTATTAAATAATTTTTAGCATTATTATACATAATACAAACAGTGAATAACAATGATAACTGAGGAAATTAAGAATAAATAGCTAAATCAACATCATCACAGTTCAATTTCAGTCAATTGATGACTATATAAAAAGATACAAATATGAATCACAAACACCATTTCTGAATCATGCCAAGCAACGTTTGCTGCATTTTATATTGTGTATAAAAAGTTTTCATAACGGCACATATTAGACAGCATATTCACCAACACTGATATGCATTTGATAGACCAATATCACCCAGTAATATCTGTCAGCTCTACTGTTTCCATTTCTCTCCTGAATGGGGAGAGATGTGTGTGAGATTCCAACATATGGCAGGAGAGCTACATTAGGTATACGTCACAACAGTGAAAGCCAATCACTGTCATGTGCAAAAGCAACGAAACCTGAGAAAAATAATTGCTGCAGAACACAAGCTGGCCCACTCTGCTCCTTTAGCCGTTAACAAAGAGCGAGCAGCGGTGGTCAACAGGGTGGAGGACAGATCCAGAAAGTCTCATTAAAGAAGAAAGAGCAGATGTGCTTGCAACACCCTCTCAAGTTTTTTTCACTCTTCATGTGGGGAAACCATATTAAACACCACAGAAGAGTATTTGTACATACTTGAAACTGTGTCCGGAGGGGGACTCTAAAGAAAGACAAATGATCAACTTGATTGAGCAACCTGTCTGTAAAGCAGCTGTACTGTTTGTCCTACGCGGTGTATTTTTCAGCCAGAAGCTTTGTTTAGTCACTCCTCTGTGGTACCAACAGGTTCGCTAACAGTTTGATGAATGTTTTGAAAGGTGCATATTGACAGGTGATATGAATTAAGTTCTGCCGTGTTGCTGGCTTTATATTTGTCTTACAGAAGCTTTGCACATGCCAGAGGAGTGTTAGTAGGTGTGGAACAGAAGCTCAGTGGTCACACAGGTGGTCTCATTTTGATTTGTGGCTGTGTGACGTTTGCATGTTTTCCTGTGTTTGTGTGTCTGTTCCTTTAAGTGTGCGCTCGTGATGTTCTGAGGATGTAAGCTCTGTGATGGATAGCAACCTGTTCTTCTGCTTTTCGCTCAGGGCATGCTTGGATACACTCCTGCAGCTTATGACCCTGAACAAGAGTGAAGACAGTGAATGAATTTTAAAGCATATGGCTGGTGATATTATTGTGGAAAAACCCCATAAAAGACCAGAATCATCTCTTTTTACTTGTTGTATGTGGCTCAAACAAAAGAGCCCATAATTCTACTCAATTGGGTCGTGAAATTATGCTAAATCGATTTAGAAATAGAGAAATTTATAGTCTTTTATTTATTCTGACTATTCTGTTGTTGTTTGGTTTTGCCATAATACAACAACTTACACTGTTTCCTATAGATTATGAACACAGAATATACATCTCAGGAGACTTTGAGCAAACTGTTTCCAGGAGATAATATGATGTAACATTTTGTTAAAATAATTCAAAATATATATGCAAATATATGTTTTAAAGCATCACTTTTACATTGATATGCATGAACCATTCATTAATGGACAAATGGATGAACTCGTGCTTTTGTTGAAAGAAGGAAAACATTTTTACTCCACTTGAAAGACTTTTTGAATCACTATTTTTATGTTATAAATAATTTATAGTCGCCTTTAGGGTAAAAATCCACCATTATCATATTTCTGTTGTGATTGGATCATAATGGGTTCTGAACGGGTTAAACAACTGAGCACTGTAGCTTTTAGCAAATACAGGAGAATTTAGTGCAGTGGTGATGTTGTGGTCCACTGGTGAGTATTTAGCTTCAGCAGCACGATAGAGTTTGTGAGATTGACTGGAAATAAACTACAGTGCCCATGTTCTCGGTAATGAAGAAACATGTTACCCAGTGCAACAGTGTGCCTCACTGATGTGTTTTTAATAGTTTTTTGACGACAGTTGAGCTCTATGACACAGAGGAATAAGCTACATCAGGCTTTGACTGCACAGGCAACATTAATATGATCAATTCATGGTTGCTTTTGATATTTTCCTGGCATTTATTGAGAAAAAATAATCTCACAAGACTTAACCTATAAGTTAACAAACACATTAATACCTTAACGTTAATAATATAGGATGAATATGTCAAGCTTGTTATCCTTGGAGTGTTAATCAAGTCTTTGAAGGCTGCAATTTACAAAAACATGTACTATTCAACATGGGGTATGTCATGAATTCCAGAAATCCCTTTATGAGTACTTCTATCAATTGCTTACATTTCTCTGATTTCATATGTTTTCAAGGATAAATTCTGGCGCATATTGCTCTTCTGTTTTGTCTTTCTGTCTGATGCCACTTCTCTCTGTGCCTGCAGGCTGTGAAAGTGACTTCTGGGGACCTCATTGCAGCAATCGGTGCCAGTGCCAGAATGGGGCTAAGTGTAACCCCATCACAGGTGCCTGTGTCTGCACTGATGGCTACCAGGGATGGCGATGTGAGGAGCCCTGCGAGCACGGTTACTACGGCAAGGCATGCCAACTACCCTGCCAGTGTCTCAATGGTGCCACCTGCAACCACGAGACGGGAGAGTGCATCTGTGCACCGGGCTACTCGGGGGCTTTGTGAGTACCAGCAACAAATTTATTCCATTGCAACTTTCCCTGTGGTGTCTGGAATAAATGTGGATGTGCAGTTTTTTGTTGTTTGTCTGAGCGCTCTTTGTTGAGCGCAGGTAAACACAAGTTTTACGTCTCAGACATTTGACTCTCGCTTTGTGTGGTGACAGCTGTGGAGCGCGATGCCCCTCTGGTAGTCACGGGCCTCAGTGTGAGCAGCGCTGCCCCTGTCAGAACGGAGGAACGTGCCACCACATCACTGGAGATTGTTCCTGCCCCACCGGGTGGACGGTAGGTCACACGTGGGAGGGCAATGAAGGAAGAAAGGCACAAGAAGAAAGGATTCAAAGGGATCTGTGTTCTGTAAAAATAGAAAACGTTTATATCTGTTACAGCAGAGACTGACATGTTGAGAACATGGACCTTAGGATCAATATGCTGTGTTCAATTATAAATGAGAACGTGGGATTCTTCCTGCACAAAAAAAGGATTGCAGTGCCCAGTGGGCAGGATGTGCATGCTTTTTTAAACCGTTCTCAATCTTACTTTAGGGACGTCCCAGTGGCTTCGTGTTGGATTCTAGCTGGGGTCTTTTGTTGCATGACATCCTGCTTGCACTCTACCCACATGTCTGTCTCCACTGTCAAACTATTGAACAAAGACAAAAAAAAGCAAAAACTAAATATTTAAAAAAGAGACTGTATACTTCTATAAACACTTCCCGCTTTGATTTTTAGATTTCCTTTAAGTCCAGGATGAAATCTTCTCCCATGGTATAAATAATTTTATACTGCAGTATTTATATCATGATATAATGCATTTTGTAGTTTGTGCACACATGAGAGTAAGAAAGGAAAATAACAGAGAGCAAAGATGGATGATTTAATATTTCATAGCTCTGACCTAACCGAATGTAACAGACATCCCAATTCTTAACCCAACAAAACAGGTCCGACCTCTCAAATTCACTTTCTTTTTTTTCTTGTAATTTGCATCAAAATACTTCCAAACATTCCTGGGCTATTATGGAGCATTTTACGGAAGAATTCATATCACATAAAGACGTAATGTGTCAAATCAGACATGTCAGTGCATTAAATACTGCTGACTAGCCACAGAGACTTAGTGTATCCATTTGTTTAGATACTGCGATGGTTAAGTCAATAAAAGCAATTTAGCTTCGTCCTATCAGTCGATAATTTCATTATTGAAATCATACATAATAATATAAACATCCCATTATCAGGAAATAATATATAAATCATAAACCAATAAATGTGACACAAACCACGATGTAAACAGTATGATAACATCTCATGAAATATTGCGTAGTTTGTCAACACAGCAATAATAACTGATTATCTAGCACAATAAAATTATTCCTGTGCTGGTGACATGTTGTTTAAATCATGGTATGGCCGTCATTTTAGACTTTAAATGTGAAGAAAAACATTAATTAAAACTTGATGTGTGAAAATAGTGTCAAAAGGAAAACCGTGTTGTCAGTTTAGGTTTTATATTTTAATTTATTACTGTTATACATAGAAGGATATAAGGGACAAATAGGAAAAAAATAAACAATATGTCCAAACATCAGTAAAAGAAAAGTGTTGTAGTGTAGTTTTGTTCAGTCCTGATGAAGCAGTTAGCAGTGTTTCTCATGTGGTTCTCTGATGGCTGTTTTTCAAAGGGATTCGTCTGCGCCCAGCCCTGCCCTCTTGGCAAGTACGGCATCAACTGCAGCAAAGACTGCTCCTGTCGTAATGGTGGGATGTGCGACCATGTCACGGGACAGTGCCAGTGTGCAGCTGGCTTCAGTGGACGCAGGTACGCAGCTGACACCTCTGGCAGACAGACAGGCTTACATCATTATGCACAAAAGCTTTTTGTGAAGTACTCAGTGCAAACTTTCATACTCTTACTTTGAAAATAGGTCAGACAATGGCATGATTTATTGATATTAGTATTTAATGCAAAGGATGGTTTCATGCCGACAGTTACACATTAAACAGTCAGTCATTGACCTATTCTCTTTGTTGACGTCCAAATGAGGCACAAACCTGGCTGTTCTTTAAAAAGAGAAAGGAAATGCTGGAATAATCTCACGCTCAAGAGAAATAAGCATTTATAAATGCCCATTAGTCCATTTGAAGGTGGATTGGAAGCTTTTAATAGGAGTGTTTATGTTTAATTAATCTTATACTTCATTCTGGCCAGCGAGGTTTCATGTCTTCAGCCTTCATCTGCCTCCTCTCCCAGCCCGCCCATTGATCTCACCATGGGCTACATGCTGTTTGGATTCTGCTCATTAATTATAAGTAATGGGCTTATATTAAGGTCTCATTGAAATCCACAGATCTTTTTAGTTCCCCATGCCTGCCAGAGCAGCCCAGAGCAGACTGGGTTTATTAGTTCAGCTAAAGCAATTGTCTCTTGGATGGAAACACTTCCTCGACAAGACCTTTCCTTTACTTTATTATTTTGCAAAATTGCCCTCATTCATTTTGTCAGTGGCAGGTGAATTAACCTGCCAGGAATAATCTGAGATTGTGTTAGCCCCCACCCTCTCCTGTCCAGCTTAATAATACCTTTGTCCCCTGATAAAACTAAAGCCGGGGTAATTTAAACATGAAACATAACTCGCCCATTTTGTAATGTAATTGAGCTATTTGTAATAGCTTTGTTAGACTCTTGAGATTGATACTCCACCGCGATTGTATAGTTAAACCAGTATGTTTAAGTGAAGCTAAAATCCATTTTCTGATCCGCTTCAGTTTCTCATGTGGAGAAAGTCTCCTAATTTCTGTGGTTGATGACGATTACTTAAGTCCTGTCCAGCTCCTGCGGAGAGGTCCTGACTGCTGACGGCAGGGGGTTGCTCGTCATGTACTCGTTAAAATTCGCCCATGTCACTCTCAGATTTATAAAGTGTTTTCAGATTAAATATTCATTTAAATTATGAAATATGAAAAGACTATGTTATAGTAGCAGGTGGAAAGTTCTATTCCAAAATGAAAGAGCCACTATTTTCAAATTGCATTGTACAAAACAGTGTTTTTGGCTCACAGCTACATTAAGTTCTCACTATTCATTGCACATTTTGTAGATCTCAATGGGATGGAGTTACTGTATCTTGCTACATTGTACTCGTTTTTAAATGATAAACTTTAATAAACTTAAAGCAGTTTTTGGAAACGCTCACTGAGAATTTCACCTGGCACCATATATCCCCAATAGATATTTAGTATTCTCATTGAAATGTTTCAGTTGCAGTAATTATTCAGAAGTAGACTGTGGCGGTAACAGCAGTGGTGGAATAATGAAAGCGGCAACGGCACCATAACTAATATTACATTTCTTAGTCCTTCATTATATAAGTCCAGCATATATTCCCTTTTGTCATTACTAAATAATCTGTCAGTTATTTTCTTGATTGATTACTAAGTGAATAAGATGTCCAATAATAGTGAAAAATGCCTTCCACAGTAATGTCAGACCAAATGTCTGACATTACTGTGTGTATTTTTCACTATATTACTGCTTTTGTCTGAACAACTGTTTTAAACCCAAACATATTAGGTATATAATCATTTATAATAGAGAAAATGAGCAAAACTTCACAAAATCAATTAATTTGTTATCACCATTGCTGTTATTTTTTTCTGTTCATCCACTGACTGATTAGCTAATTACATTTTTCAGCTCTGATGTTTTTAGTGATTCACATACAGAGGCGCTTTAACTTTTTTTTAACATTAAATTTCATGCCATCACTCTTATTTCTTATTATTTCTTAGCACCAATTTAAAAGACAGTGTAATTTCCTCCAGGTGTCAGGATGACTGTCCTGTGGGCACCTTCGGCCCGCAGTGTAACCAGAGGTGTGAGTGTCAGAATGGAGCCAAGTGTCACCATATCAATGGAGCCTGTCTGTGTGAAACAGGGTTTAAAGGCCCTAATTGCCAAGAGAGATTCTGTCCTCCGGGCCTTTACGGCCTCATCTGTGACAAGTACTGCCCCTGTAATACCACCAACACCGTGAGGTAAGTGAGACATCAGCGCGAGGCCGCACACATCTCCGCTCTGTCCGAGCCCTGAAGCGCAGCCCCCCGCAGCTCCTTATGAATACAGACTTCTCCAAGTCAATTTTGCTTCATCTTCGCTGTAAGCCAGCACTCATTCTGAAGTCTGGACACCTCTTAGCCATGTCATCCAGTTAGCTTTTAATCGCGACCTTTGCTTCATTCATAATTTCTCAGCAGCATTCATAGTTAATGCAATGTTAATGCTCTGATTCCGGCTGGAGTTGGGCACCGAACGTAGAAGTCATTACAGAAAGAAGGAGAAAAGGGACACCTCATCCATCTGAAACAAGCACGCAGACACATAGATGGATGGATTGCTGTTGGCGCAGACTTCACACTTTGACCCTGCTCACGAATGAAGTGTTGATACACTCTGAGCTGAAACTTTGCCTCACTCTTCCTGTTGTTGTCCCATCTTTCTTTCTCATTATATTGTAGCTGCCACCCGCTTTCTGGTGAATGCACCTGCTCTGCGGGATGGACAGGGCTTTACTGTAATGAGACCTGCCCTCCCGGATACTACGGAGAGGGATGCATGCTGCCTTGTGGCTGCACCAACGGAGCCGACTGCCATCCTGTCACCGGCACCTGTATATGTGCCCCTGGGTTCATGGTGAGTACCAGTACTGCCATGTAATACTGGATACTGGGGATTGCGCTCACTCATTTGTAGTGTGTGACAGTCATTTGTCTGATTATTTGTAACTATGTTTCTGCTGCCCTCTTGGCCGGGTCCCTCTTGAAAAAGTTTAATATTAATGACATAACAGGGTAAATAAAGATATATTTATATTAGAATTTTGTCAATTGATGAAATCAAATTAACTAATAAATTGTGCAATTTGCTGTGATGAGTTACATTTAATACTTTTTCTTTTTTGTCTTGAGACAGATAGCTTGTAATAACAGATATTTGTCCTTGAAGGAACCCCTTAAAAAATAGGCATTCAACTCTTTCCTCGCCAAAATAAAGCTAAATATAACTTTGGAGCTTTTTATAGGTCTTTACTATCAAGATGGTAGTACAGCATGCTTGGTCCCACTGGATTCCTTACCTCTTCCGGTTTTATATGATACCAAAATTCATTTTTTTCAGCATATTAAATATTACAGATTACTTGCAAAAATTAAATCTTTTGTTTGCATTAATACATCATTTTACTTCAGTCCATTTGGAAAAAATATGTGCTGTTGTGTTTATAACCTCAGTTGGTAGAGAGTGCACTTGAGATGAAGCACTTTCTTAGTTTTCATTTTAAATAAATCAGGTCTCCACCACTGATGCTGCAAATATACTTTATTTTGACTATAATTATTAAGAGTTTGAATCTTATATTATGGCATTTTATCATTCATGTAAATTCTTGATTGTAAAACACTTGTTGCTGCATTTCTTGTATGAGCGGTGCTATACAAATACAGTTATATTAATATGACAAAACTAACACAGAGCCATATTTACTAAAGGAAGAAGAGTATGGAAAATGGAAAGAAAAGAAAAACAGTAAAGCTGAGAATGCATTAAAACACATTCAAACAAAAAACGAGGAACAATCCATGCACAATTGACATTTAATCCCTTTAACATCAGTACTTTTCATGTCTTAATATGACTTATAAATATGACTTTGTGTTTAACATCACTTAACATGTTGCCCCTTTGCTCTCCATTTTAATGGAATCACTGCTTTGATTAGGGAGTGACAGCTTGTAATTATGTTGTTGGTTATATTCGTAATTTCATAAAACTGCCATGGGTTAATTGTCACTTTAACCTTGTCTTTGTTATAGATATGTAAATCTGTGGTTTCATTAAATAATAATGATAAAAGGAGGGCCGTGTAAGGGTATCAGTATTGTGGCTTTAAAATAGCTTTTTATTTGTGAAGGTTGTTGCTTTGATTTATATTTCCTGTTATTTGTGGCCGTAGTAAAATATTTGCGTCACTGTGGTCGTAATGTTCTGGAAGTGGTCCCGGTATTACTTTAGAAGCTTTTTGTACACAGGCAGGCAGAAGCAAGGTGAGACATTTTATTATTGCCTTATTATGGATGTGCTCTGCTGCACCACTAGAAATTCCATTGCAGACATTAATAATGAGTCGTGTGTATTTTACAAATACGACTGATTCTCCTTAACTTGTGGCAGGGAGACAAGTGGGGAGCAACCTGAGATCTATATTCCTGGACCAATTGGGAGAAAATTGAATCTTTGACCTATATACGTTTCCGTTTTAGCAGTTTTTGTGCAGCCATATTGTCCCTTTTGCAACTGTCAAATTAGTTGGCCAACTTCAATCAGTTTCCCCATTGTATTTCTTGTCGTGCAATCTGAAGTTACAGAGCAACAGAGGCAGAGAGGGTACATTTCTGCCAACATTACATTTCAGTGGAAATTGCCTGTGTCTTACAGCGGGCCACTGTGGTGAATTGAGCTACCGAGCGGGGCCGCAGACTGTGTCTTAATTTGCTCCACCTGTTCTCTTTGGCGGCTGCTGGGCAGGGCTGCCAGATCCATTAAACAGACCTAGAGGGCAGGAGCTGGATAGAAAAGGAGGCAGTCAGATGGGAACAGACACACCTCATATGGTGGATTGGTGTGTTTGTGTGTGTGTGTTGCGGGGGAAGACAGAGAGAGAGAAGGACGGAGGGAGGCAGCGAGATACAATATGTGATCGTGGCTTTTACCTGCAAGTGTGACTTTCTATCACACACACATGGTGCGTGATCATTATCAGGCAGTGGGACTTTTAAAATATGGCTGATGATGGCGTTGAGACTATGATTGCTGGTGAAGTCACTTCCTCGGGGGACGGCTGATAGGCCTAAGCCTCCCTGCTGCATCTTTGTTCTGGAGTCCCATCGGGGGGCAAACCAAGCAAAGTGTTGGAGCAGACTGAGCTCCTGCACGCTTGATTTAGCTCTAGTAATTGGACATGCTCTTTTTGACTGGGACAAAGTGATTACATGTTACCTATTCAGGCATTGTCCCTTGCAATCTGCAGCATGTACTCACAGTGAGATTTCTTCCCTACAGTATGTCTACAGTTTCTACAGATCCGACTTCATTTAAAATATGAATGCATTAGGAATTAGGATTCCAGTCTGCCTTTGTAGGTGGTGAAAACAAATCATTTTCCTATCTCTCAGGGCTTTCTAGCCTCATCAAAAGGTTCAGAGGTTCATTTTCTGTCTTGCTGCATGAATTTTAAACTGCAGTCACTCATCCAGCAGTTAGATGGACTGTTAAGGAGTGAGACTGATTGGTAATTAGTGGTGCCATTTGCATCTAGTCTCAATGGGTACCAGGCTGATCAATGTTGTGTCAGTGAGAGGCTTTCTGGAAAAAGTGCTCTCCAATTACATTAAGATACTAATAGGTATGAATTTAGTGCCTTGGCCAAGGACGACCTGGCTGCCTCTCAGCAGCTCAGGTCTGGTTGAAGCTTCCATTGGCTGTGCAGTTATGTAAGGTCCTGCTGCTCTCGTGCGATGGACTGACAGCCCGTGTATTAATAATGATTCTCCACATACAGACTTCTATCCTTCGCGGCTCAGAAGGAATATGAATCAGTCGACTAATGAGAGAGCTGCCTTTCCCCTCATGAGAGCAGACCAACCACTGGTCTCTGCGCCATGAGGGTGAAACCAAGTGGAATCGGATGCAGCCAAGGATGCAGCAAAATCCATGTGGTCATTTGTGGCTGCATGACGTTTTATCCATGAGTCCAGTCACCAGTAAATTGCTTGGGCTCTGAAGACAGGCTGAGCCCCTCCCACCTCTCCAGCCCCCACTGGCTGGTCGAACTTCTCTCCGCACTTAACAACTGTAACTGAACTGCTATTGTTAGCAGTCTTGAAGCTGTCATTTTCAGCAGAACAAAGGTTATTGCAACCGATTGATAAAAATTTCATTCACAGACGGGTGCTTTTATGTGGTGTACGGGGAGGAGAGATGTTTTAAGATGTGTGTTCTGCCCCTGGCGTCCACTGGCACATCTCCTCCTGCCTCCTGTTTAAACTGAGTTCAAAATGATAATGAGAGCAGTGAGCAGCCAGCAGTCCCCCAGTGCTCTGGTGAGCGAAGCAAGAGCCACTCAGGACTCCTCTGGGCCACTAATTGGAACTCTAAATCATTGTGTCACCTGTCACTCAAGGCAGGGTGTACAAGGGAGGGTGTGAGAATCCATAGACTAGCTGTGATCTCCAGCTTAGGGAGGGACGAAACTAGTGGAGGTGGGCTGTGCTCAGCCTTCAAAGCAGAGAAATTCTAATGACAGTAGGCTGCAGAGGACAGGGAAGGAGGACTCCATGTCCTTTACCAGATAGTTCACTCTAATGCAATGGTAAGGGACTTAAAGGCTGCGCCAGCATGGCTGCCAATCTCCCATTGGTGTGCTTATTAATAGTAGATTGAGAGTCGGCTGCAGTCTGTCAGGGCCGTCTCTGGGGTCCTGCTGTTCCCCTGTCCACCCGCTTCAGAATGAAGTTTATTTGTTTGGTTTCTGCCTCCCTCCCAGTTTGGTTTCATCATATTGTCATCCTTAGTACTGCTCACTCCCACTGTTGGCCTGAGGCAGGTGTAGACAAGCATGTGCTTCCTCCGATACACATGGTGTGGCCAGCTGCTTTATCAAAGCGCTTCATGGGGAGATTTACAGTACTCTCCTCGGATCCTAACCCCCTTTTCTGCAGGTGCCTTAACGAGCCGAAAGGAGGCGCTAATTAGGCGATAAGGATATAATCCTCAAACACTTTCAGTTTTGTCAGCAGCTGGTAAAAGTTAGCCTTCAGGGCTTTCTGTCAGAAATATTTGGTTTGAAGAGCGACAATGTAAATGTAGGGAGGAGTCGGTGGTGGATGAATGGGTCAATTACAGGACTGCACTTCACTCTGGAATTTAATCGCTCTTGATGGTCTACAAAATCCCTTCTGGAGTACAGCTTTCTAGATGGATCTTCCAGCAGGCATTTCACCAAGCCAGGACCACATCTTACGTTTATTTAGGACAGAAACGGTTTTTATTAATGAACTAAATCTAGTTGGACAGAGGTGGCAGACTGAGCAGGGGATCGGGATCCTCTGGCTTTGGAGTCTTTTCCACTGATGAAAGTGGTGACCCCCATGAGGAAGAGAGATGGAGATGGAGCTGAAGAGGAGTGTGGTTGCAGAAAGCGAAGCGTGGCTGGGAGTAGGTGCTGTCAGAATATATAGAGTGCTTAATTGGAAGCTGGGAGGCGATAGCTTTGGGGGGTCCTTCCTCTTGAACTTCAGTTAAGATCATAAATCCATTCAGTTTTACTGAGTCTTTGCTCCTGATTCAGTATACAGATACAGTGTGACTGGTCTAAATAAACAGTTTATTCAGCTATGGAGAAGTGCAGTGAACCTTCACTGTCTCTCTGTCCGCATCTATTCAGACTGTATTATTCCTATTTTGGGTCTGCCAGAGTCAGCATTTATTGCCATGCTGGTTCTTTGCCTCATGAGTTTGCATTATTTCTACCTCAGGGTGAGGACTGTGCTGCAGTGTGTCCTCCCGGTCTATATGGACCAAGCTGCATGTCCACCTGCTCCTGCCATAATCATGCATCCTGCTCTCCAGTCGACGGCTCCTGCATCTGCAGGGAAGGTACAGTATAATTGACTCACGCTAAAAGGTTCAAAGCAACTGAATGAACTGAACCTGAACTTTATAATATACTACACTGACTGTACTGTAAATTGCATCTTACATGAGTGAACAATTTAGCACTTGTGGTCTACGGCATCTTGCGTTCTGTGCTGGAGAACGCAAGATTAAAAGAGGTCGTTTGTGTATACAAACTGTTTTTACCACAACCGGCAGATGACCTCTGCTCTTCCTTTATTCTCTGCTTGTTTTTTAACAGCTTTCTTTTCAATTAGTGCATCTCATAAGTAGCAGATAAATTGGGTGTTGCTTCCCTCCATGTTGTCAGTGCAACATGAATGTTAATTTCACTTCATTTAATCCATCCAGTACTTGTTGAGATACCAAAGTGGTGGATCAATCAACAGTGCAGTCCCTAAAGCCGTGCCATGTTAAATGTTATCCCTTTAAGGGAATTTACTTATCCTTCCTCACTGTCAATGTAAGTCCACTAAAAGTGCTTGTTTGTGCTACAGACAGACTCAGGATGTAATTATAACCGTCTGACAAAACGACGGAGAGCACCCTACAGGAAAATAAATGTTTTTCTTTACCTTTCACCTGATCTGTTCTGTTTGTTCAATTCTAAAAACCACAGAGGTGAAGAGAGGAGTGCCAGGGAGAGTTTATTGTGTTGGAGTATAGAAAGCATAGCTTTGTGTTCCGTGAAAGATTTTCAATGTCATGGCTGAATATTTAACTGATTTCAACAATGTGAAAAAGGCCACATGGGATTTCAGAATGAGATTCTCCATGAGCAAGACTTGGTTAGACACAATAATAAACCCACCGGATCAAGTGAAAAGTAAATAAAAACATTTTAATTCTCTGTGGGTCCTTTCCATAATGTTGTCAGACACTAATAACAATCTAAGCCTGTCTGTGGCAAAAACAAGCACTTTATGTGGAGGAACATTCAAGGTGTGCAATCTCACAGAAGGATTTCATTACAGCTGGTTTTGTGGCTGCAGGTTGCAGCACTCTCGCTCAATATTGGACCACTTTCAAAAATTGTTGTTCCCATTAGTCACTTAGACACACAGCATGGGAAAATAGGGTCCAGGTTGAAAAATACTGACGTTTCCCTTTAAGGAGAACCACTTTACCCTTATTTTGGTTTCTTAATTGAGTAAAATTCTGTCTGTAGTACAGTGTAGCTGTATCCACAATACTTGGTTTATATAGATATGAACAGTTCCACGTGTCTCAAAAGTGGTGGAAGAAGTATTACTTCAGTAAAAGTACCAATAGAACTCTACAGAATTACTCCACTACAAGTAAAAGTCCTGCATTCAAAAAGTACTTCAGAAAAAAAGTACAAAAGTATCAGCATCAAAATGTACTTAAATAATCAAAAATAAAAGGACTTCTTAAATATATTCAGATTATTTTGTAGGATTATTATTTTTGATGCATTAATGTAAGCAGAATTGTATTGTTGTCCAGGTAGGGAGAATTTTAACTGCTCACTATACTGTTTAACTTATAAACATCATTTTAAATTTCATGTGTTTCATGTTAAATCTTGGCCTGAAAAATAACTAAAGCTGGAAGCTAAATGTAGCCGAGAAAAAAGTTCAATATTTACCCCTAAAATGTACTGAAGTAGAAGTTTAAAGTTTCATATGTGGTAATACTTGTAGAGTACAAGCACCTCAAACTACATAATTAACTTGAGTTCATGTACTTAGTTACATTCCATCATTTTTATGTGCATATAACTGGTCTCTGCTTCCTCTGCCCCCAGGCTGGCAGGGTGTGGACTGCTCCATCCTGTGCTCCAGCGGTACGTGGGGTCTGGGCTGCAATCAGACATGTTTATGTGGCAATGGAGCAGCTTGTGACCCGATAGATGGCACCTGTACGTGTTCACCTGGTTGGAGGGGAGAGCACTGCGACGAGTCCTGTCCTGTAAGTGTTTAAACTGAGCCCAGAATCCCTTTAACCTTTTGAAGCACTACACGTCTTGGAGTGTCTCATTGTGCCCATGTGTGGAGTTTTAAAGGTATAACAAGTTTTTATCGTTGTCAGGATGGCACCTATGGGCTGGAGTGTCGTGAGCGCTGTGACTGTAGCCACGCTGATGGCTGTGATCCAGTGAGTGGCTACTGCCGCTGCTACCCCGGCTGGACAGGTCAGCACTGCTGTTAGAAAAAATAATGATAATTAGAATAGACTGACATGACTTTTGAGATCTAAACTTTTTTTTACTTTATCCTCATCATCAAATCAAATACATCAGATGCTAATCAGACGCAGTTATTTACCCAACCAGAAAAATATGCTGGGGCACTCATGGTTTGTGTTGTACAGTATGTTTACAGAATGTCTGAGCAATGTTTTGTTAATTAAATGTTCAATTTGTTTTGCCACTGAGCCGGCGGGGTATGTGAATGAGAAATGTTGAGGATTGAGCTCTAAATTAATTCTCTTGGCTAACACACTGCATGCTGGTATGCAATCATGCTTATATTGCATCCATTATTGGTTATACACAACATCTGAAGTGACTCACCAGATAAATATTTGGAGACAGAATCAAATTATTGGCCCAGAATGCTCTCATGAGTTTTAAACACGGCCTCTGATATTTTTATTTTCGGCTCTGTTGTTGTGAAATCTGACTGAACCAAATGCCATGTTAATTCATGGGAGGATTGACTCTTTCTTAGTCGTCGCAGGCTCTCCGTTTGAACTCTGATCCCCTCTTGACTCAAACATGAAGTTTATACGAACACATTTCTGCTTTTTGTTTCTTGTAATCTCAAACATTTGCTTACAGGGAAAGAGGTGCAGGTAGGAAAGTGTGAATGTCACTGGAAGGGTGAGGATCATTATGCTCAAAAACGAAGCGTCACATCTGAATGTCAAATACAGGGGGCTAGCAGAGGACCGGGTCTCTGAGCCTGGGTGGAGAGGTGCAGTCAGGGAGGGAATAGATTCAGCGGGAAAGGTCAAGCCTGTGAGCTCTCAGCAGCCCACTCCATTCAGCCTCCTGAGCTTAGGGCATTTATTCTGGGAAACAATGTGGGTTTTATTATCTGCTAGAACGGAGCCGGCAAAACGGGCCTCTCATGCTCTGAATCCTGCACAGGTCGGGACCATCTGTCAGCCTTAATTGAGTCACCGGGGTGCAGGGCTGGGGGCAGCGTGCAGCCCATCAGGCTGGACAAACACACATACATACGTACTTGAATCGTAGCAGCTTGACAATGGGCTCTCTGAAGGAAGGAGCACCTAGAGAGAGTAAGATGTTGGTTTCATCACAGGACTGAGTCCAGGGTGGAAATAAAATGGCTATTTACAGAAACACTGGAGCTATTTTTTTCCTGCGATCTCTGTCACATCACTGAGCATGCTAGCTGCAGAGTTGGTATGGCATCCTACTTCGCTGTCAACTTGCTGTTTGTTTTACTGTGGGGTTTTGCGCAAACTGTCAAGAAGCTTGAGTCTAGGAGTGTGTGCGTGTAAGTCGCCTGTGACCCACACAGTTGTTGCTGAACTGTCGTAAGCCTGACATCAGCCTACAAAGATGTAAAAGAGCGCTGTGACTGGACACTTGATGCAGGGGCTTCAAGCTAGACCCTGTTAAATAGGACTTCACCTTTTATTTCTGAAGAGATTCCATGTCATCGAGCAGGTAATGTGAGTGTGTGTTTACACGCACTGAGAGAGAGACTTAAAGAGGGAGAGAGAGGTTTGCTTTTCTCTGCTCACTCTGTACAAATTGGATAGTGGGACCTCTGGCACTTCTCGGCGAAAAGCCTCCTTTGAAGAAGCTTCAGTTCTGGCTTCTCTCACTCTTTCTTCTTCTCCCTCACTAGGCATCCAAAGCCCCTCTGTTTGTCACCATTAGACTGAAAAGTGTGATGCTCTGTCCGCATTCATTTTCTGACAGTAAAGGCAGTCACAGTTTTTTTTCTGCCTGGCCCAGCAGAACCTCAAACACACTTGCACAAGCCTTGCCCTCCTTTTGATGTCCATGGCTAGGCCTCCAACTAAATCACTGCTACCATGCCCCCTCCTCATCAGCACTAACATTTCCTCTCCTTTTACTCCTCCGTTCCAGCCCTAAGGCGCCCTGGTTACTGTATAACATTAGTCCCCAGAGTTTAGCCCAGGTTTAATTCAAAGGTACTGCACTAATGCTGCTTTAATGGCCACACCATTCTCAGATATTCTCACTCAAAGAAAATTTCAAATGAGGCTTCGAACTAAGGGCTGGTGCTTGAAAGGTTGCAGAGTTTGTGCGTGCGTGTGTGTGTGAGTATGTGACTCTTAAGTGTGCATGTGCGCCTGAGTGTTTGCAGCGACATATTTTATTTTATAAGCCTGGGTGTATGTACAGTACATGTGATTTTTCTTCATAGTTTTTTTAAAGGCATGGGTAAGACTGAGAGCAAACGAGCCGCTGTGACGGATGTGCTAATGCATTCATGTGCACAGTCAGAGCACTGTATGGATGCAGTGTTTTGCGTTTGTTGGTTGGAGCTGCACCAAACACACAGTGACACTTCCAGACTGCGCTCTTGTAGCCTGAGTACTTCCCTTCGGCTCTGTACACTACCCCAGCTCTGCTGAAAGAGAATGGGAGACAAGCTGGGCCTCTCCGGAGACCCAACCCTGTTAATCAACACAGTGCACTGGCAGGGAGCCCCAGTCAGATCAAAAATAAAATACATTTGGAAAGGAGAAACGGAGTCTGAAAGGATGGGCTGAACTAAAAAAAAAACACACACACTCAAAACAGCAGCTTCTTAATTCAGCTTTGAAATCAATTGGGTAACCATGCTGGGTGAATAACCCTCCACAGATCCAGTGTGATCAGCCATTGTGAATGCCGTCCTTTGATGATGTGTTTTTACAGATGGCAGGCTATTTAGAATATTTCAGCCTACCAGTTTTTGTCTTCTTAGTGTGCATTCGCTGAATATTCGTGTAATGTTCCTGCAGGGATCCACTGTGATAATGTGTGCCCACAAGGCTTCTGGGGACCCAACTGTTCAGTCAGCTGTTCCTGTCAGAATGGAGGCTCCTGCTCTCCAGAGGACGGGACATGTGTGTGTGCACCTGGCTACAGAGGGACGTCCTGCAAAAGAAGTAAGCCTCCTTCTCTTTTTCCAAGGAACCTTTTTTTTCATTCAAACATTTAATGGGAGAATAATGTTGTATTCTGTTGTGCAGAAAAAAACACTAACAATCCTCACGTATGAACCACTAGAGGTATGTAGAGGTTTCTATATCTATATATAGAGTTCCTGCCCTTTTCTTTTCATTTTGCTTCAGATTGGGACATTTCTAGGTGTTAGCTATTATTTTAATTTAACCTTTATTTAACTAGATTAAACCAAATGTGATAAAATCTCTTCAAAACCTGACCAACAACACGTCCATATACAGCAATAATGAAAAAAAGAAATTACATTATAATAATTATAAATGACAGATTGTACAGTATGGTACTAATTTCCATGCATCAACAGACGAGGTTAATTATACACAGATAGTGTATAACATAATGACAAAAAGCCATCAAGGAATGATGATGTTATTATGCATTGTAGACCAGGTGCCAGATTGGAAGCATGCATCCAAGAGGAAGCTATGAAACTGATGGAAACAATGCCAAAAGGAAAAAAAAACATAGATAATGAGGCAAACTGCCATGCGAGTAAAGCTCGTCCCAAAACAATTTTGAATCTGGGGTTTTCTCTCACTCGCTGGCGAGCACTGCGGTCAGGGGGCATGCACGCCTGGTGTCACTGGGCCCCGTTTTGCTGCTGTGTTTACAAACCACAGAGGACACATCCTGCTCACTGTGGCTTTAAGTAATAGCGGCACGAGCCTTAGAGCGCCGCTGTAACAAACTCCATCACAGTATTGACCTTGCTTTGATCTTTGCAGAATTGTTGAAGGGTGAGCCTGCTGAGGAGAAGCACTTAGTTGTCGTCGGTCATAACTGCTTGAGTGTAAACCCTTCATCACTGCTATCACTTAATCACAGTGTCTTTACCCCGACAGCAATACACACACACTCCTCGTCCCCCTGCCCTGTCCTCAGCAACCAACTCACAGTGGGAGACTCGCAGTCCTCGCCCAAGGCTCATCAGAGGGCATGCTCACTGGGAGTGCTAGCATGGTTTTCTGAATGGGGTCTGTCTGGGGCCGCTCTCAAGTGATGAGCTCACTGATTGGGAGTGAAATTCACAGTCACAAACCTGTAAACATCAATTTGAGTGGAATCTAAGACAGAGACTTAAACAAGCACTCGCTCCCTCTTTGTGTGTGTATGTGTGTGAGGAAGTTATTACTCCTCCAAATTCAATGTTTACACAGATAATGTTCTCATCAGGTGAAAACCTCATAACTGCAGTTTTGCTGTTTTTCCTGTTGAAACTTTAATTGGAGGATTACATGCTTCTCCAGAGGGCGATAAAGGTGTATCGCACCTGGCGCTTTAAATGAAATCAAAGCCCATGGGGTAATTTTAACATTGCATGGTTGTCAAACAACAACCAAGGCTGTTTTTGTCAATTCCTAAAAGGTTTCTTATTTTGGAAATACCTGACTGTCTCCTGAGGACGGTGATTATTGCAGCAGGAATCTCACTGAATCACCGTCTATGAAAATAGAAACATAACATGGCTTCTTAAGGTTCTCACTGTGCTGAAATGAAAATATATTTTTAATATGAACCGCGGCTTCTTCTTATTGTTGCACAGTTAATGCTCTTTATATAAAATGAGTGTGTAATTACCTTTTATACCGCCTTTTGAATATATCTTAATGGTCCACATTCTTCAATAAAATCTGCATTATTAACGCACAGTTGTGCGTTCCCTGACGTTTATAGATCATCAAAACTTGACATAAAACAGACTTCCACAATTCTCTTAACTATTTTACTACTCCATGTCTGGCAGCAGATGAAATGGGAGTGATTAAAATAAAGACTGACTTTTCTGCTTTCTCTCTCCCTTTGCTGTCTCCCCTCGTCTTTCCTGCTTTAATTCTTCCATCCCTGATTTTTCTGTACTCCCCTGATCACTCTTGTCATGGCCTGTTTCCTTATTATATACCTCTTGTTCCATCCAATGTGGTCGACTGACTCCCTCTCCTCTCCCGCCACGCTCTGCCGGCTGCAGTCTGCTCTCCGGGGTTCTACGGACATCGCTGCAGCCAGTCGTGCCCGCAGTGTGTGCACAGCACCGGGCCATGCCATCATGTCACGGGCCACTGTGAGTGCCTGTCCGGCTTCGCAGGTTCTCTGTGCAACCAAGGCAAGTAGCCTCCTCTGCCCCTTTTGACCTTTTCCTGCTGTTTCACTTACTGTCAGATTCATTCACCGTGAAGTTTTTAGTCGTTGCTGCTGGAAAACGGTAAGTACAGTTTAGATCTGAAAATACCTGACATTTTGTCTTCACAGGAAATTCAGAAATGGTTTGGAAATAACATTGATTATAAAGAAAGCAATTTAATCATGCATAATACATTAGAGTAAAAATGACACAGTGTTAGGTTATGATGCGCCTCTGCCTACAATATCTAATCATATCTTATCTATATGTGAAATAGAGTCCTTGTGCCACTGCATTTTGTGAGGACACCTGTACGTTTTCCTACCGTCCTTGCTGTGCTCAGTGGCTCTAATAAGATCAAACGGATGACCTGCTGCCTCTCCCACTGGCATCTTAGCCTTGAAACTTTAAATAATGGCTATTATCAGTGCATCCCAGACCAAAAAGAGAGAAAAACAACCTTCACTGGATCCCGAATACTGCTGAGACCCACTTTTTTTAGACAAAGAACACGTCAAGTAAATGTTGCGGTCCCTCCGCCTAATGCTGCAAAGAGAGCTGCATGTAAATTGCTTTTCATGTATACACAAAGTCAAAGAAACAACACATGCAGAACAGACGTCATCTTGTTAAATTTAATTTCAAGGCAGCCGGGCAAACTTTTTCTTTGTGAAGTGGCTCGACAATGTTGTTTCGCTCACACAGGAGGATGTTGTTGACAGAAAACATCCTTATTTCTATACAGTTTCTTATTTTAGCCTTGGATGTGTTTGATAAGGATGTTGCACTTTAATGAGTGATTTTAGCGCATTTTACGTGCATTTTAAATACAGCACATGTCAACAATTCAGTGTTAGAATATTTGTAATTACCATTTAATGTGTTGACAATATCATAAAGGTGTTACTTATAAAAACAAGTGTTTTATGAAGATGTAGCCAGTTGCTTTGTTGTATGGCAGATGTATTGAAGCCACAAATAGTTAGAAAAGAAACCTATAGGGAGATGGCAAGTAAAACATCAAGTACATGTCAAATATTTAGGTTGACATTGTCATATGAGGAAGTTTTTTGTCTTCTCACTCTACATCTATGCAATTAGGGATGTCACAATATTAGGTTTTCACTAAATAATTCACAATAACAATTTTATTGTACCTGTGGAATATTTAGAGAGATAAATGCATCTTTAACTTTGTTTATTTTGTGTTATGGCAATTCAATTGCCCTCAAAATATGATTGTAGAGAGATGGTTAGAGAGTATTATAACTGTGCAAAAGCAGACAAAAAGAATAAATATCTATATGTCATTTATAAAATACCACGGTTCTAGTCTTTGTCCACAAATCACAACCCCCTATGTTGAGAAAAGAAACCTGCATATACCCATACTATAGATTTTACTCCTAATGACTCTCTCCCTTTATCATTTTTTTTTTTAGATCTTACAGAAAAGCAATGGGGAACTCTGAGTTCTCTGTCATGGCTTTGAGCAATGTCTTACAAATAAAAGTTTAATAGCTGAAGAAAAAAGAAAAAAAAACAGAGCCCTAATTTGTCTGGACTGTAATTACTGGTGAGCAGGCGTGAAGCGACGAGGGACAAAGGTGGCCAACAACATGCACATTCTCCTCTTGTTGAGCCCCGATGGCGTCCTCACTTGTCCTCTGTCCAGCACACAAAGTCCCAGCCTAATGAAGCTCTCCTGGTGTGTTGAGACTCCATTCCCCAGAAGCAGCAGTATGGGGGAGACAACCTCATGGCCTAATGACAACCTGCTTGAAGGAGCTTGAAAGAGCTCTCAAGAAGAGGGGAAAGCCAGTTGAAATGTAATCATTAAAATCACCCCATATGAAACTGAGTCAGACCCATTTCTTTCACAGCCAGCCACCTTATCTGATATTTCTAACGCTGGGCTATTCTCTTTATATGAGACCTTTGATGTATCTGCTGGTGCTGCAGCTCCCTGATCCTGATGGTTAGATACACCTTGCTTCAATTTGTCTCCCGGGCCAACAAGAAAACACAATGGAAGTTTCGTTGGAAATGAGATCTTTTATTGAAGAGTGCCGGAGAGCATTGAAATATTAATTTCATAAAAAATGTATACAGTGGTCTGTGTACATGGTCTATTTTAATTCTGTGGCACATCACTCATTCCACTCTGGTGAATGGAAATGGGGCAGTTGTGCCACTGGAGGCAGTGATTGACTCCTCCTTTTGTTTAAACAGATCACTTCACTTCATGTCCACTCAAATAGAACAATATCGTCCATTAGAGAAATATGTTTACACAACCTTTCACAGAATGACTTTGTTAGTATAAATCACAGTAATGTGTCCAAGTTTGATGTCATAATGTTAATGGATTGTACTCGTCTTTGCATGTACGTGATAATATGCAGATCAGGGTTGTTTTGTGAAGTAATTTAGTGGGTTTTTTTGTGTGTTTTGCAGTCTGTCCAAGTGGCAGGTATGGGAGGGTCTGCGCTGAGATCTGCCTCTGTACCAACAACGGCACCTGCAACCCCATTGATGGCTCCTGCCAATGCTTCCCTGGCTGGATAGGAGAGGATTGCTCTCAGGGTATGGCTCCTCTCCTTCATCCTGTGTTTGATTGGCTGAGTTTCCCCTCTCATTGTCTTTTGCACTCCTAATTTCTCCCTCGCATTTACCTTCATCCACATTAATCATTTTCACGACCCTACACATTCCAAGAACTACCCTCAGCCCCAGCTGATGTAAAACTGATAGCTTGCTTAAATGATTGTTGTAATACATTATGCTCTTTGATTTACCGTCCTGTAGGCCAAAGATCATTAGCAGAGCTTTGAGCCGTCATGCCATGGGAAATTGATGTGGGATTTTTTATTGCATTGACTACTTGGAGTAAAAAAAAAAACTAGAAAAAAACCCTATGATCAGACGGATGTTACAGTTCATATGCTTTACTTAGGGTCATTCAGCTGGACACATACTATACATGCTTATTATTAGAAATGGGATGTTCTGCAAGGATCTGTGTTCAGATACTGTGAGATATTCTTATGTGTGGAGACTAGTTAGGCTTTTTCCCCAAACATTTGTTATGTGCTTCATGTATGTATGCATGCACAGGACATAGATTATGTGTTGGAGCGTGTGTGACCATGAGCTTGACTGTGTCTCTGGCGTCTGCAGCCTGTCCCTCTGGGCACTGGGGCCCTGATTGTCTCAACTCGTGTAACTGTCACAACGGAGCCCAGTGCAGTGCCTACGATGGGGAGTGCAGGTGCAGCCCCGGCTGGACCGGACTCTACTGCACACAGCGTGAGTCTCTGCCATCCAGTTAGTGGACACACAGTGTCATCTACTGGCAGTCAAACAGAACTGCAGCAGCTGACAAGTGAACATCTTTTAGAGACAACTGGGCGACTGAATGATAATAGGTTTACATTTACTGTTTTTTTAAGAAGGAAAAGCATCAAAATACCACTAATGGTCACTTCATTAATTTGATAATTATACATTCCAGTCATTCACCCAGAGATAGTGCACATCATCAACATCAGTCAACTAATTTGAATTCCATTATCTTTCACCCCAAGGGTCTTTTTTGTGGTGTCATGCTCCTGCTCTTGTGCATGGAAATTGCTTTAGTTTGACTTGTTTTCCTTTTTTTCTCACATAGAGTCCGACTATTTCCAGTTGTCCCCTTCTTTATTCCACCTCTATGTCATGTTAACAGCATAACCAGACTTTCTGCTGAAGCAGGAAATGTTTCATTTCCCTTCACTCACATTGTCCTTTATTGAATATGCTGCAGAGACATGAATAGTATTGATTTCTGTGTTTCTCTGCAATACGACCTTGACTCTTTACATTGTCTTCCCCTCTCTTTGTTTTCTCCACCCCTCCCGCCACAACATTTTATACATCTCTGTCCCAGGCTGTCCTTCAGGGTTCTATGGCAGAGACTGCTCTGATGTCTGCCGCTGCCAAAACGGCGCAGACTGCGACCACATCACTGGCCAGTGTGCTTGCCGAACAGGTTTCATCGGGACGAGCTGTGAGCAGAGTTGAGTAGGCCCAACACATTTTAGCACTGAGCAAAATTACCCTGTCGATGAGTGTGGTTGTGTGTGTGTGTGTGTTTTATAAACACTTTGGCTCCCACCCTCTCTAAGTGCTTTAATTTTGATGGATGTAGTAATGCACCTCTCTCCCATGCAGAGTGTCCTGCTGGTACATTTGGATATGGTTGCCAACAGCTGTGTGAGTGCCTGAACAATGCTACCTGTGACTATGTGACTGGAACGTGCTACTGCAGCCCCGGATATAAAGGCATCCGTTGTGATCAAGGTGAGAGGTGATCGAGATGATCGACACTCTCCACTATATTATCGCTCAAACACAGATGTGTACACAGTGTTTAAATAATCCACTTTCTGTGTTTTCTCTGTAGCAGCTCTGATGATGGAGGAGCTGAACCCGTACACCAAGATTAGTCCCGCGCGAGGTTCGGAGCGCCAGTCTGCAGGTGCTGTCATGGGCATCATCTTCCTGCTCCTCATCATCATGGCCATGCTCAGTCTGTTTGTGTGGTACAGACAGAGGCAGAGGGACAAAGGACATGAGATCACGCCCAGTGTGTCCTACACACAGGCTATGCACATCACCAGCACAGACTACTCCCTGTCCGGTAAGATGTTCGCAAAATATTTGCTTACTTAGAACAAATGCTGCATACTATGCACAAATGTAGAGCATGCAGTGATTAGACAAATACTTGATTAGGCCAGCATAAAAAAAATCATTTCTCAAGCAAAAATATCAAACATTTTCGAGTTTCAGCCTCTCAAATGAGAGGATTTGCTGATTCATCTTATGAAGGTCTCGTTGGGTGGAATATGGTCTCAAAAGAAATAAAAATGCAAGTCTCCTTTGAATACAATCTAAGACACATTGTGTGGTTTGTGCAGAATTAAAATATCTTTATTTTAGATGGCAAAATGTATTTAAAATGACCAACCCATTGCACATAGAGTTTATGATTAGTTTTTTTGTCTTGTTTGATAGTAAACTGAATATCTTTGGGTTCGGGGGGTTGGTTGTTCAAAACAGACATTTTGAAGATGTCACTTTTGGTTTCTACGAATCAGGGAGATCATAAACCAAAGAAGCAATACTGAAAACTACTAATACTGTACATGTGTCGATCAGTAAGACTTTTATTTTTGATTAATCTTGACTTATTATTGTCAAAAACAGGCGTTCATGTTAAAAAGCGTCATGCATTTCAGTATTTTGAAGACGAAAATATTGACACAAAAATGATCTAATTATTATTTAACTTAAACTTAATTATCAAGCCTCCCCATCTGTTGCTGCCACAGAGTGTGGCAGTACAGTCGCGATGAGGACCAGCGCTGCTGAGGTCAATCAGAGCCAGGGCAGCAGCAGCAGCAGCAGCGGCCAGTGCTTCTCCAACCCCAGTTACCACACGGTGGCCCAGTGTAATGTCGTCTCAACCATCTCCAGCAACCTGGACGGCACTCTGACCCTCAAAGTATGACCACCCTCCATGTTCATTCACAGAAACCTTTACATATAATATACTGCAGAATAAAAGCAACACCAAACTGTGCTCTTTCTTTCAGTCGAGCACTCTGAAAAGCCGAAACGGCTCCGAATGGCGAGCCTACTGCAACCTCAATGACCTCGGTCAGTTTACTCCTCTTTCTTCCTATGATGCTCCACATACAGCCTGAATTTTTGCACCTTATAGAATCATCACTTCAAGGGCAAAGGCACATGTGTCATTAGCACAGACTTCATATGAGCACCGGCCTGGACACAGCTACCCTGCTGTGAATGAAGATGAACCAGGGGTTTCTTGTTAGACATAACCTTTGCTCTGATTTTGATAAGATATGCAGGCGGGACAGAAGAAGCTGCGGTGAGGAGGTGAACAGGGGTCACTGTGAGCTCATTAGTCCTCTTTCACTTCCCCCAGTGGCACATTTCTCTGTGATGGCTCACTCTGGGTCAGACACTGCACTTCTGGGTTGTGAATTATAGAAATTTAGGCGTGATGAAAAAATGACTTAATAATAGCTTAAATCACTGGTTCGAATACCGATCTTCTAACATTTATGAAGAGCGCATAAACATTTAAGAAATTACTCATTTCACTACAATGTAGTTGAAAGCAGGATGAAGTGTTTATTCAACGCATAGTTCAGATTTTTGCAACAGTTGTAATAACTCATGGTCAGTGTACCGTCTACAGTAGATGGCAGTTGGCACACTCCCTGTTTGGAGAAGCTGGCATGAGTACCGGCACAGAAGCAAAGCAATGTACTGCTGTGGACGGGGGAAGTTTAAGTGTGCGCTATATTTAGAAATAAGTCCACACAGGGAGAACTAAAGCAGTTATCTATGCTCTCTTCAAAGCCACCAGACTCCACTGACAAAAACAATCATTTTATTTTGCAGAACATGGGAGTTCCTGCCTTGATTGGCTACTTTAGTGAATCCAAACTAACCCTTTAAAACACCAAAATCACACAATAACAGAAAGAAACATACTGATCGAGGCAGCATCTCCCATATTCTGCAAGGTTAAACTACTGTTTGTAAATGGAGTCTGGTGGCTTTGAAGAGAGCATCAGTTCTGCTGAGGAGAAATGATCATTCTGGACAAATACTGTACATTAATTAATGCATAAAAAATGTCCATATCAGTGCAAAACTACACTTTAGTGTGTTAGAAACAATTTATGAAATGTTAATGCAGATTTTATTTTTTAAAGTAAAGTGTTGCTGAGATTATTTATTAATCATAGATCGTGGCTTGTGGTGGTGCAATTACTGTTCATTACTGCTAAGCTGCATGAAAAAATCTTAATATTCTTGGTCGTACTGGACTGGAAGTAAGATATCCTGATCTGCAGATTTTTATTTTGTGTTAAAGCACACAGCAGATCAATCACAACGACAAGTCCCTCCAAAAAAGGTCTTGGATGTTCATCCTGCCGTAAACAAATAAAAGAGTGATGTAGCCTTGAACAGGCCTGTCGTCTCTTCATGATGTGTTGCTGTTTGGCAAATATCCCATTATGACCACAGTTGATTATATAACCTTGTAAGCCTTGGGGGAATGTGATAGGAAGCGGGTGAAGCATCCAGCAATTCCTCACATACACATTTCTCATATTCCTCTAAACAAAGATGTACTGCATTGTACCTTTAATGAGACATTTCCTGTCAAGCCTCACACATTGAGGGAATTCATATGGGATGTTTGACTTTCATGTTTGACATTTGTTACAGATGTTCAACAGGGGGAGACAACGACACAGAGGGGCTCCAAAAAAGGTAAATCATTAATGTGTGTGTGGGCAGGCATACTGCGTGTGGAATCCTGTTTAGCTTCACCAGCACCAATATAACAAAATCCTTTAATGCTCAACATCCCATGTATCAATTTCCCCATTTGGTTCCTATTCCCCTGTGAGACTCTCTGACCCCAAACCCCATATCCTTATATTCTCTGTGATTTATGTGAAAATTCTCTGCACTTTGGACAAGATCATGGTGGGCTGAGGTTTTGTTCCAGCGGTAATTGCTCTCTATGGCTCCGTGCCCGATACGTCATTTTGTCTCCCACACTGTGCAGTCAGTGGTGAATGTGAGGGACCCAGGGGTGTGGAGAGTGGTCTGAAGGAGCTTTGCTGCGGTCTCTAATGAGGCCTCTTATCAGCCTGATGAGACTGTTATGGATGAGATGAGCCTTCCACTCGCTCCCCTTTGTACTCTGATTACTATATACCACCATTAGTCACCTGTCGCAGACAAAAGAGGTACAACTTCCTCTGAATGGCAAAGATTTTCATTGCCATTCTCCAGGCAGCGTTCTGATGTCTATTTAAATTTTAGTGGTAATATCAGAGAATTAATACCACTGCAATACGTCAGTGACAATCATTTGTTGATGCTGAATCTGTCCTTGTCTTGCGGCTGCTGCAGATTACATCAAGGGCTCCATGTGCAGCAACAGCTCCTGCTCCCTGAATAGTGAGAATCCATACGCCACCATTAGAGACCCACCAGGGCTGGCTTGCAAGCACACAGAGAACAGCTATGTGGAGATGAAGTCCCCCTCCCACCGTGAAGTGCCCTTTGGAGGCACTGCCACCCTCCTGGGCAGTGCGAGCAGGAATGTCTATGATGTTGGTGAGTGCGTTGTTGCTCTGGTGTGTGGAGCTCAGCAGGGTCCTGCAGCTTATAGCCTCTCTGGTCATGTCCCCTACTGTGAGCCTGTACAGACTTTGTAAGCCTTGATAAAAGGAAATGTGAGCTGCCTCTCTTATTGCATGCACCTCTACTTTACCCTTTTTTCCTCAGCCTGTGCCTGCCACTCTCCAGCCTCTGTGTTTCTCACGTACCTCTCCTACTTTTTTCCCTCCCCTCTTTCCTAAACTACCACAGAGCCAACGGTGAGTGTCCTGCAAGGACCCAATGGAATGGCCACTGGCTTCTCCCAGAGCCCCTATGACCTTCCCCGCAGCAGCCACATCCCCAGCCACTACGACATACTGCCCATGCGTCACAGCCCCACACACACGACCCCCCCGCCACCCCCAGAAAGCCCCAGCTCCCTGCTCTAGAAGGCACGCCATCCACCCGGCTCTGACAGGGCGCCGGCATCAAGGCAACGTTCCAGCCAACTTTCAACAAGCGGCCCTCCCTCTGTCTCCGAGCGTGTTCAATTAGACACTGAGGTGTTGAGATGGAGGGACAGCCACAGCCCTTCTGGACCCTGCTCTCTTGCACTCTTTCTGTGGCCCTGAAGGAGGGAGGGGAGGAAAGAGTGTCCCACACACCAGCGACCATTCACCCATTTTATTTTCTTAGGAGGACTGATCACTCAAACTGCTGCCCGGCCTCTTTATGGACCTCCTGAAGTGGAACATAATGGTTCCAAACAGCGCTAAGGGCAGCATACATGGATCGGGTGGACAGATTATTTACAGGGAGAGAGCTATCCTCACGCTCATTTATAGCCCATGATATAGGTTTACTATTCAAGGGCAGCCAAGTGTTTATAACGCCCCCTAAACAGAAGTGATTATCTCCACAGGAAGGAAGCTATAGCAACCTTGACCATTTCAAGCAGGTGAGGATTTATCACATCCAGACATCAGAGTTTATGAATTGTCACTGTGTGCAGCTGCAGATCACAGCACGGCTGACATGAAGAGATTATGATCTTATGCCCTGAGGTGAAGAAAAGTCAAATAGTAAAGCACTCTGTCTTCTTTAACACGGAAACCCGGCTGAGAGTGAAGCGAGCATGGATAAATAGTAAGATATAGTAACGGTCCTTTATTCACTGATATCCAGTTAACACTAAGGTGATCCCTGTCCGTAACTCAAGAGCTTCTTTACGTTGCAGTGTCGATGAGGCCCGGTGTATCTGGAGATGCGTTCAGGTCACCAGTGTTAAAGCATTACGGCATTTTTAAGAGAAACACACACACGTTAGGTCTCAAGTTTGGATTTTCTCCCCCCACACTGATGAAGTGATCAGATATTGTGTTGTTTTCTATGTGGAAGCATTTTTCTTGCAAACGTCTTAGTTTACATTTTTTGAAGTATTGGGTGTTAAGAAGGGATTGCTTTGACCTCCTTTTATGTTTTGTATTTATAAAGCTCATTGCTTTATTATTAATTTATATTAGTGTTGGTGAATTTTTATCAATGTGACACTAGAATTTAAAAAAAAAGATGAGCATGATAAGATAATGGATACCCACTGATGTAGATAACACACAATTTATCTTCTTGTGAGATGATCAGTGTCATTTTGTGTGTGTTTTTGAAGTTACTTAAAATGTTCTTTCTCTCTCTCTGTCGGATTGTAAATTGAAAAATAAGGTTTCATCTGACCAATTCAAGACTCACAAATACCCTGTGCAGTATTTACAAAGGGAACCACCACACTGTATGTAAAAAGTCCATTTATAAAATAATTTATGTTTGTATCAGGTAAAATTAACTTATCTATTAATTGAATTTATTCATTCACTGTGTGAATTCCATTTCACCCTCTGTAGAAGCAATAACATGTTGACAATCGATGCCCAGACAGCGTTTCATTAGTGCTGGACATTATGACATCTTTGACCAGTGTGGTGACAGTGGATCATATTTTACGTGACTGTTTTTCCTCCGAGGAAGTTTTTGCTGTCATATCAATGCTGCTTGTTGTTTTGGTACATAAGTTTAAAATTAAAAGCCTATTCTGCCATCAGAAACATGTTTCAGTCAGGTTAATACCCTGGGTAGACAGAAAGTGAGTTCCCTGTTCAGTGTTGGACAGGAGGCGTCTCTCTTCATCTGAATAGTGAGATATTGTGACAATGAATGATGACAAGATGGATGGATGACGGATTCCACTCTAACAAATAAGACATGTGATTAAAGTCTGTTACTGGGTGCCAAATGTTGTCCAGAGTCGACGGGGGTGAGACAAATCATGGCCACGCATTATTCTTGTTAAACATCTTTTACATTCATGAACGGTGACATTTCGTCAAAGTGCTCTCATGTTAAATAAGCTTTTCAGAGGAGTGTCAAGATTTATACGTCGCGAGCTTCACAGCTGTGTACAACTTGTGATTTGAGCATTTTATTGTTTTAAAGGTCTGTGAAGGTGTTTTTAAAATGTCATTTATTTCTCTCCTAACAGTTTTGTATACAAATTATATAATAATGAATATAAATATGATGTATAGCTTTATATACAACTATCCAAGAGTGTATAAAGTCATTACAATGATCTCCACCCTCAACAATAAAAAGCTGCTTACATGTTATTGAATCGATCCAATTATATAACATAAAAATATAATAGGGGTCATTTATCCTCAAATCTTTATACTCAAAGTGCATTCAGCTGATAATACATATTACTTACTTTTGTCTGAGCAACATTTTTAAAACAGGACTTTTACTTGTAACTCAGTATTTCTACATTCTGGTATTGATATTTTTTTCCACCTCTGCACAGCCAACGTCAAAAGTGTCATTTACAATGTTGTCCCCATCAACATGCTGTTAAGAATATTATGAAAAATAGCGTGCACTAAGAAATGTTAACAAAAAATGAGAATGCTTTAAGAAATGGTTCAATAAAACAATAAAATGCACAATAAAAAACATGCAATGCAATGTAAATTACATAATAACAAAAGTGAATTGTCCAAAGAAAATCCTCCACTAGCCTACTGATCTAAAATGACACCAAAACATGCAAATCCAATCAGTTACACCAGTTTGGTGCATAAATGACTGTTACTTCTGATATGTGGCGGCATTTTCATAATGAAGATTATGTATCCAACGCATTGCCCTTTTAATGCACCATTTATAATTTTCCAACCTGCTGTAATTATCTGTTCTGACCTCAAACTGATCCCCCATTACTTTACATTACACTACCTATAATCGCATATGTTGAAGATTGCTCAAAAAATGTTTTATTCATCAGAGCCTTTCTGTCCCTTCCACTCTTCAAAACAAAGTGAGTGCTGACAGTGTGAGAGACTTCAACACCGTCTTTTACATAATCTAACTCTACTCCTGCAGTGGATGTACTCTTTTTGCTCTTTATTTTCCTGTCTTACAGGTGTGCATTAATAGCCAACACTTCTTTTAGCAAAAGGAAGCAAATAGATAAGGGATAATAGATGCATGTGGCATGTGTGCATATTTGTGAGTATTCATTGTTGTCTTGCATCATTTAAAAGCATCACATCAAATCATCAGGAAAGCCTCTTATGCATTAAAATCACAGTTAAATGTTACATTTGAACTATGTCTGATGCATTAAGAGACAGTGGGATTGTGAAGAATGTTGTTTATTTTACTGAAATAGGAAAACTGTCACATTATGGTAAATGGGAGAAGCTGCAGCAGTTGCAGGGAGCCCGCTCACAACAGCAGGTGCTGGTTGTTCCTCAGCAGTGAGAAGCCTGTTTCCTGAGCTCCACAGATGATGGAAGTGCTGCCCAGCTGACAGCCAATGAGCCCTGAGTGATGCCCCACCGGAAGGAAACGCAGCCAGTAAGTCAAGAAGCTAATGGACCAAATACAACCGAGTACTTCAGTGAGAGAAGCATGAAAAGACGAGGTCACACTGCAGTGGGGTGAGCACTCGAGAGAGATTTCGATTTTGCAGCTTGTTGAATATCCTCCCAACAATTAATGTGATTTTTCACAGCTCAGAGGGGGCAGAGAGTTAGACACGGCGGCGGAGCTGAGATTTGATTTAACTTAATAGACGTCAGATTAAGATCTGGGCCGATACTGAAGGAGTGAAAAGCTCAAACTGTGTGAAAATCAAATGTCTCGCAGCACGACCTCCGACTAAAGAGGTGCTGAAACTAGTACTCGTGTTCAAATGCAGGTTCTGATCGGGAGCTGGTGCTGCTGTTCAAATGAGTTACTGTGACAGAAAACCGAGAGATTTTTGATTTATTGAGTCCTTGTTCAGTCACTCTGAACCAATCTGGATTAGTCTTCAATGCAAAGTGCATTAAATGTGTAATTGTAAAGTTGTATTTCCGTCCTCTGCAGCACGGATGACTGATTCTCACTAACACATCCACACCTGTACACAGCCATCATTTTAATTAAGCAGCTTCAGCTGTTTCAGGGGATTTGTTTCCTTTTCTTACACGTTTACATTTTAGGTAGGAAATAAATTCTGACAATACAAAAAACTTTTGATTTCAGTGCGATGGATTGAATAATTAGACTATGCAGAGTTTGTTGCATATTTTCACTTAATTGCATCACTATTTACATACCGTATAGCTAATTATATCCAACTGGCATTTAATGTGGTGTCAGAATTCATTAATTGAATAAACTCAACGTGCTTTTACACAGAAATGCATAAAGCACTAACATGTACAGAACAATACAATGAATACAAAAAAGGAAAATGTAACCATAACAAAAGAAACTCCTTGACTCCTACTACACATACATGAGTACAGGCAATTATATGAGTGTGCAAGTTAAATAGCAACAGCAATAAAACTACAATACAAATATCTGCAATTACAACAAGACATACAGAAAACAATGAATTAAACATGACAAAAAAAATGAAAAACACCTTCACTGTGATATTTGTTACCCCCACACAATTTACTTACAGATCAATCCAGTTTAGGCATATAGCTAATGGGCGTCTGTCCCTTACAAACATCTCCAAAGTGCCTCTTAACACACATGATTGTCAAAATGTCTATACATTTTCACACCATGCTAAAATATAAGGTGGCTTTTCTTCTAACCCGTTGTGTAACACTGTGAGGCATGCAGCATACAAAACAATGAAAACGAATGTAAAGTACTTGTACCTACGTTCATGGAGTCTAATTACGCTTTGAGGGCCCGACCTCATATAAATGACTATGTACCACAGCTAGTTTTACATTTTAGACATAATGGAAAACACATGGGGTCATATTTACAATGCGGGGTTACATGCAGTCTGTGAATAATCTTGCTGAGGGTCTCATAGGATTTGTCAGAACATATAATTTTCTTTGCATTCAATAAAATGTTTTGTCACATCTCATTATCCAGGCGGGACTGAAGTACTTTCTCCCAAGATTGATGCTAGGGAAAGGTTAACAAACCTTTGCTCATAAATAGATTTTTCTTTGTTAGAAAAATGTATAAGTAGATAAGTGTTAAATTCTCAGACAAGTATAATATGAATATATGTATTTGACTAGAAATTCACAAACTGAGGGAGATGGTTTGCTGAGTGCTTAACATTGTACAAAGCCATTGTCTGTACACATGTTTGCCAAACTACAGATAAAATCAAACTGCAGCACAGCAACCAGTATTAGCAAAAAGAGTGCAACTTTCTTTCCAGACCGAGACCGATGGACTTAGTTTCAGTGGGTTCATACAGTAAAGGTGCAACACATTGAATAAAACTACCTGGACAATGCATCAGCTTGAAGCAGGACTGTCTCCAGGCTGATTATTAAAATGTTGTAAAATATTGCAGAGGCAAAGAAGAAGTGCGGTGACTTCCCCTTACTTATGCAGGCCTCAGGCATAATCCTTTCTGCTGCAGTCAGCCTGTCAGCTATATCTTTCAGCCAAAGCTGTTTTTCACAGAGACTGCCACTGGGAAGAGGCTATTCCTCTAAATGCTCTGACAGAGTTGCACCTTTGGTTTATTCTCAGGAGGCTGCACCTGGATGCTGACCACACTGCTGCTGGATAACCTGTCACTTTCACTTCACTCTGACATCCGCTGTTTAGAGCCAGGGTGGTAGATTTATGGGGAACATGAGAGATTTTTCAAAAAGACTGACACATGACTACCTCTGTAAAGGTTTGTATTTTCCGGGTGAATTATTGCCATCAGGAATTTAATCAGTGCTCAGTTTAACAGTGCTTTTATTTAACCATGTGCCATTCGACTGCACTGTGTTGTGGCGGAGTCTATAGCAGAGCTCAGCTGCGGATCTTTATTGCAGTCACGTCCTGCTACAGGAACTGTGAGGATCCATCACACCAGAGCTGGATCTTTACTTAGCCACCCTTAATGCATAATCAGTATTCATCCCAGTCGGGCTAATCATTTTCACTTCTTCCGTGTCTATAACTGCTCCCATATTCACATCAAAATGTACCTTGACACACACAACTCCTCCCAAGTAAGCCCTTTAACAAAGTGAGTCTGGAACAGTTGTTATATGGACAAAAGATTTGTCTTTAAATCAGACATATTAGAAAGGTCATCAGGACTGTGTGAGAACACTCTGGTTGTTTCTACATTAGTTCACAGCTGCAACATTTTTATCTGAATTTTTTTTTTGTGTGTGTTATGTGGGGGGAGGAATTTAACAATATATTTTATTGTAAATCAATAAACTCACTCTGGTCTGTAGGCCTACTTGCTAAGGTGACAATACTGCAAAGAGATACTGATGATAAAGGTCTTGCCAGATATATAAATATAGAACAGGGCATGGACTTAGTAAATGCCAGTTACTGTGTTGTGTGCAGCACTGACATGCTTGTTAATGTTCCATTTTGAATTTAAATCTGTAATATTTTATGATATAGACCAACTAAAGCGTTATTTATCAATAGACACATAGTTTGAATTTCAGCTTTGAAGGCCACACTTCATCCAATGCAAAACCATATAATGGATTTAATCAAAAATAAACTCATGCAGGTTGACAATCATTATCAGGTGAAGTTTACTGTGCAGACTTTAACCCTCAAAGCAGATTAAAACACAAACCCCTGTGTACAGTTGTTGGAGATAACTGAACCGAAAGAAAAGGGGTAAATGTTAAGATAAACACTGCTGTTCTTCTGTTCCGCCACCAGGGGGCAGCCACGGTGATCCAGCGTGTTAGAGAGAGACAAAAGAAACCGGCAACAAGTGAGTACACGTGGGTTTTCTTATTTAAGGGCTGTTTCCCGATGAATGCTTCTTAACCAAAAATAACAGAACTATAATTAACATGATAGACCATGACAATAACCACCACAATCTGTTTTTAATCTATTTTGGTCAGCCGTGATTCATAAGCGGTTCTATGGTGTAATGGTTAGCACTCTGGACTCTGAATCCAGCGATCCGAGTTCAAATCTCGGTAGGACCTTCCTTTTCTCGTCACGCTGAAAAAAATTGTAAGGTTCATAAATAATAATGATGTTATTCTAAAAGCTAAGATATACAAAAAAAAAACCCTTTTAACCTCTTGATCGATTTATATCTCTGATTTTTGGCTTAAAGTGCGAATTTTGTAATAAAAGTAGTAGCCTTCTTAATACAGGGTGCACACACTTAAAACCCCTTAATTAAAACATGAATTCAGAATTATTTTTAACTGTTTTTCAATAGTAAATAAAGAGACCTGTAAGACACTGGTAGCTTGTTTTAAAGAAACAACTCACCCCAACATAAAAGATAAATATTATTTTCTATGGTTTCAGTTTTTAAACCCATATTGGTTTGAGTGCTGGAGATATCAGCCATAGAGATGCCTGCCTCCTCTTGCATTTAATGGAACTGAATGGTACTTGTGATGGTTATGGAGTCCAAAGTGCCAAAAAATACATAAACTCAACAGCAGTTCCTCTTTTAAAAAATCATGTTAATAGTTAGATTTTGTTGTGAGCAGATCTATGTAGATTCTATAAAAATAAAATAGTTCTGACATAAAATGTCTTATATTAGAGACATCACTGACTTTCAAAGGATTTTGCACTCTTGAAAGATATTTAAACCATCATATCTTGAGCTGCTTGAATATTGACACTGTGTTGAACTGAATACAGTATTTTAGTTACATCAAGCTGGCTGATTGATGTTCTTCCAGTCTTATTGAAGCACATATCAAGAGTTTGGAAAAAACATTTTTTGATTCATCTTGACCATTTAAATTACTATCAAAAATAGGCTGAGACCAGCAATGGAGCAGACACCATTATACGGTGGTTTCATGTATCTTTTTTAGTGCAGATATTAATTCTCTGTCTATAATTCATAGTGCCCTTATTAATTAGAACTAATTACAGGCTGACTCACGCCTCAAAGATGACAGATTGTAGTTACACAAGAGAGACCAAAGTGAAGCTGTCACAATATTGGTCTGAATGTGAATCTCAAAAATAACTGGCAACACGTACCACACTTTTTTCACTGTAGCTACATGTGAAAGGTGGAAACAGAAGATGCTGTTCCTGTGAAAACCTCTTCTCTCTCTCTGTCACGGGTCTGGAAAGGAGGAGTCTTTGTAGCTCAGATCTGCTCCTTCTTCTCTCCATAGACTGTAAAAATAAGCTTCTCTCCTTCTGCTATTGGTGAGATATATTTTCGAGACAGAATGTTGCCACATATGGACTGTTTCGCCCTTTTGACAGAAGAAGGATCTTAGGTTTCCATGAGCCATCACCCCAGGCTTCATCTTTACATTCTTCTTGTTATCTGAGTGTGACGCCCACAGACGCTGCCTGTTTTTTATCTATAGCTCTTGAGCGAGATCAAAACATGTCATATGATGTGATATATTCATGTTCCTGCAGAGGCAAAGACTTAATTCTCTCATGTTTCAGACAGTAACCAGGGCAGAGTAGTTTGCAGTTACTATAATTAGCCAGAGATCATGACTGATAATAATATTAAATGTTTTTATGATCATCTGTCTGCCTTGAAACAATAATCAGCCCATATCTGTTCTGAGACAGTTTTCCTGCTGTAATAATTCCTTGTTATTTCTCATATTAACCAGCGATAGGAGACAAAATCCACACTCCTCATTTTGTGCATTCAAACGTGTATCTGAAGTTAATATGAGCCTTCAGCAGACAGAGTGAGACAAAACCATGTTCAGTCTTTTGACTACTAAATTCAATACCAAACTCTTTGTGTTACCATCCCCGCAGTGCCGCTCAGGAAAGAAAAACTGTCCTGGGAGACACAAAGAGGGAAATGACTTTCATTTTGGAAGATACCCACTTTATATATGTAACTCAGACTGCAGAGGCCTCGTATTACCTTTAGATAAACCTCTGAATGTATTTATACAGAGAATAAGGATTCAACCCTCATTAGCTGCATATTAGAAGCACTTTAAGAAGGAATGTGATAATGTGAATATTGTCTCAGAATGAAATGTGAACCAGTCAATTAGGTATACAGAAAGACATCAATCATCAATCAGATTTTTCATTTAAGCTGCAGTCATACTTTAAATTTTTTCAGCTGGTTTCTTGAAACTTCACCTTCACCTGATTATTAAGCACAGAATGACTCTGAAAGGGCTTGAACAGCCAAATGCATTGACTGATAGCACGACCCCGCTCTAATGCTAATGCTGAGGAAGTGTGGCCACCCACTTACATTTGCTATTTACTTCTCGAAGCTTGACTGAAAAAATTTGATTTTTTAACCTGGTATTTGAAAAGTGTCAGCTGCTTCATGCTGACCTGTTGAAGCCCACATTCCTGTCTTTTCAAAGTTTAAATTCCAACGGGATTCTTTAAATCTAATTCTCTAAAGGTCGAACCATTCCTATTGATGTGCCACCATCATAATTTAACTTTTGCTCCCAGTTTCTTTAATCTTTAACATGGGTCATGGCATGTATTCATTTTGAGTAAAGTTACCTGTTTTTTCTTACACACAAAATGTCCCTGGCTTCTCTGACATCTTTTTAGTTATCAGCCAACTGCACTGACTGCATTGCACCTCAGAGACATCTCTTGCCAGACAGTGAATGTTTGTGATTTCAATCTTTGAGTCCAACCCACTGGCATTTGTTATTTACAACTAAATGTCCTCATGCTGCATTTGATAAATACACAAAAAAAATGCTGTAGAAAAGTGAAATAGTTTGAACTTATAAGAATCTTTTTCCTTTCAGATATGGGACCCGCAGACCCGAGTCTCACTTCCTGTGAACCCCTTGACGTCTGCAGACTGTGCAGCACCTCAGCGTGACGAGCACGTCTCAGAGATATGATGCTTTTTCTTTTAACAAAGATATCCTTGACTGCAGACAGGGACTTTCAATCTGTGGATGATTCATTCTCACACAGACAAATTAAACCCCCAGACACTGTATGCTGCTGCTGACTAAGCAATCAGTTTGGAGAATTCACTCTCCTGTTAATTTAGAGGATTTATATATTTATTTATTTGATTATAAGAGAGACAGAGCTTATCTACTTATATGACATCAAGGTAACTGTTAAATGTGGTGAGATAATTCATAGATATTTTCCACTTCCACTTCTACCTCTCCTATATCCTATTTTTTCATCTAATGCAATCGTTCACTTTTTAACTGATTAATATCTGTTAATGTAATAACATTTGAGTTAGTGACTATATGGAGCACAAACCTGCAATGCAACATACAGATATAATTACAACATCAAAGATGACGCAGCAAAACAGAGTACACCTAAACTAGCTGTAATCTTCCGGTTTACAAATATGGTCATTTGTAAATTTTAACAGAACTGTATGTCTTGGTGATCACCACAGAAGGGCAGTAGAGGGCAAGACAATAGGCCATATGTTGCTTCTGACCACAGGGACTTCCACGTTTCTGCAAAAATGAATCCAAGTCAAAGTGAAACAAATACAGTTATTAGCTGTTTTCTTTGTTCTGCTCGTTCTTTTAAAGAGTAACCTGCTCTAAAAACTGTTTAATCTCGCGAGCACTAGTCTTTCAAGATAGACTGTATTTGTCATGCATGGACTGTTGTTTTGTAATCTAACTACTTTAGACCATCAACACTTAATGGATCAGATGATTGACAGTTGATCAGCAATTATTTTTAACTGAATAATCCTATCATAGTTGATAGTATATTGAATATTGTTTGGTTCTGGAGAGTTAATCAGAAAAAATTATAAACAGGCTGCATTTAAAAGGTGCTTTTCTAGTCTATCGGCCACTCAAAGCACTTCACAACACATGCCAACATTCATCCACTCATACACATTCATACACTGATGAGCAGTTAGCGGTTCAAAGTCTTGCTCAAGGACATTTCGCCACACTCTCTGAAGGAGTCTGGATCAAACCAGTAACCTTCTAATGACTAACAAACCCCTGCTCCCAAACAAACAAGATATTTAAAAAATGTTGGACTATGGGAAATTATCATTTTATTGACAATTAATCTATTGAGCAAGAAAATTATTTCCATAGGAATGTATTGTAAATGTAATTTCTAGATTTAATGTGGAATTTACATCTTGTGTCCACATTTCTTTATATATATTTGAACAGGTAGCTGCATAAATTAAATATAAAAATACAGAGAATATTGTTGTTTTTTCTTTAAGCAAGATTATGTTACGTTCATAAAACGTAGAAAATAGAAAATAAATAAATAAAATAATAATAATAATTGGGCGTACATTAACAATCATAGTATAACAACAACAACAACAACAACAACAACAACAACAATAAGAAGAAGTCCTACAATAACAATCAGAATATAACAACAACAATGACACGAATAATAATAACAACAACATAAACAACAATTGGTGTGTGAATGGTTATGATGAAGCTCTCCTTGTGTTTCCTGTATTGCTCCTGTATTGGCTCGCGCAGGTCAGTGTGCATGTTTCTTCACAGCTTCAGACGTTGTTCTTCTGTCACAGCTGCCACCAGTGTCATCAGTGACGTAAGCGAGGGTTGTAATCAGTCACGTGAGCCGCGCAGGTCTGGATAAAGCGCTGCTCGGGACTACACGGGCTATTTGGATTCGTCCATCCCACTGTGAATTATTATTTTTTTATGATAACAAATTTAGACAGGTATAATAAAAAAAAATACGAGGCGAACACGGAGGAATAATATTTCTCGTCAACAGAAATTTGGGTTTTATTTCGACTCATTCTCGACACACCGTCTTTCAATCGAGATGTAAGTAGATTCTTCTTTACTAGAGAATTAAAACAAACGACGCCCACACACCCAGTCTTCATAATTAATGTGTTTAACATGTTTAATTTGGAACATTTATTGACCTAATTTGTAATTATGTGTGTTGGCGTTGTACGCCATGCTATGATTTGTTATGTTGATGTTGCATGGTTGAAACGGACAATTGACCGACACGCTAAATATATTATAGGCTGTCACTGGCGTCTAGCTGTATGCATTGCAATAACAATTTAATGCTTTATAGTGAACATCGCACCCTGTTTGTTATTCACTATATTTACAGTGCGCTCATTGGTCACAAAGAAGTCATATGGAGGCTGATTTTTATTGCATCCCGTGTAGATGCTCCATAAGATGGCTTCTTGTGATGTGGGCATATGAGAAAACCCCTCTGTAGTATTGTGGTCGCTGTGCTCAGTTGTGTTTTTCCATTTTGGAAGTCAAACAAATAATTCCAATGGACAAAATGCAAGCGTTGCAAGCAGGTCACACAGTGTTCTTTAGTGTTTTTCCAGCACCACCTGAGGGTATTTCTCCTTCATCTTCATGCTCTGTTTATCTTGGGCGTGTGTGGTTTCCTCATCAGGCAGCCAGGGTCCCCCCTGTCAAACATAAGGAATGCAAATGGCTGATGAGGGTGAGGGTTGTCTTCATGGCTAAGAGGGAACAGATGCTGAGTGAAATGTTGTGGTGATTCCCTCCCCAGATCAGACTGCCCATCCTCCCTGCCCTCCTGCTGTTAACACAGTCCTCTAATCCCTGCACTGCCTGAGACTGACTGTCCAGCAGCCGCTGCCTCTGTCTCTTGGGCCATCATTACAACTACACTGCCATGCTCAAAGCAGGAGTCTAAAGGCTTTTATTTCACATGCAGTGTAGGGAGAGGGTCAATTATTTTTGAGGGTTTGATGTCAAAATCCTGCGCGGCTTTTGGGGGAAAATGTAGAAAAATACATGTTCCTTGCATAAGGCATGGAGGGAAAAACTTCCATACTGAGTTTGATCTCATTCCAGTCAGCATTTTTGAAATAGTATTTCACTCTGCAAGCTTTAAACAAATAACTTGTTGTTGTTATTTGTAGCCTGTCAAAACTGAGCCTGTTTTACCCGACAAATCCTTGCATCTTTAAAAACTGGCCCTGCATGGACAAGCACTGTTAAAAGTTTGTTTCAGATCAGCAGCCACATACTGAACGCAGAATAATAGCCTAACGAGCATTTTCTAGTTAAGTATCTATCATTCTGGATTTTGCATTTTTATAAAGAGTCTGTTGACACTGATATAGGTAAATAACAATAACATGAATTTAGTAAGAAGGGGAAAAAACCGAACAATGATATATCTTCTTTATTTGGGAGTCCGGCCCCCACAGGGTCCGCTTAGAAAAGTCTAATAAGTCAGGTTGAAATACAACAAAAAGGGTTTAAACTGATTGATATTTGTCGTATTTAATCAATGGTGCAACCACAAAAGCCACATTGCAATATTAGTAAGTGCATCAGTGTGATAAGCACAGACAGAATATGAAGTGTGATGCTCAGACTTTGTGGGTAACATGCAAGTTTGTTGCTCCTAGAGGGTGAAATTAAACTGTTTGGACCATTATGGCTCAAGTGGTAAACAAATGACTGACAATCTGCCATTTCTGCAAAGCTGACAGTTGGATGTGACTCACAAAAACAATAGTGAATGTGAATAGGGAAGTTGGCCTGTGTGCAGGCAAGAAGAGGAAATCCGCTCTGTCCTTATTTGTGCTGCTCTTATGAAGAAAACTGTGGTGAATGAAAAGATTGCAGTTTCTGGGGAGACCAGAGTGACTCACTTCCAGTCGTGGGCTAACATAGGATTGCCTATAACAAGTGAGGCAGCAGGAAGAGAGATGAAAATTATGTGGAAAATGAAAAGTCAAGTCTGTTGAAGTCAGGTTTATTTTTGGCACGAAAGTGGGTCTCAAAGGATTTTGGAAGTCTGATGATGGACTGAACAAGATGCAATACTGTGTACAAACAACAACACAAAGTACACAACACATGACAGCAAAGGCTGGACACATTCTAACATAGTGCAATATACACCCATTGAAATGACTGGAAAACAACTCACAAAAACACATCGTTCAGAAAAGAGGTAAAAACTGTGAACAGGGTTTTTCACTGAGAGGTTTAAAAAGATCAAAACTTTTGCTACAACTCTTCATTTTTATATTCAGAGTATATCTGTTCTTTTTATTGCCTCACAGACTTTCTGAACAGAATACATCCGTGGTAGCGAGTCGACCCAGCCCATTAGTAGTCTTGAATTTAGGCAGAACAATATTCCCGGCTGGTTTCAGCATCAGAGGGAGAAATGTTCTGAGTCTCAGTTCAGCTTTCAGTTTTAATGTTGTTGCTATGGCGAGGATTAGATACAATTTTAGGCCTGTGCGTCCTGTTGAGGGGGAGGAATAGACGCAGTCAGTGGATGTGCTGTATTCGTAGTTGGAACTGGAGATTACATCTATATTTAATCCTGAACCTTTCAAGTATTATACGACACATCTGCCATGCCAGCAGCTGTATATTTAGCAGCAGGTATTTTCCAGAGTGGCATAAGTGTTGCGTCATATTAAAGAAGAGGTGAAGCTACTGAACTGAAAAATGTTGACCTTTTAGTTTCTTAAATGGAACAAAATTGATTATAAACGTAGATTTTAATGAAAATATGAGTGAATAGAGTGTTTCAGAGATTTGGTATATTTGCAGACATTATCTGCTGTCAAAAAGGCTCATAAGGAAAGACTGGCATGTCTTTTGCAGACTATAAAAATGTGGAAATTGTTCCTTTAGTCTGCTTCGACACTGCTTGTCAAAGTGCTAGAAAAGTGGAACCAGTGGAGCAATATGTTAGAGAGACCAGGTACATGCAGCAATTTAAAATGTGCATCAATCATGAAAATAATGACACATTGAAAGCATGTCAATTTCTGGGCCTTTCTGTTTTGCAGAAGTCGATTGCACAGCTCATAAACACTCAATCCCATCAAAACTCAATCAGCTTTGAGTCAAATCCGATAAATATTGATCTGTAGTGTGAATATAATGATGAAGTGGCTAAAGGTTATTAACAGAACAGCTACAGCAGTTTGGTTAGTTTAGGAAATTTAGCATTTTGCTATAATCTAGCCTTTAAAGCCAGGAAAAGACACTAAATGTATATATACATATGTTGCCATTTAATAAGATCCATCATAAAAAGCTGAAAACTTTTTGCACTTCTGCATGTTGAGTCATCGGATATACCCGAAAGGCTCAACACTGCAGAACACAAATAACTCGCATCAAAACAGCCGTCAGCTAATCAGTGAAAACACTCATCAACACTTGTCGTCCAAAGCACTGCGAGACCATAGTCAACCTTGTGATGATGAGTCATAATTTTAAAAGACAAACTCTCACTGATGCACAGAGTCAACAGGCTTATGAAACAGGAAATATATATGCCTGCTGGAAAAAATATTTCGGACTGTCTTGTGGTTTCTAGTAGGCTCAGAAATGTGCTTGCTCCTATAGATTATCTTCCCTTTTCCATGTTTTCATGTTAGTGGTGGGTTTCACGCCCTAAGCCTGTAAGCAGTGCTTAGCTTTCTGTCCCGTCACTCGGCCACGCGGGGGGAACGGCACACAGATCCGTTAGCTTTAAAGCCAGTGGAAGTCCTAAGTGGGTGCGATATGGTCGCAGCTTCTTGTGTGCTCATGGTTCCTAGCAGTGACACATTCGGTGCAGAGGAGGGGAATAACTTTATGCTAACTCCTTCACATCCCAGTGGGGGAAATAATAGGCAGCTGTTTATCAGGTTGCGGGTGAGTGTGGAGGAACTGCTGAAAGAGATAAAACAGGCTCTTCAGCTGAAGCACAATAAGCCGGCCCAGCTCTGAGGGCTTCCAGGGCTCAATGCATTGTGACAAAGCTGACTCACAGGCGCTCCCTCTATTCTTTTCTCTTTCACGATATTGTTGAGCGCAGAATATATGTCGTCTGAATTTTACCTCGCTGAGAGCTCCAAAAAAGCTTTATACTGCACTTCAGTGCGCCCTCACGTCGTTTCCCGACACACCGTTATAGTTCTGGTACTTTTCCTTTCTGCATATTTTTCTTTCTTTTCTTTT
>CAFUXE010001085.1:511450-524420 GCA_903364295.1 Serranus cabrilla
TCGACATCCAAGGTACACTTCAGTCTGTAATGTTATACTGCACGCAGCCACAAAAACATGCTGACGAGCCATTGTTGCTGTGTCTTTACGTGATTGAGTGCAGTGGAAGGTAACAGGGTTAAGGCCTCAGTGCTGCTGCATCAAGGTCTGTGCTAAATCAGATCTGTAATGACTCTGGTGATTTAGCTTAAGCCTCAGTGGAAATTAGGCTTAGATGACAAATCAGAGAAACCGCCATGATTAATAGCACAATGTCCCCTCCCACATCTGTGTGCTCTTATGCAAGCAGAGCAGCGGAGAACAAATTGTTTCATACCGCAGTATTCATTTCCTGTAAATTGTGGTTAAGTCTCCGTGTTGACCCCGCAAACGTTCTGAAACCGCTTTATAAGTGTACGTCCAGTTTTATAATCCAATATTAATACCCACTTGTCATGTTTGTCATTACATAATTGTGTTTCATAGGCTTCCTGAAGAGCAGAGACCGCTCCCACCAGAGGTTTTACTCCCTCATGACCAAGACTCAAATGTTCAGCCGTTTCATCGAGGAGTGCTCCTTTGTCAGTGATAAAGACGCCAGCCTGGCTTTCTTTGATGAGTGTGTTGATAAGGTGAGGTTTGCAGCTAATCTTTATTATGGATTTTCACTGTCAGAAACAATTCATCACAAGGACTGTATCATTCTGCTGCATAGGAACAAATGCTCCAATAACAATATTTAATCTGGCCTCCACCCGCCTGCCGAAGAAACAAAGTGGAGGCATTTAGAGGGAAGATTAATCACACACCGTCCTATCAATTAAGATGTCTTATTAAAGTCTTGGCCTAATTTGAAGGAGCTAATAAGCAAATAACAGGAACTAATAGAAATAAACAAAGAGTAATTAACACTCCGACATCTCTCCTGAGCCTCTCGCTAAGCTTTTCTCATCTATAATATCCCCTCTTCTTTTAGTCTTAGACTTTTTAGTCTTTTAGTCTTCTTCTTCTTCTCTGATTTCCTGCTTTTTGTCTTTCCTGCTGCTCTGTTTGTCATCATGGCCGCTGCCTTGTAGCTCTACACAACTGGAGGCAAGGTAAGCTGACAGAGCTTGTGTTGTAGTTTACAGCTTTTGTGTTTGTGAAGGTAATTTTTTGTCCTGTTTAAGCTGTAGTAGAATCAGGTATGAGTGCAAGAAAAGTGTTTTCCATTGTTCTGACTGCATGACTCAGCTCAGATTGTTTTGTGTGCGTGTGTATATACTGAATAAATCAAAGGAAAAATAAAAAGGGAGGGGAGCTAAAAGTGCAGAAGAGGACTTGCATGTGAGGATGTGCATTAGTTGTCAGTGTGTGTCAGCAATCTGCATTATTGAACCGGGCTATTAGAATGAGCCACACAGAGAGATTATGCAGGACGGGTAGAGACTCTGTGGTGATGCTGAGACAGTGAGATTAATTATTTGTGCTTGTCTTTTTCGCTGACGTGACTATCCTGACTCCAAACATCCCTCTGAAATATAACACAGAGGAATGACAGAGAGGCGGTATACCTTATTCGTCAAGAGTTTTGTTGTTGAAATCCCACATGTTATGGACTCGTCCTTATTATTGTCGAGCGGGTTAGTCATTTTGAGATATGACAGCTTTTATTAACACATCCTGCCTACACATGTTTTGTAACACTCACACACACAAAAAAAGACAAAACATCGCCCTCTCCTCCAAAAACACTCTCTGTGCTTGCAGAATTGTGCAATCAGGAAGTCACATTAACATCCTGGGAGCTCCTGTACGAGCGGTCATTGCGGTTATTATGGAGAAGTGGAAGCATTGATTCATTCAGTGTCAGTGCTGCTGAGGTTGACAAAGAGTGTGTGATTGAGGAAGACCTATCGGGTGTAAGAGGAAGGGCAACAATCAGAGAAACACTGAGCAGAATCGAAGCGAGGGCAAATAGGTCAGTGAGAGTTAGTTGACTGAATCTTCCACTTGACTGAGTGGAACAAACCCTGTAACACAGCAGCACCGGGGAGCTCTGCAGCCTCTGCAATAATAATAATGTTTTTGGAAGCTCATGGCGGAGATAAGCTGGTGATCGATTCAGATAAGCCAAGTGAATGACCAACACCTTAGCAGGCTTTTTATGATCTCCCAGTCAAATATTCAGCAGCGATCTTCCTACCTGCTGCGGTTCTCCAGCAGGCAGCAGGGATTTGAACACGTTTCTCCACAGCAGATCAGCCAGAGCTGAAGGAAACGTGGCCGTTTAGTATCAAGCACTGCTGCCAAAGTGGTGCAGTTTAATGGTTTCATCTCCCCAGAGCAGCAAGGCATCCATTTTGTCCAGGTCACTGCAGCCTGGATTCATTGAGTCTTGGGGGAGTCATAGAGATCAAGCCCCTGCCTTGGCAGTGCTCTTTAGTTAAATGGAGTGGGAACATGGGCCATGTTTCTGATGCAGCCTGACTCATTACCGACATCTGTTTGTCCTCACTGACCCTCATATCTGATCTGCGGGCTCATGCGGTGTCAGATGCACATGAGCCCCCAGGCAGCATTAGCATTGTGTTCAGAGCGAAGAATAAAAGGAAGAATAATGACAAATGTGTCTTTCTCTTAAAAAAAAAAACAGATGGACAGTGAGCGGCCAGAGGAAACCAGACTGATCGAACTGGATGAGTCGTACCGCAGTGAGCACACGGTCTACATCAACCCTCCAGAGCTGCCTCCACTACCACAGGGAGAAGAGCATCCTCTGTGCTATAGGTACCACACTGCAGATCAATCTCTTAACGATAGGTACAAGCGAGGCGGGCTGTTTCTTTCTTTCACTCTGTCTTACACACTTCAAGAGCACCTCTCCCCGACACCGGGTGAGCACAATGCAGCTCCCGAAGGAGAGACACATCGTAAATTTCCTCTGTTGTTGAAGGATTTTGTCACTGCTTTAGGGCTTTGTGATTATTTTCAGCCATGAACACGTCGCTTTTGGATTCTTATGTCAGTGCTCAAGCTTCCAGGATGTCAGAGCCAAACTATTGTGCACGTCACTTGGCTTGCCAGTGTTTATGCGGAATGTATGAATGTTTATTTCTGTTTATGTGTATATGAGTGAATTTATGCCTTTCTGCAGCTACTCTGCATTCCCCGTGCTGAATGCTGAACTCTTGGAACCGCTTGAGGGACCAAATCCTCCATCAGCAGGCATGGCTTCACGCCACAGCAGCCCAGCCAGCCCTACGGCCATCTTTAGGCGCTCTAAACAGGTCAGCCGTATGAGTAGTGAGGTTTTCTTGAAAATATAGATTCGATTCTTGAATGATTTATAGTTTGAGAGATGGTATTTATAAAAATAAACTCCTGTTTTTTAAATTTTTTTCTTTTTTCTGTTATTAAACTATATGATTATATAGAAACATGTTTGATATTTATAGTCCAATCTGATCCTTATTGGAGCCTATTTTTGCTATTTAAATACTTAAGCTCATTTTACTGCTGCATTCACTCTACATAATGATGGATATGGGTACAAATGTTAATGCAAAATGCAAATGTGGTTGCAAGAGGATGATAAATTATCTCTGCATGTGATCTTTTTTTTAATCTCAGGAGATCAAATCAGCTCAAAGGATGGCCAAAACCTATTCATCTATGCCTCAGATGTGGTCCAAGTGTCTGCTGCGCCACTGCTACGGCCTTTGGTTCATCTGCCTGCCGGGGTTCGTTGGAAGCTGCCACTCGAAGGTGCGGGCTCTGCGTACAGCTTACGACGTGCTGAGGAAGATGCAGGACAAGAAGCTGCAGGCTCCAGACGAGGTGGGAAACTGGTTAAAATGTAGAAAATCAACTATTTGCATATTTAATAGTGTCGATTCATTACTAAATCCTGGTGTTTTCTGTCCCAGGTGTGTTACCGTGTGTTGCTGCAGCTGTGTGGACAGTACAGCCAGCCGGTGCTCGCTGTCAGGGTGCTGTTTGAGATGAAAAAAGCAGGAGTTCAGCCCAACGCCATCACATATGGCTACTACAACAAGGTACGTACTCGCAATAAACAAGCTAATGTGACTCTCGGGTTAGTTTGACAATGTGTGACCACATGTACTGTGCATGTTCTTTGCTGCAGGCGGTGCTGGAGAGCACATGGCCCTCCACCACCAGAGGAGGCTACTTTCTGTGGGGGAAGCTGAGGAATGTGGTTCTCGGTGTGCTCCAGTTCAAGCAAGCGGGGAGAAAACAACGGACGCCGCACAGAGACCCTCAGCTGTCAGGTAGGATTTCTAATGTTCTGACACAGGGAAGCATTAAATTAACTTATCTGATCTCTGCTACCCCCTAATATTCATGCTCATTTGCTGATGAAATGAAAAATATCAGTATGATTATCAGTCGAACTATCTGGTTAGATCTGCTTCCCGGAGTCATCACTCACTCCGGGAAGCAGACATTGTTGCTGTTGGGTGAAATCCAAAGCTGCTACTTTTCTGGAAGTGAAAAGCATAATATATATATATATATTGATCTGTTTATTGTGCGGCACCTCATTTACGATGGAGGCGGGGTGCAGCTATGAGGTTTCACTGACAGTTTTAGGATCCAATGGAGTTACAAGATTTAGTCGCAACCTCTTTCTTTGATGAAATATTTGTAATATTCATGGTCAGACCTAAAGGATGACCTATAGCATTGATTAATGAAAAAAAGATAAATATGAAGATATAAGGTTTCTGCCCGACAACAACAATATAGATTTCTACATTTAGAATTGGTCATATATCACAAAGATTGCAGCCAGAAATGAAAACACACACTTATATTCTAACACATTAATCTTCTGCATTTGAAATCACTGCGATCCATCAGCCATAACATGTTTTCAAGCACATTAGGCAATGTCCATATGATCACTGATAAAGTGTATAATGTACTCCCACACTGAGTGTCTGCAAACACACGTCAGCAGTCATTGTTTCATAACCAAATCAGATCTGAAGTTGTTGAGATTGCATTAAGTGCAGATGTAATTACCTTTCAGTTGCACACAGTTTTTCCTACTTCCTGTAGTTCTTAATGAGCAGACATGTAAATGAGCGCGGTCCTGCGGGAGCAGTTGTTTCTTCCAGGCTTCTTTCCTGGTCTCATATGAAGGTTTAACCCGCCTCCAGCCTCCTCCAGCACATATCGTTCCCATCCCGCATTTCTGTAATGACACTAATTAAACAGAGTGAAGAGGTTTTCCTCCCCAGCAGTCACAGCACACAGGTTGCTCCTGATTTCAGTCCCTAATTCCCACAACGGCCCGGCAACACTCTCATTACCATAATGACACGTTGTGTGAGGGGCTCTAATGAAAACATCCAGCTTTTCACCATATACTGTTTTTTGTTTTTCTCGTTGTGAGTTCATTTTGATTTCAATCACTTCATAATTCACTCTGGTAAATGGTAATGTGATTATGTGGAGTGGTTTGATCCTGTAGTTATTTAAATGAGTAGTTCTTTGGTTAATTTACAACTGGTGAACTAAAACATCTTCAATTTAATGTGAATCGTTCAACCCTCATTTTTCTCTCCTTTGAGTTGAAAATAAGAGAAAAAGGAAGCCTTGATTCTCTTTTTCTGGCATCCTTTCATGTCGTTCAATCATCGTGTGGCATTCAAAGCATTCCTGCGGATGATAACGATTACAGCGATGTTCAGACATAGTCCATGCAGAGCTCTTATAGCAGCCGGGCTCTGGTCTTGTAATCCTGCTAGTTCTCTGTCATTTGTTTTAATCATCCTCTCCCTTTTTCCGTTATCTCCCTTCAGACGGCAGTGATCTCGACACAGTCAGTCACGGCAGTTTGGACAGTGCTAATGACTCTGCCGAGCGCACTTCCATCGACACTGACTTCACTAAAATGGACTCCAGTGATGATGGATTTAGTACAGGTAGGAAACCACAGTTCTGCTTCTCTCTTCATCAAACGGTTTCACTCTCCTCCTTAAACTGTGTCACCACTGCTCCTCGTGTCGCAGCTTCATTCTGGAAAAATATCATTTTAATTTGATTTAATTTAGTTTCTTAATCATAGATGAAGCACATGTTGCATAAACCATAATTTAGTATTTCTGTGTTCAAATAAATTGCTTTGATATCATTGCACATGCTGCTTTCTGCCCGTCACCTGAGAAGCTTAGACACCCACAGTAGTGGAAGAAGTATTCAGATTACTTACTAAAGTAAAAGCACAAAAGTATCTGCATCAAAATGTACTTAAAGTTTCATCAGTAAAGGTTCTCGTTATGCAGAATGGCTCCACTCAGATTGTCATATATAATTTAAGTTAATATTTTTTATGCATTTGCAGCATTTTACTGTCATCAGGGTAAATTTTAACTTATTAATATACTTTTATGTGGTTTAATTCATGAACCTGTCTAATCATTTTAAATTGAACATGTTTTTCATGTTAAATTTGAACCTGAAAAGCAACTCAAGCTGGATTCATTGATGGATTCATTATTTTCTTATTGTATTCTCTTGATTGAATTGATCATCAGTAGAGACATAGGCATCCATGAAATCTTCGCAGGTGATGAGGAATAATAATCTGAACAGAAAAACTGCTCACAGTAAAAGAAAAGACAAATTATAGCAAGTTATGTGCAAAACATGTAAATGAGCCTTTGACAACAAAGGGGTTAGTTGCCTTGGTGACTCTTTGCCTTTGGCTCTCATCATGACTAATGCACTGTAGATAAAGGACAGCAGAGGCATCAGTGCTATAGCAGGCTATCAGCAGGATAAAGCTCTTGCTGCAACAATATCATGGACTTGAATCTGGCTCACAATTTGTCTCATGTGTTTTATCCTTCAGAGGCAAACAACTGAATAAATCAGAAATTCTGTGAGAATAATATAAATCACAGTAAAGGTTTTCAGTTTTTCCTGCAATTTGACCTTGTGAGAATGATGCAAGTTTTCAAAGACTCCATTCCTCTCTTGCTGCTCCTGCTTTTCTATTCTGGGAGTGTTGTGTGCTGTAAGCTGCAGGGAATGTCACTGCGCTCTGTTGAAGACGAACTCTCAGATCAGTTGTCACTTATGAAGCAATCCACAGAGACTAAATAGCCGGTTTCTGATTCACTCAGCTCTTTCTGAACGGCAAAACTAAGCAAGGGAGAAAAATACAACAAAATCGCTGTTTTTCAGAAGAGTAAAGCCTCTTATCTTTTTTCAGGTGGACAGTCAGACCAAGGCTACGATTCCCTCTCTAAGGAGGAGGAGAGGATGTGCAGCAGAGAGAGTGACGGCACACCACCGGTGGAAGACAAAGGGCCGAGGCAGTCCAGTGAGTTATAGATTAGCTTCTATCTCTAATCTTTGACACTTAACTCCAGTTTCTACAGGAGTGAATCACTGCTTACTGGCAGCAAAACGAACTCTCTCTCTCTAAAAGCCGGGGTATCATATGGCAGTGTGGGTGTGCTGTATTCTCCGCCCGTCCATTTGCTGTTAAATTTAGATGTTTTTCGAGAAACAGATTCTGTTGATGGATGAATGCGTTATATAAGCAGGTGATTGTTTGCATGACATGATTTGTCTTGAATTTGGATGCTAATGACAACATGCTCTGTTTGATTTAATCTCTGTTCTCGCTTTCGTGATCAACAGTCCTCACTAATTGGTGTGGGACTTTCATCAGGGGTTTAATTGCTTACTTCATTCTATGGGATTAAACATAAGACAGCCATGTTTTAAGATTAATAGCCGTCCCTTCAGGTACCAAGCAGCTGCTAGTTTGACCCTTCTTCACCCCACTGCTGCAAAATAGGACATTTAAAGACAATCTTCTGGACTTTTTCACTATTTCCTGACAGGTTATAGATCAAACATTTAATTTCTTTGATTTATTTCCTAATCAGGAAAATAATAAATGTAATGTGCAGCCAGAAATGCAAATATTGTAAGATATTTTTGAGATTTTGATGGATTCACTAATTGCACAAAAACATATTTTTGTGATTCCATTAACAATTTGGTATATTTTAAATCTCCAGCACCGGATATCGAGATTCCAATCAGCAGCATCTCTCCTTCTTCAAGAAACTGCAAATCAACAGAAGTCAGTGCAGGTAAGTTTATTTTTTTATTTTGACACATACAGCATACACTTAAACTGGCCACAACTGAAGATGCATTACAGATAAAAATTAATATACAGAGCGATAATAAATAAGCTATTATGGGTCTCATTGTATGGGAGCTGAATGTCTTTCCACGTCTGTTTTTGTCACAGGAGAAAATGGCAACAGGCTGGTTTCGAGTCCGTCTAGTGACTCCATTCTGTGTGGAGTTCTGCCAAAGACAGAGAGGCCAAAATCTCTGGACTTGACTGGTGGACAAGGAAGTCTAAGAATCACCGTCCCCAACCTGGGCTCAACAAAGCAGCATCACCAAGCTGCTGACAGACTGCACGGGGTCGAAGAAGAGGAGACGGAGACGGACAAACAGAAACCTCTGGTGGAGAGGAGCGACAGCTGCAGCGCTGGGACTGCGACGAGAACTGATATTGAGAGGGGCTTTGACCCTCTGTCCATGCTGGCGACCGATGCATTACAGGAGTGTGATCAGGAGAACGGCACGCCCACGGCCCGCCGCGACCTCGCTGAGGAGATTGAGATGTACATGAATACTGGCAACAGCCCTCTGAGCAGCCGAACACCCAGCATGGACCTCCAGAACCCGTCCAGCCCGTTGTTCCGCGCCGCCTCGTCTCCTCACACCTCCCCACGACCTTCCACCTTGCTCCGCTCCAACACACACCTCCCCCTGCCTGTGAAATCCAAGGACAGGCTCAGGCCGTCGCCGTCTCTTCCTCTGGGGGTCTGTGCCAAAGACAGGGAGAGGCCTTCCTCCTTGGTCTCCCCCTCCTCACCCACTCCCTCTTCCTCATCGTTCTCCATGGACTCGCTGTTCACCCCGACTCTGGACATCTTCAAAAGCAGCGTCATATCAGCAGGGAAGGGCGTGGCCGAGAAGGCCAGCCGCCTCTACTCTCGTCTGTCCTCCCAGACTTCATTAACACAGGTTGGTGGTGCAGCCTTTACCCCCATCGTATATTCCCAATATAACTGCAGCTGATAAAACTACCTTTTTCTTCCTCCTCTCCTGCAGGATGCAAACTGTGACCGGATTAGTGTATCCTCATTGACCTCAGGAGAGGCAGACTGCTCCTCGCTGCTTGATAATGACTCCTGTCTGGACCCAGATGGCTTTACCTCTCCCCAGCACGGCAACGTTTCTCGGCTCAGGAGGAGCCCGGTTGTGGGTCATGCCAACCTGGGCAGCCCCAGCACCCCCAGCAAAGTTTTCAGACACAACTCCTTCTCTGGTGCGTTTTCTTTAATCCCTATGGATAACAATAATATATTGTTGGAATAATGCTGCCACTTTTGGTTTTAAGTTGATATGTGGAATCTCAAAATGTTTGCTTAAGATGAACGACCCAATCCACATTTATTTAAAGCAGCAGGCAGCCTTTTATGAAAGTCAAGTGAAAAAGTCATGGCTTAAAGCCATGCTCGTTAAAGTTCTGTTTTGAATGCAGTGCTTTATCGGTTCCCAGCGAAACTCTTCTTGACAATCTAAATTTAGAGAACGAGTGGGGCTCAGTAATGGAGAGCGTTGGGTGTTGTTCTGTGCGAAACTAGGCCAGCAGGCGTGAGGGCTGATTCACTGTGTAGGCTGTTCTGCACCCAGCCACGGGCCCTATGCTAAACATAAACACGTGAACACGTGCATGCACACTCACATGCACACATCCAGACCCACTTATGTGTGAAACACGGATTCACTTATCCTGACCAGAAAAACGTAAATTTTAATTCTGTACTTTTGCACTAATTAATCTAGATATGGAGCTTTGATAGTGGTTAATTGTTAGCTTTGTCTCATGTGCCTAATTGTATAATCCTCCATCGTATCCAGGTGGTTTGGCACTTCCGCCTAAAACCCCACACACTCCAGATTCATCCCCCGACACCAGCCGCTTCCAGCCCACTCCTAATTACACCATAGAGGTAAGTTAAGATGTTATAAAAATCCCTTATCAGTCACTCCTCTGCAGACTGACTCAGACTGTCATGATGGAGTGCTACACTGTGTCTCCTCTTTGTGTTGTAGGTGCTGATGTCCAGCTGCTCACTCTGTAAGACGTGTGACTGTCTGGTGTATGACGAAGAGATCATGGCTGGCTGGACGGCAAACGACTCCAACCTCAACAGCACGTGTCCCTTCTGCGGCACAGCCTTCCTGCCTTTCCTCAATGTGGAAATCAAAGACCTGAGACCACAGAGCAGGTAAATGCTCCCTTTACACAGACCGCTATGTTCACAGCGTAATTCGCTTTGAATAGTAAATCAGATGCTTCAATTATTTCACACTGAATTCACTCATGATATGAGGTTTAATGTGTCTTGCTAGCTGGAACTTTTTCCAAGAGGCACTGACACAACCGTGTGCACGTACACTCCCAGACACAAAATCTTTTATCCCTGCGGCCTCTTTAAACAGATCCACTCTGTGTCTCCCCTCAGGTCTTCTAAGGAAGGTAATCCTGTTACAGAGGAGGTCACGTCGGCGACTCTCAATCCTGAGGCCAAAATGTCTGCAGCAGACTGTGCAGCTGAGTCATCTGCGGCTCCCCCACAGGGGCAGGAGAGCAGCGGGAGTACGGGGGCAGCTCCGGTGACGGTGCCCTACTTGAGCCCTCTGGTGCTGTGGAAGGAGCTGGAGAGCCTGCTGGTAAATGAGGGCGACCAGGCCATCTCCTCCCCGAGCGTGGTCGACCAACACCCCATCGTCTTCTGGAACCTCGTGTGGTACTTCCGAAGGCTGGAGCTGCCGAGTAACCTGCCGGCTCTTATCCTGGGCTCCCAGCACTGTAGCAATGGGGACCAGGTAAACATGCAGCAGCTGTCAACACACATAACGTTGTGTGCAGATTCATCCATTAAGCATTGAGGCTTTATTTTATCAACTCAAAGTTTGCCGTTTGAGGGAAGATGCTTTTTCACTTTGTTGTCATGAATTTAAGGCACAATCAATAGGATTTCCTAAAAAATAAACTTGTTATTGCAGAAGGTGACTCAGCTAACGGCTTCACATGTCCCCTACAGCTAGTCGAGGCTCAGCTGCTTTCTCAGTTCTTATGTTTATTTCAAAGCTAAATGCAGGAAGATGCACTCTCATGAAATGTATTCTTAACATTCTTAAATTTAAATGTATGAAAACATGTACTTATTCATGTACTTATAATCAGTTCACAATAATCTAACTTTAAATTCAAACTCAAAAATGTACAAAGGAAGAATATAATTAGAAAACTATAACAAAACACAAGATTAATATTTGTTTTAAACAAGACAAATGCAAAAATAATCCCTCTTACTCATCACTTATGACTTGTATCCTGTCTGGACACAAACATTGGCCTGCTCGCCGGCTAGACTGAAGATCAATGAACTCGTTGGCTAATTAGATGTCGTTAAGCCACAGAGGTGGAGCCAACTTTACATTTTATGTTTACGAACCTCAATGGAAAAATCCTACTTATTGTGCCTTTAAATGCAAATATTGATACCACTTTCACATTTATTTGAAGTCACTATAAGTATTGATCTCCTTATCTAATTAGAGATAAATTCCCAAAATTGTCATACAACTCCTTGAAACCTCCTTTGTGTTTGGTGAAAAAGATCCTAACTCTGGTGACGCCTAGTGGTAATGTTGAAAAAAGACAACAGAGCATTGCATGAAAGTAGCACAAAGACCAGATCAGTTTTCAGTGCGAACACCTATTTATTTATTTATTCTGAACAAATGAAAAACTAAATATTCTTTAAATACAACATTAACATTCCACCTTTATGGGCTGTAACATCAGGAGCTAAGAATGAATCTTCCACGTTTCATCCCTTGCAGACTCAGAACGTGTCATCCGAGGACAGTAAGCAGGTGCTCGTGAGGATTATGTGGGACAACCTGAAGCTGCACAAAGACAAAGTTCAGCCCTGCTATGTCTTGTGGAACACTCACTGTAAGTCACTTTTGCAGACAGAGATATAAAATGTTTTAAAAGGAGAAATCATTTTCAGGAATTGTTTCTGCTGGGAAGACTAATCAAGGTCAGATATGTACATGTAAATTAAATAATGCATATGAAGTAACTAGAACATCATGCATAATTCAGTGCATGGCTCTTACTAATGATGCTGCCCTCACCTGTGCTTTGCTTTCAGAATTGACTTTGAGTGATGGTGATAAATGAGCCTTTGATCAGGGTGACTTTTATCTCCTTTTATTTGCAGGTGCAAACTCCCTGGTTCGCTCGGGGCTGTGTGAAGAAGGCCAGCTCTTCACTGTGGAGCTGCTGCAGGGTTTTGTGAGGAGCATAAAGAAGAGCGATGTCTATCAGCCCATGAGCCAGATCATCCAGCTGCTGGGGCCAGAGCTGGGCTTTAAAAGACAGAGGTGAGGACAGAAAGAGTTCAGGGTCAAGCTATGTGTGAGAGGTAAAATTAATGAGAGTCTAATTGTTTTCTTCTTCTCTTTTCTCTCAAAAAGGAGCCTCTACCGGGATTTATTGTTCCTCGCTCTGGTGGCTTTGGGAAAGAACAACATTAATATCAGTAAGTCTAAATCATGATATTTTGTTTCTAGACTTGCAAACAGTCTATAACTCAGTGCACCACTTTGGTTCAGACTGAAATATGTCAACAACTGTAATATGTATTGCCATGAAATTTGGCACATATCCATTGTACACATTATGTATTACACTTTAGGGAAAGTTTTTTTGAGATTCATGAACCCTCTTATTGTGTTTGGGTCTATTTTTTAAGTTGAAATATTTCATGAATATTATAGTTAATTGCTTTCCCTTAAATTGGAACCTATCTCACCTTAATTTGACCTTTGGCCTCTTTCTTTTTTTTTTTTTTTT
>CAFUXE010001085.1:531869-595028 GCA_903364295.1 Serranus cabrilla
CGCCTAGTGGTAATGTTGAAAAAAGACAACAGAGCATTGCATGAAAGTAGCACGAAGACCAGATCAGTTTTCAGTGCGGACACCTATTTATTTATTTATTCTGAACAAATGAAAAACTAAATATTCTTTAAATAACATTAAAATTCCACCTTTATGGGCTGTAGCATCAGGAGCTAAGAATGAATCTTCCACGTTTCATCCCTTGCAGACTCAGAACGTGTCATCCGAGGACAGTAAGCAGGTGCTCGTGAGGATTATGTGGGACAACCTGAAGCTGCACAAAGGCAAAGTTCAGCCCTGCTATGTCTTGTGGAACACTCACTGTAAGTCACTTTAGAGATATCAAATGTTTTAAAAGGAGAAATCATTTTCAGGAATTGTTTCTGCTGGGAAGATTAATCAAGGTCAGATATGTACATGTAAATTAAATAATGCATATGAAGTAACTAGAACATCATGCATAATTCAGTGCATGGCTCTTATTAATGATGCTGCCCTCACCAGTGCTTTGCTTTCAGAATTGACTTTGAGTGATGGTGATAAATGAGCCTTTGATCAGGGTGACTTTTATCTCCTTTTATTTGCAGGTGCAAACTCCCTGGTTCGCTCTGGGCTGTGTGAAGAAGGCCAGCTCTTCACTGTGGAGCTGCTGCAGGGTTTTGTGAGGAGCATAAAGAAGAGTGATGTCTATCAGCCCATGAGCCAGATCATCCAGCTGCTGGGGCCAGAGCTGGGCTTTAAAAGACAGAGGTGAGGACAGAAAGAGTTCAGGGTCAAGCTATGTGTGAGAGGTAAAATTAATGAGAGTCTAATTGTCTTCTTCGTCTTCTCTTTTCTCTCAAAAAGGAGCCTCTACCGGGATTTATTGTTCCTCGCTCTGGTGGCTTTGGGAAAGAACAACATTAATATCAGTAAGTCTAAATCATGATATTTTGTTTCTAGACATGCAAACGGTCTATAACTCAGTGCACCACTTTGGTTCAGACTGAAATATGTCAACAACTGTAATATGTATTGCCATGAAATTTGGCACATATCCATTGTACACATTATGTATTACACTTTAGGGAAAGTTTTTCTGAGATTCATGAATCCTCCTATTGTGTTTGGGTCTCTTTTTTAAGTTGAAATTTTTCATGAATATTATCCAGTTAGTTGGTTTCCCTTAAATTGGAACCTATCTCACCTTAATTTGACCTTTGTCCTCTTTCAGAACATGAACCTTTTCAGCTGTACTAATTAAACCTCTTATCTTACCTTAAATTTTTCAGATTAATTCCCTCAAGTTATTTTACTTTTGAGGCTGCAGTTATTTTTGGAAAAAAAGGAGCAACTATATCCAGACTAAGACCTGTGCCAGTACAAGTTCATCACTCTTACAGTCATGATTTTAGTCCCCTATCCTAAACCTAGAGAACATCTATTTTAAAGTACCTATTATATGCCAGAGTGTTGTGGAACAAGGACCCTGAGAACATACGAATGACCCTGCATGGCTGTCGACTAATCTTTTTCTTTATACAGATGCTACAGCTGTTATTGTTGGGCTTTGTCTAATGCATGCTATCCCAGTCCACGCTGATAATTTACCATTTCCTCTTTGCAGATGCTTTTGACCGAGAGTACAAGTTGGCCTACGATCGCCTCACCCCCAACCAGGTTAAACTGACACACAACTGTGACCGGTCCCCCGGAGCAGGGGTCATGGAGTGCAGGAGGACTTTTGGGGAGCCCAGTCTGTAAACTACTTCTCTTCTTTTGTCCCATTATATCTTTCCTTCACAGTCACTGCTGCTGTTTTTTTTTCTCCAGACTGCTCCTCAGACTCAGGACCAGCTCACCTGACTGGAGCTCTTAAGCACAATGTGAAAATGACACTCAATGTAAAGCAACTGCCATGAATTTCTTGTATACTGTTAAGAGCTGAGAGGCGTGGAGGGACGGCCTTGTGTTTGTAAATATTTAAAAATCCACTGTATTTTCAGTATATCTATAGTCAGATGTTTGTACAGTTATTATACAGTCTATTTTATGACTTTGTTTCTGTCGAAGCTGTGAGAAAGTATGTAAAATGTAAGTCTATGATCACATTGTCGAAATTCAGAAGTGGTCCTGGTGACCTTGTTGAGACTGTTGTTGAGTGTGTGTGTATAATAAGTACTCGCTTTTAGACATTTGTGTTTTTACAAAGCACTTTGGCAAGATGAGCTCTCGCCAGTCATTCTCATTTATGTAACGCTGTGGCCCGGCAGCCTACGCTTAAGTGACTTTTTATTTGGCAGCTGCAGGACTTACTGCGCTGTTTAATAATTCCATTACATGCAGTTAACAAAAGCAAAGAAACTCCTCATCTGCACCCTGTACACACAGCAGGGCCATGCTCACATGCCTCGGTACACTAAACTAAAGGGAACATTTAAAAAATATAACCATTATTTCTAATTCAAGAAGGGAGTACTCAATTAATGTATATGCACACTGTTTATTCATTTATCCTTTTTGTACAATGTACCAAAATAACCCAAAAGGGAATAGTACTTCTATGATTTATTAACAGTTTTTTAAGCAATACATTCTGAATGTGAGGTTTTGGGTGTTATATGGGACCACAAAGGATACATTTCCTTAAGAAAAGTACAATCAAATTAATAGTAGATAAATACTATAAAAAAATGTATGTTTTCTGTTGTTTTAATCAACACAATTTGTTTTGAGAAAGAAATTAATTTATTCACACAATAATGGATCTATAAAAATGTACAGAGTATTTGATTTTGCTCTTTTGTATATTTCTTTTTGCTGTATGGTGTAGATGTCAGTTCTGCACTGTTTAATGTGACATACAGAGAGAGAGAGAAAAAGACATTTTGAATCTCTTTGAGCAGATGATGGTGCATGTTTCTTTGCACTGAGCATATTAAAAGATGGTAATGTCAAAGGTTTTAAGGACAACAGCTCTGACCTGCCCTAACTCAAAATCACTTCATAATAAGTGTGATGGTTCACTGTGTTAATGTTGTCGTTCACTTTTAACTGACAAAACTCTGCTCAGATTCTGTTAGTAGTCGTGCTCTGCAGCTCTGCAGCTTATTACTGGACTTCACCACAATAACTTATGACGATAAATGCTGGATTAGACGAGGCTGTGTGCTGGGAACAAACACCAATATCACAGCGTGTACATTTGCATTTTAATCACCTTGTAAGTTGTGACAATAAAACAACAAACAAAAAAAAAAAACACTGATGACCAAAACATCATTTGATGTGTACATGTTGTTTACACAATTTGTCAATTTAAACAATGTTTATGAAGTATTATTTATCATTTGTAACACAGATACTAATTTGTATGATTTTTATATAAAAAAGAAATCAAATTTCTTCCCTGGCTGGATCTATAGTTTGCTTTCATTTATGAATAAACACGTTTGTTCTACAGATGTCACGTTTTTTTTTTTTTTTCTCTGACAAACTTTCTATGCCTGAGCTTTTAAAAAAGAAAAACATGATTGAAAGATCATTTAGTTCAAGCAAGCTCAGAATCTCTATGATGGATTTTATAAAACAGGTTTTGAAGTGTATACTTACATGATATACAAAATTCACATTTAGAAAACCTCAAACATTTTCAAAAATGAGTACTTATTCTAGACTAATTCTGTAAATGCTGTTTTGTCAACAGTAAAAAAAAAAGTTAATATCCCTGTTGGTGTTCATTCTTATACACTTACCTACACTAGATTAGTCAGGAAATCTGCAACTCTTTGTATGAAAAATGCTTTTAAAGCTGCCATTGTTACTTAAAGTGAGTAGGTAACAAGTTCTAGAAAATGTTGTGAAGTGTTGCTGACACACTGGATACATTATGATCACTGGCAGCAATGCAGAGCAACTACAGCAGCTTCTTGCACAGTTTCTACAGATATCCAGACCTGTACATGCATGGGTTAACGGTTGTACTTCAGCGTGCTGTAGAGCCGACTTCTGCTCGCACGTTCAGATGGAAACAGGACACACAATGATGCGATCCTCCAGCATCACGCTGAGCACCAGGAAGATAAAGTAGAGCAGGAACAGGGTGAAACCCAGCAGCTTATTCATCTTCCACTTACAGTATGCAATGGAGATGATGACGAAGAGGAGCATGATAAAGAGCAGCACGATGGCACAAAAGAGCCCGTTGCTGCTGACGGCCACTGGAACAAAACCGTTGAAGGACGAGTACAGGAGCCACGGCACTGGGAGGCTTTTGGAGCAAAGTGACAAAGAGAAACAGAAAAATTGAATGGCAGAGAAAAATATCATCTGTGTGTTCAGCAGCATTTCTTTTTTTAATCTTGACACATCAGACGATCAGAGCTCACCCCACTGTGATGTCGAAGATGTTACTGCCCACAGAGCTGGACACAGCCATGTCGCCCAGGCCTTTACGGGCCACAATCACACTGGTAATGAGGTCTGGGATGGATGTTCCCGCAGCCAGGATAGTCAGGCCCATAATCTCCTCTGAGATGCCGATGGTCTCACCCACCTACGAGGGAAAACTAGAGTTCAGAGTGGACAGAAGCTGGAGAAATGGAAAATGACTTACATGATTTTGTCAATAGGACACAATCTTTATGCTTACTTTCAGGAGTTATGCACTGATTCATGGAGATTTAAAGGAATAGTTTGGATTTATTGAAATGGGTGTGTTTGAGGTTTTTATCCATAGTCAGTGCAATACCTAGTTTTTTTTCTCGTGTTTTTTTTAGGCTAAACTATGTTACTGCTGCTTGTGCTGGTACTCCTGTCTGCCATCTACTGTAAGTAATACACTGACTATGGATACCTCATACAACCCCATTTTATTAAATCCAGCTATCGCTTTAAACAGAAGTTTTGAAAAAGATACACATTTGTGTCTTTGTGCACATTCAAGAAAAAAAAAAGGTAACACATTTAAAATCCCATGCCTAAAGATTACTCCAGTCACTGACCTGATGCGCCCACCACACCATGAGGTACGAGAAGATAGCAATCCACATAATAGAGCCCAGGAAGGTGAATGCAAAGAACTTTTTGGAATTCTGTTGGACAAAGTAAATGATGTGATCTCAAAACACAGTGTTGCAGGGTTTAAAAAACACAGCTGATGTTAGAGATGCGTCTGGATATTTACCGGGTTGCGAACATCTGGGACTGTGAGCCACAGAGGGAAGATGATGGGCAGCAGGACGACGTAGGTGGCTTGTTTACGTGGTGTGTCAGGCCACTCTAAAGAAAGAGGTTCTTCTTTTTCTTCCTCTTCTTCATCCTCATCCTCATCATCTTCTTCTTCACTGGACTCATCGCTATCCTCGCTATCGCTGTCGTCTTCATCACTGTCATCTTCATCACTGCCAGAACCTCCTGGCCCGTCGTCTCCTGCTAGCTCGTCCTCCTGAAGTGTCGGGGAAATAAAGTCATGATGGACAACAGCAGAGAGACAAAAGCACAAACCAAAAATCTAAGGAGGCCTTGAGTTGTAGCACCAGACACTGACTCTTACATAGAGTGGTATCAAAGACTGACTTCTGGGCTTTTTGATAACCACCAGGACATGGTTGGAGAGTACCTTCTTGTCCTCTGGCTGCTCCTTCTTCTTCTCTGGCTCCGGGGCGGGAGCGGCCTCTGGCTCTTTGGTCGGCTCAGTTTTTCCTCCAACAACTGTAAAAGGAAACCCAAAAATCTTGTGCATTTCCCTGATGCCTCTTTCTAAAAGAACATCCATGACATTTTATCAGCCTTAAACACTGGTCATGAGGAAAATACAATGAATATGTTGTTGGGACTTACATGGAGTCGTCCTCGAGGAGCCTGGACTGAATGAACTAATTTCTCTCTACATGTGTGTTTGTGTTTAAATGCTTCTATGGGGTCCCTATAGAAGTACCTTGTACACTGAACCAGGATGCAACTCATATTTCACTATTAGTCACACACCTACAGTATGCAGCAAAGCAACACAAAATGATACTAAACACAGATTCTTCCATTATTTGCAACACAGTTATCCTATTATAATGGAAGAATTGTATCATAGACATATCATCTCCTGTAGTCCGATCACACGCTGAAGGAGTTTGGCTGATGATAAATAGCTTTACAACTCTGTTCATGAGCAAACTCTGAAAGAAAAAAATTTGCCCCCTTTGATGTGGATGTCCAGTTTGCGTTGATGGTAAATGTATTCAATTAAAGCAATTAATCCCTCAGTGTGTATTAGCTGAGTTTGTAGCTGCAGCATTTGTTATTCTTTCTGCACCCAGAGCTGTCATTTGATTTGTGTGACGTAGTTGGAGGCAAAGAACATCTACAGGTTATTTCAGCTTTTCCAGCCTGAAGATACGGCAGAAAAAATGCAGAAATGTGTCGGCCATGTCCTCCCGACTCTGGGACTCTCCAGAGAGGAAACTCAGACTGATGGAGCCCTTGCTCAAATTGCTCTGATGCCAAAAGAATCATTCTGCTGCAATGAATTTCAGCGTGGGCAGTTTTTGTTGAATGCTAACGCTGACACCAACCCCAAGAGAGCCTGTGTTCAAGCACAGTTCTTCTTGGTGCAGGCGAACTCAGATGCACTGAGTCTTGCTTCAATTGACTACATTTCCCCTTAACGCCGATCAAACATCCACATCAAAGGTGGTGAATTTTCCCTGAATGAAAGGTGCCTGATCCGTGGATGACCATCGCATCCTTCCATGTTACCTTCACTTTTGTCTTGAGTTTTGCTCTCTGCCGTCCGTCTAGCCACATTATTCAGAGTCTCAGCCTTATCCTTAAATTTCCCTACGAACAATCAAAAACAAACTTAGAATTCCGTGATGAATTTCTCAGTCATGTGATAATAATTACAAAAAAACTTCAGTTTGACAGTCACATGGAGGACAATGCTCTACGTCTTACATGAGTGAGGAGACATAGAGCAAAACACCAGCAGAACAACATGAAAAACACAAAAAGGCATCATAATCCTTGCTGCAGCACAGAACAATGCAAAGAGAAGGCTCTAAAAGGAGGCACAGCACACCATCAAAACAGGGATTTGTGTGCAACAGACAAATAGATATTTTTTTCTCGAGAATGTAGGAATTTGCTGTTTCTTTTAACCTAATGTTCCAGACTGAATACGCCCACCTATAGCTAAGGTCGACATGGATATCCATGCAGTATGCAGTTAGTATCTAAACAACCATTTGCATTCATATAGGATCCAATGCGTTTCTAATTCAATGACTCATGTTCTTAAATACCATGTTGATTTGGAGTGGGTTGATACAGGGGCTGCTGGCAGTGATCCAGATTTTATAGGCTCATTCAAAAGCTGATTATTGTGCTGGAGTGAAGTGTTTGCTGTATGGAGGCCAGGACCACAGGTACACAGACTGGGACATACTGTACCACTGCCTTGCCTCAGGCAACCAGAGAATGAGAAAATATAAACTATGCTGTGAGATGATGCACTATGAAGATACAGTAACCTTAGTAATATATCAGGAAAAGCTGTTTAACCAGCCAGCAACACTTCATATCTAATAGATTAGATTACATTCTTGTTATCTAAGTGATTAAACAGCTGCCATGCATACAATTATCTTTCTGTTGACTAACACCATGGCCCTGTGTGCCCTAGAAATCTTCTTTATATTTCACTGTGGGCCTACACGTGCACCCCTCCAAAGACTGAGGCAGGTATTTATCTGCTTAGTATCAATCTGGACTTAGTGCTGTCTTCATTTGGGACACTTTGCTAATCCATTTCACTATGAGAAGGACGTAGTACCCAGGCACTCATTACAAGAGCCCATTTAAATGCAGACAGTGATCAATCATTAGGGCAGTCAGCGCCGTGATAAGATACTCACCCTCTCCTAAAGGGTCTAACGTGTGTATCATGAGTTGGAAGATGGTGTTTCTCATGGTGCTGTTGTGTAAAGAAGCCGAGCTGCCCCCTCGCTGAAGGGATGGCTTCAACTGGGGAACGAGATAGACGAGGTCACGATAGATAGCTACTCACGATAACAAACAGTGACACATCAGTGTTACATAATCATGAAGTAGTAGAGGTCAGACTTGTATTTTTCTTGAGAAGTGCATTTACACGTGACAGCACGGAAATAGAAATAATGAACTTCATACGATTGAAAAGCAGTTCATTATTTTATATTTTAATGGGCATTATGCATTGTTTTAACCCTGTTTACCAGCACATGGCACAAAGAGTCACAAAAGGCTAAATGGAAATAGAAAAGAGCATAAAAGTAGAAAAATGAACACTGTGTGTCTATGATGATGTTGCCTTTTGGTGTATATTTTATGTAGTTGATTGTTTGGTTGTTTGATTCTCACCTTTAACCGATTCTTGTCCTCCTTAGCAGAGGGGACGTTACCTTCAGCGTCCCCATTCACCTGTGTGCAATCATTCAATGATAGAGGTAGACCAACGTTATTTCATTTTGGTAGAGCTTAAATAACAGCATTTACTGTAATTTTCCACTTTGCTTTTTCACACATTGCACTCTCTGGGGGTCTTGTTAGTGCTGTGTGTCAGTAACAGAGAAGGAGCTGCTTGTCATGTATACGATTAAAAATTTTGTGGTGAAAAAACACTATAGAATTGTTAAGTATGATTGGAAAAAGCATTTTCAACAGATGAAATAATCACCTTTGCTTCAGCAGTACACACAACTAAACAAATCCCCTGAGTGTGCACAAATACTGTAGCTTTACCTTGTGTAAATTAAGCCTCAATCACACTTACCGGGGTTAAACACAGTATATGTTGATGCTACAGTTTGTACAGAGCCGTAGCTCCTCTGAGGATTAGTTTGCTGTGGCTAAACAGCTTTGGTTCAAACAAGGCCTTTGCTAGTATCATTTCACTCTTCTGACACGATTTGCATAAACCCCACAGGTGGGAGTAGAGATGTCAAGAGTGATGAATAATGTGACTTTCTGTTTCACTAATAAACCACGCTGCTTATGGGTATGACAGAGTACGAAACAAAATTAAGTATGAGTGAAAGGACTGGTTTCACTTTGGAGAACATTAATGTGTTTTATGGACTAAAAGCATCACAGAATTGGTCTTCAATAGCTGTATAAAGCTTTTAGTAAAGCTGTTAAAGCTCCATAGCTTTGTTCTGAATTATATAATGCTGCCATAAATAGGACAAATTTGGGCCAGTGCCTGCAAACTGTTAGTTAGTTAGTTTAGAGTTTCTTCCTCCCTGTGATGTAAAAACCTCATAACAGATTTATAAGTTGACCTGAAAAACCGAACTCATGCTCCGTCACAGGGCTGCTTACCTTCTCAGGTTCGTCCACAGTAATAATTCTGACAATGCTCTTGTTTTTGAGGACTAGGTTCTTGAATGTCCGCTCTATTTGCACATTAAACTTCATGAAAATCACATAGCAAGTGTAGCAGGCCACCAGCATCAGGCTCTCCCACCACATTATGACATTATCCAGGAAGAAGATGATGAGAAAGATGAGGCCAAGTATGTAGAAGGACACGTCTCTGAAAAGGGGCCACCAGGTTATATGAAGCACCTCCCGTGAAAACAAAGCACACATCCCAATCACAAACAAAATGTTGAAAACAGCTGAACCAACGATTGTGCCGATCCCCACGTTGCTGTGGGCGATGAAGACTCCTATCAGGGAGGTGAAAAGCTCAGGAGCCGAACCTCCCGCAGCCATGAAGGTGGCTCCTGCTACGTCATCAGAGATGGCTAGTTTGTCTGTGATTGCCCCTAATGCAGGAACAAAGAACTCATCACACACTATTGCAAGTGCAATGAACATGTACATCATCCCAAAAATGTGGAGGATCACCCAGCCTCGTCTACGGTCTTCAATGGAAAAAAGATCTTCAGGGTATTCCCCCTTCATGTGTGGAGCTTCTCCAGGAGGAGCTGGGGTGACGGTGGTCACAGGAGGAGCTGGAGTTGGTGTGGGTGTCTCCGGTGGAGGCTCAGGGGCCACATAGATGCAATGAACAATAGTTCGATTTGTTGTTGGTAATGGTGGAGATTCACTGGGGGTAGATGCTTTAAACTCTGTTGTTGTTTCCAAATGATGCACCACATGCATCTCTGTAGTCGTTTGATCTGTGGGCTCTATTTCATGTGTTGCCGTGAGTGGCTCCTCCAGCCCCTGAGTCTCTGTTGTCGTCTCCTCGATACCCTCTGTTGAACCTTCTCCAAAATCCTCTCCAAGCTGAGGCATTGGCAAAGGCTCGTACAGTCTGGCACTGATGGTCAGCTGGTAGAGGGTACAGAGAAAAACCCCGGAGAGGAGAAACAGCACCCGGCTCAGCTGCAGACGCTTCCTTCTTGTACAATGCATTTTCCTCCAAAGCAGTGATGCTACTGGCTATGGAGAATCAAGCTGCATAAATGGGCTTTGATTGAGGACGAGTCCAGCTCTCTCCCCAGCAGACCCTGGGGTGACACAGTCTAAAACTTCAGCGGCGTGATTCATGTCATCCTCAGCTCCCTGGAACACCCAGCCTGTTGTGAATGAAAAGAAGCCTTAGAGAGAAAATGACCTTGAGACATCAGGTGGCACAACAGTAGCGTACACTTGAAAGCATGCAAACTATTCATGCAATACACCTTATCGTTGAATAAATAAATGAGTCATATAGCATTAATGGTAATCCCATTTAGAAGATATTTTGACTACTTTTACATGTTGGTGACTTCTCGAAACAGAATAAACAAAATGAGTGACAGATGAAGACAAAAAAAAGACAAAGAAATCAATGCAAGTGGAAAGAAAAAAATGGACAACTTAAATAAATTTCATGTTGTAAGGGGTTAGATTCATTTCCACATCAATCACACAGAAAAGAAACAATATAATGCATTTTAAGAACAGATGCAGGCTTACCACTGAACCAGGGTTTTCCAAAGTCAGGGGTGCATAAACCTCCAAAAGCAGATTTCCACAGCTGATTGTTGTGGGACAAACAAAATCCAAACTGTTGCCTATAGCCACCGGGCTATGTAGGACACAGGACGAGTCTTCACAATGGATCAGCATAATACCTAATACCTGCAGTCTTCTAAGAGGATTATGTGCATTGTCTCACTCTCACTTTATCATGAGCCATACCTTATTCATGTTTATTTTATTGCTCAATAAAAGTGGTGCTTTAATTGCTAATATTACTGTGTTGCACATCTTTAGCAAAAACAATCATGATAAGAAGCCTGAGATTGGCACTTAGATAACAATTTGAAGTGAGACTAACATTAAACTCAAATGTATGTTCATAAGCTAATATAATTATTCCTGATTATTGATTTTTTTTTGTACTATTTTTTTCAGCACAGGAATGTGAAATTCCCCTTTTAAATTTGTATCACATAGGAGATATTTATTCTACAGCGCACTGCTTTCACCCGGACGGAATTAGTGGTGCACATCACAATACAAACTAACGCATGTTTAAAGTCTTCAGTAGTAGCTTTTTGGTTTAATTAAACCTCAGTGTAACCCTTAAACACTGAGAATTAAAAGGCACGTCTCTGTTATCATAACCAGCAGTGACATTTGGACCGGCGAAAGGTATTTAACACTAATTTAGCGAATTAACTGTTAGCTAATTATTGTTAGCTTTTGTCTTGCAAGCAACGCTATGCGATTGTTAGCATAGACATACATTTTATTAATTCAAGACGGTCAGTACTGGCCAGTTATTCTGTTAACTTTAGCAATAAATAAAGTAAAGTTCAAAAAAGTTGCTGCTCTTGTCCAGTTATTTTATTTAGGTTATGTAGGTGTAGTTCTCCTTTTTGTCCTGTAGGTGGTGCTGGTAGCTGATAAGTGCATTGCAAAATAATGTAACAGACCAAAAGCCACAGGACACCCTAAATTAGACATCCATTGCATCATTATTTTAATATGAAAATGGTAAAATACATAGTACTTTTTAAAATGTCAATATAGAAAAAAACAAAGTACAAATAGTAAAACATTTTAAAATAAATGGGAAAGAAAAGTAGATTTAATAAAGGTTGATGTAGATAAAAATGGACAAAGTGCGAAAATGCACCCTGTACATATACATATAGAAAAAGCATTAACATTTGCATGACTGTATGAATATACAACCATTTTAAGTATTTGCTCACACACTAACGGGACACACAATGACGCGATACTGCAGCATCAGACAAAGCACCAAGAATATAAAGTACAGCAGACAAGTGGTGACACCCAGTCTCTTATTCAACTTTAGCTTACAGGATGCAATGGAGATGATGAAAAAGAGGAGCATGATGAAGAGCAGCACAGTGGAACAGAGGAGCCCGATGCTGCTGACGGTCACTGGACCAAAACCGTGGAAGGACGAGTACAGGAGCCACGGCACTGGAAGCCTTTTATAAAGGGACACACAGAGATGAACTCACCCGTAATCTGCACGGTAATTAGAATTTATTTTTCAATCATGACACATCAGAGCTCACCGCACTGTGATGTCGAAGATGTTACTGCCCACAGAGCTGGACACAGCCATGTCGCCCAGGCCTTTACGAGCCACAATCACACTGGTAATGAGGTCAGGGGAAGAAATTCCTGCAGCCAGAATGGTCATAATATGTTGTGAGATGCCGATGGTCTCATCAACCTGCAAGTGTGAACAGCAGTCAGAGTGAATAGAAGATACAGAATTTCTGTCACATCCGAGGATACAATCCTAATCTTAGTTCCAATACAGAAGAAGCATTTTAACAGAATTAAAATAAAAGAGAAGCTACAGTATAGACAGTAACATAAAGTATCTGACCTGATGGGCCCACCACACCGTGAAGTAGGAGAAAACAGAAATCCACAGAATAGAGCCCAGGAAGGTGATCACAAAGAACTTTCTGGATTTCTGTTGGACCAAAAACAAAAAAAAATGTAAGTTTGACTTTTTCAGTGCCTGTGAATATGCATTTTTGGTATGTGTGTAGTGCCAACAAACCCACAAACTGTGAAACAAGAAAAGTAGTATTTTTTAAAGAGCTGACTTGGTCAGAAAGCACTAGATTCAAGAAGCTACATGAACCTGAAACTAAGAATAATATGTCCTCTTTAAGATATCGCAGCAGATCAGAGATTCATCTGAGTCTTTACCGGGTTGCTGACATCTGGGACTGTGAGCCACAGAGGGAAGATGATGGGCAGCAGGAGGGCGTAGGTGGCTTGTTTACGTGGTGAGTTCGGCCACTGTAAAGAAAGAGGTTCTTCCTCTTCCTCATGTTTTTCTTCCTCTTTCTTTTCTTTCTCATCATTTGTATTTTTACTGGAGTCTTTGCTGTCTTCATCACTTCCAGCATCTTCAGAAACTCCTGACTCCTCCTCTCCTGCAGGCTTGTTGTCCTAGAAACATGCAATTGGTGTGTTATCATGCTGCACAATAGTTAAAGAAAAACTGAAGCCTAAAGAGGTCTTTTGCCTTCAGCTGTAGCTCTGTGCACTGACTCTTCCATAGGCAGGTAACAAAGATGGACTTCTGAGCTTTGTGACAACCTCCAGGGTCTTCTTGTTCTATGGCTGCTCCTTTAATTCTTGAATGCTACATTTTACACTATAATAATGATAGAATTAGTTAAGTTGTGGCTGACAGCAAGGCCTTAAAATTTATTTATGCTTAACCCCACAGTAGGTGGGAGTGGTGATGTGGTTAGAGATGATTAATGTGGTTTTCTGTCTCATGGCCATTTTTCATGAGTGAACAAACATTTCTCACTTGATAATCTAGTTCTGTTTTGCGTATGGATCATCAAATTATGTGACTGCGGTATTTACACTCATCTAAGCAGAAAGGAAACTCTTCCTCAGTATAAAAAAAACATTATTTTTGGACGATCACAAACTGTATTGTAATTACAAGTGGTAAAATTACAGTTTATGTTGACTGTGAAAGCTCCATAGATTTGTTCTCCCAAGGATTGTCAAATACTTTTAATTAAGTCAACATTGTTCAAATGCCCGCAAACTGTTCCAAAGAAACTGCTCTCCCACTCTTGAAAAAAGGAAAAACAACAGATTCATGGTATTGTCAGGTAAGAAGTACAGGGACAGGAAAAAATATTAAATTAATTTGATTTAAGGCAAGAATATGTCACAGTAGTGCTTACCTCTTCAGGTTTCTCCTCAGCATTAACACTGACAATGCTCTTGTTTTTGAGGACTAGATTCTTGAATGTCCGCTCTGTTTGCACATTAAACTTCATGAAAATCACATAGCAAGTGTAGCAGGCCACCAGCATCAGGCTCTCCCACCACATTATGACATTATCCAAGAAGAAGATGATGAGAAAGATGAGGCCAAGTATGTAGAAAGACACGTCTCTGAAAAGGGGCCACCAGGTTATATGAAGCACCTCTCGTGAAAACAAAGCACACATCCCAATCACAAACAAAATGTTGAAAACAGCTGAACCAACTATTGTGCCGATCCCCACGTTGCTGTGGGCGATGAAGACTCCTATCAGGGAGGTGAAAAGTTTTGGAGCAGATCTTCCAGCAGCCATGAAGGTGGCTCCTGCTACGTCATCAGAGATGGCTAGTTTGTCTGTGATTGCCCCTAATGCAGGAACAAAGAACTTGTCACACACTATTACTAGTGCAGTGAACATGTACATCATCCCAAAAATGTGGAGGATCACCCAGCCTCGTCTACGGTCTTCAATGGAAAAAAGATCTGTAAGGTATTCTCTCTTCATGTGTGGAGCTTTGCCAGGAGGAGCTGGTGTTGGTGTCTCCTGTGGAGCCTCAGGGGCCACGTAGATGGGATGAACATTAGTGTGGTTTGTTGTTAGTGAGGGTGGAGATTCAGTGGGTCTGGATGCTTTAAAATCTGAAGTAACATCTGAATATTGTGGCTCCTGCATCCCTGGCGTTTGATCTGTGGACTCTAACTTGTGTGTTGCAGTGAGCGGTTCCTCCATCCCCTGAGTCTCTGCTGTAGCCTCCTCAACCCTCTCTGTAAAACCTTCTCCAAAATCCTCTCCGGTTTGAGGCTCATACAGTCTGGCACTGTCGGTCAGCTGGTAGAGCGTACAGAGAAAAAACCCAGAAAGCAGGAACAGAACCCGTCTCCTTTTTGCAGAATTCATTTTGCTCCAGAAAAGCTGTGGTTTTGGCCAAATAAGTGGGGAAATCCAACTTTCTCACAAGCAAACCATGGAGGTACAGAATCCAGAACCTCAGTATTGTACTTTATGTTGCGACCTTGGCTCTTTGAGAAACCAAACCTATGGCAATAACAGATAAAATGTCAGTTCAGCAGCAGGTCAGGCACCACTAGTATTTACAAGCATTTAGCTCTAAATGCATACAGGTTATGAAAAACAACAACAAAGGTTTTTGTGCACTTAGCATAATTTATCAGCAGATAGCAGCATCGTTGGCTTAGTCAGTGAAATAACTTTACATAATACATAAATAATCTTGCAGACCACGAGCGATGCTGATTCTAAAAAAAAAAGGAATTAAACGTTCTGATTTCCTATATACTGTATATTTGACTATGCATTTTAACCACCAGGGATTTAAAAAAATCTCTAAAGCACTATTGTAGGAAGCTTCCTTCCCTATACACCAAGCCTTTAGTCTTCCAAGAGGATTATGTTTGGTGCTATTTTCACACTAAAGCTGATTGATCGTGAAGTCCGACAGACTTTTGCAATATTAATTTAACAGACATAAACACACAGCAACAGAGTGAGCTGTCCTCACCAGTTATGTTAAACAATCTATATATAAGTATTAAAACCCCGGGGCGTTTACCGGATCACTAGAGGGCAACAAAACAATTTTGCACTCTGGGACATCGACCACTTCTCATGCATTACTTTGAAGGGACGCCTAGATCGAAACATGGCTGATTTGTGCAGTTTATTGTACAACTCATGTTGATCACTTACCCCCGCTTGCGCTCGGGTTGAAATTTCCTATATCATAACTCTCGCTTTAAATGTATAATGCGCCACTCGATTCAGTGTTGAAATTATTTAATTTCCCTGATAATTAATGTTTAGATGTTCAGCAAAGAAATATGAACATTTCCAAAGATCGCATAGGAACTATTTTCTTCTAGAGTACGCTGGTGTTACCCGGACGGAAGTAGCGCTGCACATCACAACACAAACACTGGATGGCGAGCGAAACATTGAATGGCACGTACATATATTAAGTTTTTTCATATTAATCATGCACTATATAGTTTAATTTGTGAATATTTTACTTGTTATATTTGTTAAATATTAGCTATAAACTTTCCTCTGGGTCTTCTTGCGTTATGTTAGAGAATTCTAGCATAGTTAGCTGAACAATTAGCCTACATTAGCTAACAGTCCTCTGTTGTGATTGTGACAATTTCTGTTAAGTTTATTAACCTCGTAATGGTCATTGATTGTTAAAATGCCATCTAGACTAAAGGAAAGGCGCAATTTAACGCCATGTAAGCCAACAACCTAATTTTTTTTCTTTCTTTTTTGTCAGTTGGAGCACGTTGGAGAACACTTTAAGTCCATTGCATTATTGGGGATCTATATAAGTAGTAAGCCATGCCTACCGTGGTCTTAATGGACGTGTCCCTGTCCATGACACGGCCAGTGGCGTTGGATGGAAGCGAGGAGTTTCAGAGGAAGAACCTGGCTGTCCATGGACTGAACATGTTATTTGAACACATGGCCTCAAACTACCGCTTGGAGTTCACATCACTGATGGCCTTTTCGTCCCTCTGGGAGCTCTTGGTGCCTTTCACCAGAGATTACAACGCATTACAGGTAAAAGATGCCTCATGTTTATGAGAAGGCACTCTGAAAAATCTAAATAATTTTTCCTCTTTCCAGTCTGGCTTTGGGCAAGAGTTGGTAACTATCTAATTAATGTATTTTGCCTGTGCAGGAGGCTCTGAGCAACCTGGAAGACTATGACAAGACCTGTGTTGAATCAGCTCTAAATGGAGTTAGTAACGTGGTACAGCAGGAGTGGGGCAGTGCCTGTCCCTGTCAGGTAATTTGCCAAGTCCCAATATCACACCTCCTTAACTTATTCTTTATTAGATAGATAGATAGATAGATAGATAGATAGATAGATAGATAGATAGGAACTTTATTAATCTGAAGTTGATATGTGCAGTCAAATGTTTTTTCTTCATAGTGGTTTCAACCATCTAAACCCATTTATTGTTTCATGGAGTTATGATTATGCATCTCTGTCCTTTATCCTATAGGTGGTGCTGGTTACTGATGGTTCGCTTGGCATTGGAAAGGGCTCCCTACGTCACTCCCTCCAATCACTGAAGCATCGTGGGGATGACAAGAAGTTCCCACTCCCTTTCCCTTTCCCTACCAAAATGTTCATCATGTGTGTAGCCAATGCAGAGGAGGTACTGACTGATTAAACAAAACTGCAAACTGTAGCAAAAAAAAATATGAATGCAACCTCAACCCTTTCCTAAGCACGTTAATTTTTCCTGTAATTTTGTCAGTTTACCTATGGCATGTTTGCTTACTAGATTTGCAAGCTGCAACCCCAATGTCTTGTATAATTGCAGTTACAGATGACTGATGCCATGGACAACTTGGAGGAGCTACTTCGTCTCAGTGGAGGTGATGGACAGATCTTCACTATGGAGGGACCGCTTTGCATGAAGAGTGTACAGGCCATGTTTGGGTATGACTCTTTGCTTTGGAAAAATCCAGAAAACAATTAACTTCATGTTGTATGTGTTTATTTATGAGCCTTTGACCATCGTATGTCTTTTCATGACTTTAGGAGGCTTATTGACTTCGCATATTCTCCCTTCCACGCTGTCCTGCACTGTGGGAACCTGTCCTCAGATGTTCAGGTGTTCCCTCGGCCCGAGCCTATTGTGATGGATGAGGAGGTGGAGCCCATGCCTCGCGCTGTCAATGCAGGTACCAAGCTGGCTTCAGATTTCACGTTTTTGAGTTAAATTTTTTTTCCTTTAACACATCTTCATTCTGTTATTGTTCTTTCAGATTTGGAAATTGTGGGCTTCATTGAAATTGCTGACATTTCCAGTCCTCCTGTTATTTCCAGACACTTGGTACTGCCTATAAATGTTAACAAAGGTTAGTGTTGAATATTTGATGTGTTGTTGTTTAAAAAAAAAAAAACTAAACTAAACATTAATACACAAATTGGCATTATAGCTCAGTGTTATTTCTGTAACTGATGTAACTAAAAATATCCCAATTTTCTTTCAAGAAGCAGAGTGTTTAAAACAAATTCTCCCCTGCAGCTCAGATTGTGCTTCTAGTGATATGAGTCAAAGCAAAAAATGGGGTGAAAATGCAAACAAGCTGCTGAAAGTGCAGCAGAGAAATTAGAGAACTAAAAAAACAATAAATACAAAGTGTTTGTGATAATATATTATATACTTATATTTGGTTTCAGAGGTGGATGAAGTTGGCACAGGAACCACAGATGAGCTTGAAGAGGAACCCTCTGCGAGTCAAATGGCAGGCAAAAGTCCAAATTTTTGTGTCCTTTTACACGGCAGCCTTAAGGTGGAGGGAATGGTGGCACTGGTCCAGCTGGGGTGAGATGCAACACACGCTGTTTCTATATTTAACATATTTGAATTCTGTCGTATGAACAGTTTAATGCTTTTGCTTTTTTTTTCAGGCCAGAGTGGTACGGCATGCTGTACTCCCAAGCAGACAGCAAGAAGAAATCCAACCTGATGATGTCTCTGTTTGAGCCGGGTCCAGAGCCTCTGCCTTGGCTGGGCAAGATCACACATTTGGGACCAATATCAGGTAAGCATTTACTGTGTGTGGTTTCTCTGCAGACACGTCAGACAAGCAGACAGACCCTGTAGAAAACATCTACAGGGTCTCTTTAGCATTCTGTTAATATACTCTATAATTTCTCATTCATAAGCGCATTATTATAAGAGTATGACATGTTTGTTAGCACAACTCTTCATTTTAATGTAACACATGACACACTAACCTTTGTACGGGTAACTGATTTGTTTTTTTCCTGAAGACCAAAGGCCTCTGTGTTCATAATCAAGCAGTTAATAATTTACAGTTTTTATGTGGCTGGCTTTGATCGTGACTTCACTCTAATGCTTCATGACTCGCTGGTATTTCAGAGGCTGCTGAAAATCCCTATGGAGAGGACGACAGTAAAAGTCCTTTTCCTCTGCAGCCGTCAGTCAAACGGAGCTACGCTCAGAATGTCACTGTGTGGATTAAAGCCAGTGGACTGCAGGTACGGTCAAATCAGTGGATGAAAGCATTGTTGTTTTTGAAGAAACAATCGTTGGTTTCAGTTGGTAGTGGTCATCATGACACAGCTCCCTTTGTGCTTTCTGTTGCCAAAGTCAACATGCCATGATATGACATGGTTTGACTTCAGAGGGACAGTTTCCCTTCATGCATTGCAGCCAGGACCTTTCACAACGATTAGTTACAGTTTCAAGCTAGAGATTGGACTGATTAACTGGTTAACAACTGATCTAAATATAGGATGAACATAGCAAGATGTTATCTGCAGTGTACTGAGCAGGCTCCTATGTGACATAAAGCCACAACCTGTTTCATTGGAACTTGGTTCATGCTGGTCTGACTCACCGGATGTAGACTGTGGAGATAAGGCTTCTCCTCCCCTTCCACTGTCTTTGCTATTTATTCTGCAGCAGCATGGTTGCTGCATACTTGGCTAGCACAGTGCTTCTCAATTAGTTTCTGAAGTGCACCTCTGCATAACATTGTATCCTTAATAACATTAAAGAAAACCAAAAAAGAAAGAAATATAGTTCAACTTATAACAAAGAATAACTGAAAAGCGGGATGATTGTTGGCAATATTCGGTACGTTTTTGCTGAAAAAACTTTTCATGGAAAAAAAATCAACACATCATCACAATAGGGTGTTTTTCTGTCTTTATCGGACAATCTACACTACTTTATGTATCAACAGATAATAACAAGTATTTTTAAGCTAGTTAAAATTCAATTATTTTTGACAAAAATCGACATACTATAGCACAACCCAAGACCATTGTGATTAGTTCAAAGAAACTCAAATATTTTTTTTACCTTATCACCAAGTGATAATAGATGCAGCAAGACTGGGTTAATGTTTACTGATGATGTGTTCATGTCTTATCTGAGTTATCGTAATCATAACTTTCCGACTCATAAAGATGTTTCCCATTAGCTGGAGTTCATTGTTCATTATAATTAAGCCAAATTTTAGTGGATATGGAGTTATCTTGTAGATGCTCAGTATTTTAACCCTCACATTACCAACTTTAAAATCATCCTGATGACCTGCAAGTTGTCAACATGGAAATCTTTTCTATCTCTACCATCCATATGACACGAACACAGCATGAGATATACAGCTAGAGCTATAACCATGTGTTTAGTTTACACAAGTTCTTGAATGATTATTCCTGAGTTTTAGGGATGTGACCATGTTGAGTCGAGTCATTCCTGTTTATCATTGATTGTGCTGTCATTCTACAGACCGATGTGCAAAAGATCCTGAGGAATGCGAGGAAATTGCCAGACAAAACTCAAACTTTTTACAAGGTAAAACTAGCTGGAAATGGTTTTGCACTTAAAATCTATTTTTCTTCATTTACATTACTGTTTTTTTTTTTTATCTGAATCTCTCAGGAGCTGAACCGTCTTCGGAAGGCTGCCTTGGCTTTCGGTTTCTGGGAGCTCCTGAAGGGAGTGGCCGACCTGTTGGAGAGAGAGTGCACCCTGCTGCCAGACTCGGCCCATCCAGATGCGGCTTTCCAACTCTCCCACGCCGCACAGCAACTCAAACTGGCCAGCACTGGTGACTCCCAGTACGCTGCTTTTGATCACAACATTGCTCCCATGCACACTGACTTCTCAACATGAGTTGTGTCTGAATTTGTAAAACTGGACTCAAGTGTAGCAGCCTCAGGCTTTTTGGACCAACGTTGAGACAGCGACGTGTGTGTGTGTGCTGAATGTTGTTTAAAAAACTGATCCAAAGGGGGTTCAAGAGCCTGTATGTGGAACCTAGGGATGTACTGAAGAAATGCTGGGTCGATAGCCAATGCTTTGTTTTGTTTATGCCAGGGAAAGAAGACATCTTCATTTTATATATATGTATATATAAAAAGACGCGTCTGTCCTTGTCCATCTGCTAATAACCAGCGCAAAAGTAATGCAACACATCAAACTACTTGGCCACTGTCATTAGTGAATGTCATTGTATTTGCCAATAGGACAATGGCTAATGTTGATCAATATATCGGTGCATCCATAGTGGAGCCTAAATGAGTCAGATTGGTTACTTACACTCCTTTGACACTGGCAAACATACTTAATGAGGTGTCTGTAAATGTTAGTGTACATATTTTTTTTTACATGTTGTGTAGGACCTTTTTCACAAATTGACCCCATTAAAATGAAATTCAATTCAATACTAACACAGAATGTTTATTCTGTGTCCAAATAACATTTACAGGAATCCTGCAAAATGGCTTTTATTGTTGTCATTTAAAATTCAATTGACTGTCAAAACGATAAAATAGCAGAACAAGGAAGGAATACAAATTCTGTAGGCAGGTTATTACTGAGCAGAAGGGACTCAAAATGCACTCAGTATTTTAGCGGTCTCCAGTGCACTTTTCCCTGAGGTTTGGGGGACAGTTAACAAATCTGGAATGATAGCAAATACAGTATTTGTTGAGAACTTTGTCACTGTCTTCATTCATATAGAAACTTCTGTATCTTAAAGGATATTTGCAAAACCACTGCATTTAAATAACAAAGAAAAAAAATCATGTCACACATATCAAGTTCTAAGCCTTACTTAGCTCTTCACTCATCTACGAAATACAAACTTATCTCAGAGAAATCACCAGTAAATAAGACTGTTAATGTAATGATGAAATATTGCATCATCTGTAGAGTATTTTTTATTTTTTTAACCACAAATTAAATTATTTTAGTGAGAGCAATCTTCATAACAAAAAGTAGAACGGATTTGACTGGAGCAGGATTTGTAAGTATCATTTAAAACATGTTATCTAGACAAAAGCAGGCAGCAGAGGTGTTTGAGGAGTGATCTTGGTGCTGAATCTCAATTTGCTTTCCTCTTCTTGGTACGGAAACGCCGCTTCCTCTGCTTGTAAAGATGACGAAAGTTGATGAAAAGTCCTGAAGAGGGGGGGGCAGGAAACCAGAAGGTTGATATCAGAACAAAGAAGCTGACATTCAAACATAATAGTTACTTACATCTGACGCTGATTAATGTGATTAATGTCTTATCTGAAGACTTACCAAGAAACATGAGGACAAGATAGATGTACAGGATGTGAGAGAAGCTGATGGAGGTTCCGAGGGCTTTGGGCAGAGGAATGCTGAAGAGTTTGGTCTTGTCAAAGATGGGAATGGATTGTATCACAGCAACAGCTACGTGGGATTGGTAGATACATTTTAGTACTCGTACGTGAAGAATTATTATTCATACTGAGACATGTACACCGGCTCACCTTCAGCTATGACACCTAATGGGTACAGTGGTATCCAGATGGTGTACCGCAGCCATGTGAGTGTTTTCCACTCTGTATTGAAACAGCCGAGCATGTAAAATGGATACCTGGAATTAGAGCATTGCGTTAGTTTCAGACAGGAAACACAAGATTACATCAATGGTAATCCATCTTTGAATCAATGTGGCCTTTATGTCCATTTAGAGACCTCTTAGTGTGATCAAAATATATTGTTTGCATCCAGAAGACTGGGCTGAGACTTTGGTTTGAAATAATAATCAGTCTTCACTAAAGACATCACATGACTGTTGACCACAAACAATGACCGATGCAAACTTACCTAAAAATCTCAATGGCACTCCATAGATAGAAAACGAAGAACACGACTGGTTGGTTGTGCATTTCTTCCAAACTACCAAAAATGATGAAGAGGACAAAATTCCTTCCGACCACCTAGTAAAAGAACAAAACCCACAAAAAATTAGCACTCTGTTACAGGAAGCAGGTGTCACAGCACATCAAACAAATGATCATCCTGTACCTGTATTACAGTTGGAATAACGCCTGTCCGCACTACACCAAATGCAGCGTTGAGGACCTCTACTGCTGCCAGAATCTGGCAGAAGAACATGACATCCGATATGGTGTGAAACGTGTCGTACAGAGAATCTGAAATGAGAGTAGCGTAACAGGTTTTTTAAAGGGCGTAATAATGATAAAACAACAACAAACTTGGAGCCACATCAATCTTATATTTCCTCACCTTTGCCAAAGATAAAGAGCCGCACCGTCATGTTCACAAAGATCCATGAAAAACCAAGAAACTGCACCAAGTTATATATAAACAGAAATCCTGTTTTCAGGCTGACAAACCCTGAAACATATGAAACAAAAAGAAAACATTGAGGCACCTCACAGCAACAACTTGCTTGAAGATATGGCAAAAGACTACCACCAGAAAACTCTTCAGCAAAATAGAGGGAACAATTGTTGGACTTGAAGGCATGCATCCAGAGAGATTTGTACACACCTTCCTCTTTAGGCCTTGAAGCCCTCAGCCTGTTTCTTTTCTCCTCCTTTCCAAAGTAAAAAATACGTTTTCAGTTTTTGCCTTTAGTGTCAATAGTACAACCATAGTCTGTGAGACATTTTGCTATACTGGCTGTGTTACTTAATAGCTGTGAAATGCATATGGTAGCACATGAAAATATCCCTATTAAACTGAAACTCACCTTTTCTCGGATCTCCATCTCAGCATCTGACTCGTCCAGCCAGCGGTCAAAGTCCGGTACCAGGAAGACTGGTTTGCGCTCCTGTAGTGTCAGTCTTTCCCACCAGCCTCGCTGCTCTTTCTGCACTGTAATATTCACCTGCCGCTGCGTGGACTTGTGGCTCACCTGGACACACAAGCTCATTTAATTGAGCATAGTCAACAAAACTAGAAGGCTTAAGTAGGAAGAGAGCAGTAGTTATTTAGGACTGATTTCAAATGGAGACATACCTCTGACTTTACTGGTAAATGAAACTCCAAGCTGAACTCATATTCGTTTTGTCCTTTTGCACCGTGGCCCTGGGCTTAACACAAAACACCACAAAAATGTCACAACTCATTGACTTAAAAAAATTACATATATATATATATTCATGGTGAAATTAATGAAAATTAATATGAAGTGTATGTCACCTCTAAATTGAAGCACTTTTTCATGTACATGGACATCAATATTCTGCAAAAAAGAAACGGAAGCACATGATCAGCTTTAACTTCCTCCTACAGTGTGAGAATTCAAACATTTTATTACATGTGCACAATACAGCTTTTTTGATGAAAAAAAAAACAAATTTAAACAATAAAAATAAAGTAATATAAAGTTATTTAACCATCTATAGCGCATGAACAATAGTGGGATTTTATTACCAGCCACAATTATATCCTTGTTTGAAGAAACTCCTCAGGAAATTAGCTATTTCAGTCTCCACCCTGAATGAGCGTTTGTTCATGTTACTGTTTACTGTATAATGAACAGTAACAACATGGAATACTGATAAAACAAAGGTTACGATGCCAACATTTAGGCAGGAGTTAACCAAGGTGGATGAATGCGGGGGTTGTTCCTTCCCTGCACCCAAAGTTTGGTGACATATTCGGGGGAGTTTTCTACTCTGTTTCTGCGAACAGGTTTGGTGCGATCAAACCTGATTTATAATAACAGGTCTTGGCAAAGGGATTTGTATCAGCTATCACCTAAAGGAATCTATTTACAGGCAATATGCAAAGTGTGCAAATACTCAGCGGTGTGGCATGTACAGGAAGCGCCACCCTTGATTTGAATTATTTAATATTTACTCTTGGAGGCATAAAATATTGCACGAGCCAGGTCAGTGACACTTTCCTTTAAAACAGTTCGTCCCGTCCGCCACACTCTTGTTTGCTCACCTGAGCGTCTGTCAGCTCCACTCGCAGGTAGATTTCTTCATGGCGTTGCGCCCAGTAAACAAGAGGTGTGAGTGGCATTGTTCCGTTTTTAGAGTTTTGTTTCAAACAAATATCAGACTGGATGGACAATAATAGAAGCTACCTCGCTTCATGCTAACCGCCGTTGCACGCTTCAGCAAATACCCAGAATATTCTGCGAACGCGCGCGCACGCCATCTGTCAGCGTAGCAACGTGCTCGTGGCAGCCGTTGGTCGTACTTTCTTCTGATTGGCTGGCGGTGAATGTTTACGGAAGTACTTTGTAGATAGTGGTTTACAGCTCAACAGCAGAGACACGGAAGTTTGTCGACCTCTTTTTTTGGTGATATGCTAATATGCAGACAGAAGAGCATGTTTCCTGTCCGAAAACTGACTTGTTGAAATCTTGCGGGACATTTCGTGTTCTTGTTGGCGTGACAGGAAGCGTTGCAGCCTTGAAACTGCCTCTTTTGGTGTCCCAGCTTCTTCAGCTCCCTGGGGTGAGCTGCTTCGTATTAATTTCGTTCATTACAATTTCTTCTGTCTGTCTCTGTTACGCAAACACCAAGTAAATGCACTGACACCCTCACACATTATATGACTGTTTCTCTTCCTGGCAGAGCGAACATAAACTGACTTTACCACAAGATGGAGATATTGTAACTGTTGTCCTGCTGTATAAAACAACAAAGCAGTATAATCGTACGCAGCTATAGTATTGTCATTTACTACCAGATATCGTTTTTCATTTAAAACCTCGCAAATGACAGTGGGATTAAACTGACTAAACAGTGGCTTCACCTACTCAATATTAATAAAGACCCTACATAGACATGAAAACGTAATAAACAGTAAGGCAGGTATCTGTATTATTGTTTCAGATATTTAGCTACATATAAAATAAAGACAGTCTTAGTGCAATTGATATATATTTAGCATTGTTAGCATTCTTAATATTTGCAAGAAACATTTAGCATGACAAAGAATAACTCAAACTCAGTGATGAATGCATCCTATTATGATAATCGCATACAATGAAATCACATCAAATCACATGTCCTGAAAAGTGCAGTCACTATCACATGCCCACAGCCTGCAAATATTTCCACACAATTCTGTGAACAGTGCTGAGGTACTGTATACTAAAGTGTAAGACCCATAAAATTGTAACTTGCTGTTTACGGGTCTTTCTTATGAGTTTTCCACCTCTTCAGCACTACAGCAACACTAAAACATGATTTTAAAAGCTCCTGTGACTGTCACTATCTTGTTTTATGCTTTAGGTGGATGTAAGAGTGGTCACCACAGAGCATGCCAAGCACTTCTACAATCCTGCAGAGGTTTCAGTAAAAATCTACGATGACAAGGATGAATGGGAGGTAAAAATGAACTTATCAAATGTCCATTGTAGCCATTGATAATTGGCAGCCTGTAGCAGTGTCTCAAATGCGTTGTCATAGAAAAACAGCTGAATTGTGTAATATTTTATTCACTGATATATTTTTATGAATAGGTGAAATAGGTATGACAATTATCATAATTTGCATAAAGTCAATTTTAAGCTCCCTGTATGCTGCTGAAATGAACATGTATAAAATAGCCATACTAAAAATCACAGTGTGGTTTGAGTTGTACAGTAGTGGTTGGCTGAGGTCAGCAAGGTCAGATTGAGAAACACTGTTCTAACGTATCAGCATTCCAGAAAGTTGGGAAGTGAGTGTATAAGTGATTGCATTACTAACAGCTTGTCTCTGTTCCAGCTGTGGACTCAGAGATCCGACCCTGTGTTGCACATCGAGCTCAGGCGCTGGGCAGACCTATTTGTCATCGCACCCCTTGATGCCAACACTCTTGGAAAAATTGCTAATGGAATTTGTGACAATCTCTTAGTAAAAACATGACATTATTACCTACTTATATACAAAATGTGAATTAAAAGGATTTATTTGATTTATCTGAAATGACTTCCAAGTTGATTACTCTTTGTCATTTACAGACATGTGTGGTAAGAGCCTGGGATACCAGTCGCCCTCTCCTCTTCTGCCCTGCAATGAATACAGCAATGTGGCAGCATCCCATTACAGCCCAGCAGGTATCCAGGCTGGCTGAGTTTGGTTATGTGGAAATTCCCTGCATTGCTAAGAAGCTAGTATGTGGAGATGAAGGTGAGTTTTAAAACCAGAAAAAACGAACAATATTAGTTACCAACAAATATCTACTTTCACCTGAATGAAATCCCAGAATGCAGGACCATGTTGGTTTGACCAAAGCGACTAGAATGCATTGAAACATGAAAAGTAAAAAAATGACCTGACTTTATTACTTTTTCAGTTTTATCATCACCTTTGCGCACTAAATATCATTATTTATTTTACCAATACGTCAATATTGATATTGCAACAATATCTCATGGTTGATTTGAGTATTAACTTCTGAATGCACATTTGTATATGCAATCCAGTATAAACATATATTCTGAGGTGCATATTAGCCATAAGAATAAGCTTCTTAAGTTGTCCTACTTCAGTGAAAAGCTAGTTACTACTCTCTTTATCTTACCTGCTGCCAACCAGTTTGAATGCTGTTGACCCAAGGGCTAGGTTGGGACACTTTTCTTCTTGATGACATCCACAAATAAGGATAGTATGTTTGATCAAGGATTTAATGTTTTAATTAGGGTTTAACAACCCATTCATGTTCTGACTGGTATGTAAGTTACTGCAAAAGACAAAGAAATTTGCTTTAGGGAAAATACATTTCTGTGCAAGTGGTTCTTCAAGAATGTAACCAGACTGCAATGTTTTCTGTGTGTCCTTATTTCACTCTGCAGTCATGTGTCTTGTGGTTATGTGATGAAATAAAAAATAAATACACCCTGCATACTGTAAGTACAATCCAGACTAAGACAACGACTGATACTGCATCTAATGATGCAGTCTCAATAAATTGGTTTCAAGGGTTCTTGGTACAGTGTTATTGTGACTTTTTTAACACCCAGAAACGCCCATGATTCATTACTAAATAAATGGCATCTACAGCTTTTAAAATAATACTTGAATGATCCAGTGTGGATTTAGTTTGGCAAATACTGTAAGTGACAAGAGAATATGTTTATTACAGTTTTTTGTAAGTATGTCATTTTTCACTTTCTTGCAGGTAAAGGGGCCATGGCAGAGGTGTCAACTATTGTCAGTGCTGTTGAACAGTATCTTAAGACACAAGATGAGTCATCTCGGACAGCATGTGCTTAACATTCAGCTGATACCAAAGACAAATAGACAAACAAACATGATGACTTCAAAATGAGCTTGGCCCTATACACCCTTGATAAACTCACATAATCACTTTCATCTATGTGACCTCCTCTTGTTGGAATTGTGTGGGTGTGTTCAGAACATAATTGACTGGCATCTCCCTTGTTGGTTTTGTTGAACAGAAGCATTGTTGTTCATGTGTTGACAGTTTGCTGTCTACACTGTCAATCACACTGATGTCAGGTATGAGCTTATTACTGTGTAAGAACAAAACCGTGTCAAATATTCTACCTTCTTAACAAAAGGTGATGGTTATTTCTGACTGTTATGTTGTGTCATTTGATGACAGACATGGAAAAGAATGTCAAAGGTGAATGAATCAAAACACTTAAATTAAAGGTTTTAATGTTTAATGAGATTTTTTTTTTTTAAGAAAATACAAAAATAAAGGTGAGAAAAATTTTTTTTGTATTTCATTATGAGATAAGATTTTATGACACAATCCTGGGAATTTCAAACACTCTGTAGTTTGTTGATAAATGGATGTTAACTGTGCTCCAAGCAGCAGAGGAGTACTTCAGCAAGCTGGTTGTTTTGGTGTGAAAAACATTCTTCCTTTTTGAGTCTGTGGAAGCTGTCATGGGTCCTGGGGGGTTAATTATGTGAGACAAAGCAGCGGAAACCATTTTCCCACGAGGCATTTTGACAGAGCAGCCTTAACGCCGGACACATGACATAAAAGTGTCAGCTGTATGGACGTCACACACTCATTGATCATTGGACTTTAGGAAAACGTATAGCTGTAGATATTATTGCTGCTTAGGTTCTTATAATATGGTGATTCAGACATTTTAGTTGATATGAAAAAGAGGTGTAGACAGGGTGCAGACAAAAAGTCATACTATAGTATGTCGATTTTTGTCAAACATGGCAAAATTTTAAAATGCTTAAAAATACTTAAAATTGTCTCATTACACCCCGTTGGTACAGAAAGTAGTGTAGATTGTCCGATGAAGACAGAAAAACACCCTATTGTGAGATGTTAAAAATCTGACAAAAAAGTCATACTATAGTATGTTGATTTTTGTCAAAAATTTTGAAATTTTAAAATGGTCTTATTATACTCTGTTGATACATGTGGTAGTATAGTTTTTCCAATAACAACAGAAAAACTCCAATTATGAGCTTTCCAAAATTTGGGCAGGAAAAAAAAAGTCATACTATAGTACACAGATGTCAAACTGATCCAGTAAAGGGCCGAGTGGCTGCAGGTTTTTGTTCCAACCGAGCAGGAGCACAGGTGATACTGATAATTAATCAACTGAGTGAAGACAGCTCAGGTGATTGAATGATTAGATTCAGGTGTGTTTCTTCTTGGTTGGAACAGAAACCTGCAGCCCCTCGGCCCTTTACTGGATCAGTTAGTATGACTTTTTTTTTCCTGCCCAAATGTCATAAAATTTTAAAACGCATAACCCAATGTTATGGTATAATTTATTTTAAAAGACACAAAAAACACCATTTTATGAGCTTTCCAAAAACTAAAGTCATGCTATAGTGTGTCGATTTTTGTCAAAAATTTTGACATTTTAAAATGCTTAAAAATGCTTAAAATGGTCTTATTATATTCTGTTGATACACGTGGTAGTATAGTTTTTCCAATAACAACAGAAAAACTCCAATTATGAGCTTTCCAAAATTTGGGTGGGGGAAAAAAAGTAATTCTTTAGTATGTCGATTTTTTTCCACGAAATGGGTAACATGGTATAATGTTTGAAAAAGGGAGAGAAAACACAATATCATGTGCTTTCCAAAAACTGAAAAAAGTCATACGTCGATTTTATTGCTGATGTGCCCTTTTTTCTTTTCGCCCCTGCCCTTCAAAAAGTCTGTGCATGCCACTGGGTGTAGATGTATTTTACAAATTGCTTTTGACATGATTTGAAGCACTAGGGGTCAAAAGTGATGAAGCCCATGGTTCACACAGCGTTCGACATGTTTATCTCTGTGAAAATCCTCCATCTCTTTACAAGCCAGACTGGATTGTGTCAAGAGAAGACAGATGAGAGCATGTTGAGGCAAACCAGACAATGGTGTGTTTATATTGGTGAGTGGAAGCAGATGGTAACAACTGTCCTTCCTGTAATAAACTGAAAGGAACTCAACCCCGTTGATGACAATCTTGGACGTGTCTCCTCACATCACTTTGAGAAAAAATACTGAAACATTTTCATCACGAGACAAAATAAAAACAATAACATAGTTGCAAACACAATCTAAATGAGCACTGTTGGTATAAAGCAGATGATTAAAATAATTTGGTCTTAACTTTTATTGTTTTACAGCATCTCTGAGAAAACATTGAAGTCTTCCTGATGGCATGCAGGACTAGTTAATCATTAATTGTATTTCTCTGTATTTAAACTGTAAATTTGCACCTGTGAAATGTCTCCTCTCTGAGAGAGTGAGCCCTTCCTCTGTAACCGACATTTGTGCTGCTTTTGTTTTGTTTTTCCATTCTCCCCAGATGCCAGTAGATGTTTTATCTTTATTTATGTCTGTTCGTACGAAATCTACGGGAGGCAGGGGAAATTTGTTTTGCAAATAACTGGGGGAGCTGATACTGTTGAGCAGTGGAGGTTGCAGCACATGGAGGCGTGTGAATGGCTCTCCAGATGAAAACCATCCTTTCCTGAACTATAACTTGTCCTGCTGCTATTGGCTGCTGTGTGATTCAGTTAATGATGCCAAAGGAGTATTACATCAGCCACACCGACTGGGGGAGTGTCGCCGAGACCTTGACAGCTCTGTGGAGGAGTGTGCAGCCTCCAGGTGCGCCTAATGGGAATAACACCATGTTCTCACAGCTATGGGCAAATCATCCAAACTATAGATAGACTGCACTCAGATGCACTGTGAAATGTGAATCAAAACTGTGCTTTCAAGAGTAAACACACCGCTTCCCTCTACTGCCACTTCAACACCCTTTTATCAAAAAAATGTTCACTTCAAGGAGTCAACAAAAAGTCCCCCACACATGTTATTGCGCAGCTCAGATGTAGAAAAACATTCAACACAAAACTGTGAATACCACAAATTCTAAGATAATCATTATTGTAAACAAAGGCTAACATAAATAAACATAAAAATGATTAAGTGAACAAGAGACTGATCCTGCAGCATACTGTACTAACTCAATCATCGCCCTTCACTGTCACTAATGATTAATGACTCATTACATGTCATTCAACCCAACTAATTATCATTATTATAATTCCAATCTCAACTTAAAGGAATAGCTCAACATCTTTTCAATTAATGTATGCTTGCTACTTTATATTAATAACTTTATATATTCAGGTACTTCAGCTCAAGAGACCTAAAAACAAGAAAACATTCATAGTCGAACAGCCACACAACCACCATGCAAGAACAACTCCTCTTAGTGACAGATACTATGGACAAAAACGGTAACAGGATGCATAAGCCACAGTGGTGTGCACAGACGTTTTGAAGGGCAGGGGCGAAAAGAAAAAAGGGCACATACAGCGCATCCTCGCCACTGAAGAGGGCACTTTAGGGACGTTTTTCAAACGACTGCTCCCCTTGTGCACACCACTGATAAGCAACATCATATATATATAATGCTTTAATTCCCAGAGACGCTCGTTAGCTAATCACTTAATTTAAAGGTGGATTGTACATGAAACTAGTTCATGTGTAATGAGGTAATGTAAAGGAGTCATTGGATTGTGTAATGTATTTACATTTACGATGTTTACATTAGAAATATAAGTAAGTGATACAAAAAAGCGTATAGTTAATTGGTGAAGTCAATGACTTATTTGCTATAATGCAAAATTTAGCAAAAAGAGGACATATCTTTGTTGTAACTAGCCTACTTAAATGTCCTATGACAGAATGTTATTTGGTGCTGCAAGTTAGGTTAAGTACTATGAAATGTGGCATTAATGGATTAGTTAGTTGCATTTTAGGCAGAAAGCTGTGGTACAGTTAACAGTTAATGAAATGACATGCATGCACATGCACAGCAGGTGATAGAAAAGAACAGACTTTGGATTGTCAGCTGTCCACATTGCACAATGCATACTTTCCATTGTATGTCGTCTGCAGACATGGGTACACAAATATGCATGACACCTATATGATATCTTGTTCTCTGTGTCAATATGTGTGCACGATCAAGTGAACATGTGTCTCGTGTGTCTGTTGCAAGCCGAGGAGTCTCTGGGCTGAACAGTTTCTGGCCTCTGGGGAAGTTCAGCAGTGTTTCATCAGATAGCACATCCTGAGAGATCACCTGCTCTATTCCCCGTGTCACCACAACTCACCTTATTGACTCTCCGACATTTAAAAGTGGTAAACAGCTTGTGGATTCATGCAGGAGCAAGTAGATTTGAGGAATTGCATTCATCTTGCACATTGTGTGACATATTGGGCTTCAAGTGTATTATGTTTACTTTATTCACAGTATGTACTCTATGTCACACACAAAATAGGTTATACATTTGTGTCTGTGCCATTATACATATCACAAATTTACAGTTAACTATCCAATAAAAGTGGAACAATTGTATTTTTGTGTAGCAGCTGCTTGTGAAAAAAGGTGAATCTTAAACCCACACTGTTCAAAACCTAAATACTGGAGAGCTATTTACTTTTTGATGTGTGTTGGTGGTCTTTTTACAATTATGGTGCATTTATCACTTTGCTTGTATGTGTCGTCATGACATTACAACATCTTTCTATCCAGCATATGAACCTTTTAAACTGAAGATGTATGACTCATACTGATAGCCCCATGGGAAATATAACCACTTCTTTTAGATCATTTGTTTACCTCAAAAACGTTCGTTTGCTATTGATCTTTTTTAAAATGCATTTCCGTGTATTCGGTACTTTGCAGAAGGAAGTTTCACAGTGGGAAATAACCTCCAACAAGAAAGGTTATGATGCCAGTAAATATTTGAGTATCAGGAAATAAAAGGCAGCAGATCAGTTTTAAAAGTAAGAGATAGTCTCTTCAGTCTGTATAATCATTCACTAACTTGCTTCCAGCAGGGAGGATTGTGGCTGTTTGAGAATTTCTGACCCCTTTTCCTAAAACCCTTTGCTCTGTCTGTGTGTCTTTGCCTTTCCATTCAACAGTGAATGCACCATTATCACCTTGCAGGTGTAAGATTTATGTTTCTATATCTGTATGGCACACTGTTAGCACCTTAATGCTTTGTGTTGGTTCGCCTTAAGCTGCAATGCCATGGAAACTGGAAATAAGGGAGATGTGAAAGCGCTCCATGGGGGAAAAGTTCCTGCCTTCTCCCCTCAGTCAAACCCCCTGACGATCGTCTCTTTACCTCAGGAGGCCACGGGGGCTGATGGAAGCCACAAACTTGTCTAGACTCAAATGTGGCGGGCCCATGGGACGCACAAATTAGACTCCATCTCACAGGTGATGAGGGACTGGTATGATGCAAGTCCAGCAAGAAATTAACTCATTCAAATGGCGAATCAAGCAAGTGGAAGAATTTAGGTTGACTATAACGTCGGATTGTCTGTATGTCACTGTAATGATCTGCTGCAAAACTACATTCACCAGTGACAGGCTATCACAGTGTAAATTAATTATGCTGTGTATGTGTATGAAGACAAAATGAAGAACATGATGTAAAAGACTGTCTGTCTGAGGTAATGTCTCATCTGATTTTAACTTTGGTCAAACAAAGTCAACCATTAACTACATTCGGATGAGGTCAGCAATTGGTTATTCTGTGCTAGGGCCTCCCTTCACAGCAGTATTTTTATATAACCACCCACTTAGATTAAGTTATATTGAGCTCTTTCATTTTTTCTTAGATTTTCATATTCAAATATTTTGCTCTGCAGTCCATTCAAGGTTTTACTTCTCTTAGAAGGCTACATGCTGCCAGCCTGGATCCTGGACTTTAGCCGCCTATAGCAGGCATCACCATGCATGAGCGCCCACCAGGATATCATTACATTCTTTTCTTTTTTGCATCATCATTATCACTGTAGAGGTGTGTTCCAAAATCATTTACTTTTTCTGTGGCTCATTCTTCATTAAAAGCAATATGCAGAATTGAATCCAGGCATAACTAGTTGATTGTTAAGAAAGTGCAGTAAAAGGAAAAGGGCTATCCCTCTTTTTATAGCTGTGAATAAGCCGCAGCAACAACAACAAAGAAGATATAATTAGTTGCTTGCTTCCAAATATGCTTTCATAAACCTGATGTATTAAGTTAACTTCCATGAGGGGAAATAAAAGCAATGATATCAGATTACTTCTTATTTTTTTGTGACCCTCTGGAATTCCCTGAAAGGTGGAGGGATCAAATATGTGGTTTAGGATCAGCAGAGTGGGAATTGAGTGTAGAGAAATCAATAGCATACACTTGTGTTATCTGTCAATAAATGAATAAACCCTGAGTTCACTCGAGGTGGCATCAGCAGCCAGCTGGCAGCCGGAGCATTTAGATGAAGCAAATAAAAGTGAGAAAGTGACAAGCGGGAAAACGTGTGTAGAAAACAAGCCGTGGAAAGACAGAGGGTGTGACTCCGCCTATTGATCAGACACCATCCTCCTCCCTTTTGTCTTTTCTCCAGTTTGTTAACTTCTCTAAAAGCCGCGTGGACTTCGGGCGAGCCGCTCAAACATTTTGGCAGGCCTTCGCTTCATTTCGTGGGATTTTGGCGCATCCGGACTCACCCGGTCCACCAACAAGGCAACAGACTTTCCCCTCCTTTCTCAGAAGTTCATGGAGTCTTTGTGGAAATCATTTAATGTCAACACAGCAGCGAGGTAAGAAATCAGATGCACTGCTCGATACTCAAACGTCTCAGATTATGATTCAAACAAATCGTGTTTCACAGTCACACGCGGGTGGAGGTGACTCTTCAAAGAAAGCATGACAGATTGTGAAACTATTTAATGTAGCCAACTCATCGCAAGTGTTTGAAACAGTGTTTTCTTTGCCCACAGTGTGGTTTTAGTTTTACCGTGGTTTTAAGACGCTTTCGCTGCCTGTATGTAAATCCCTCGCACCGTGTTCGGGCTCTTGCGCGTGCATTATTTTCATATTATTTGCGTCTCGTTAATTTGAGCAGGCAGGTCATGCTGACTGGACAACAAGCTCATGTGTTCAGTTGCAGCCTAACCCCTGATAACATCTGAGCTCGGCGCCTCATAAACTTGTAAAAAGAAGCTGAGAAGACACTTTTTTTCGCAGTTTAAGTTCCGTTTTTTTGTCTGGCGTCAGTCATTTTCATTATAATTGAGGCTTCACAACTTTGCCGGAGAGGAACTTGCTGCCGACATCTTTACCTTTCTTGACCTGACAGACTCGAGCATGTATCATCGGTAAATAATTTACAAGACGCACTATATTGATGTGATTTTTCTTTCCCCCACGTGGTGCGAGGTTCAGCTTGACAGTTTGGACGGTTTGCTTTCGGAAGTCACACTCTCCATCACCCTTACCCTACCGATCAGAGAGTGAGGACACACACATACACACGAAAACACACTTCAGAGAGTGCGGCTACCAGTCAGCCCTGATCAGTTTCCTCCATGCACATAAACCCAATTTCTCCTCGCCCTATCAGATAAACCGTGGCTCTGTGCTTCTCTGAAAGGTGTCAACAGGATGACCTGATAACATCTGTTAGCACTACGTGGCCACTACCACAACACACATATACAGTTGGCTATATCACAGATGATATTAACACCTTTTCATTTTTATACTGTTTGCTCCATGAATGTGTTCAGTGGATCTAATACAGCTGTTTCAACACTGACAGATGTTGTGTTCAGAATTTGGCTGCCTGTCAGGACAGCAGGGGTGTTTTTGCACTATGATCTGTTAGTTTAAGGGGGTGAATTGGACGTGATTGTCCACTAATGGCAGAACAAATAGTAAAAGTTAATGAGAGTAATCAAGTCTCGTCTAGTGTAGCAACCTTACCGGTTTATGCAGATGTTTGTGTGGCAGAGTTATGAGTTGATCACATGATATGTTCACCTTTCCTTTTTCCTCCAATGCCAGACTGAAGGTGTCAGACACGTTACACAAGTTGTTACACTATGCTGCCTTCAGGTTTCTATTATTCACTGTTCTAATTTGAACTACTTTTATGTTATGGTTTTCATGCTTGACTACCATGTATTTTTTGGTTTCAGCTCTCAGATGGGAGGATTTCCTGTTCGTCTTCCTGTAATATGATAATACATTTAATATTTTCACTAATGTAATAAATAATACTTCAAGATGTCACAGTGAAATTGAAAAACGTGTGTTGTCTGTTATTTATAAAAATGTGTTATGAGTAAAATGCTCTTCAGATTTGTTTTTAATTTAATTGATGGCATAAATATTGCTGTTTACCCAAACGTCTTGAGGGCACGGAGTAATAGTAATTGCTGTGGACATATACTGTAATATTGTAGTATATTGTTCAGCATGCCATTAAAGTAGCATAGAAATGTTTAGTTCAGGTGCACTGAATAAATGCGAGGATTCACTGTTGCTTTTGTCCTTATATGATATTGAACCGAAAACAAGGTATTTAAAGACCTGGCCGGCTAACCCAGAAAATTATGATGGCCGTTTTTTTCCCTACTATTTTCTGACATTAGGCAGTTGACAAATAACCATCAGATTAACTGAAAATGAAAATGACTGTTATATGTAGCCTTGTATGGGAGAAGTGTGTGAAAAAGGAACTGTGGTGTGACTCGAGGTTTGTGGTTACAAATGCAGAATAGAAACACACTGTGTGTAGTGTTTGCTCTCAGGACATTAAGATGAGATGAACATGTCAGAGCAGGTTTGATAAAAGGGAGACTGAAGGTATTTGATGTTGCTGTAATAAAACCATAAAACATGTGACACAAAAAATGAGTCAACTACAGTATTGCAGTAATACAGACATGTTGTAATTTTCATATTTGAAGACATGTTCTTGAAGTGAAGACTGTTTTCGATCACACATGAATATTGTATCACAATCATAACTGGTTATGCCTTAGGCTCCATGAGAGCCGGTTCAACATGTGGCAACTATCACACTGGCTGTTTGTGGGAAACAGATTCACTACACTAATATTCATTGCATAAGCATTAAGCTATGACCCATTCTCACACATTTCTTCTTCTTTCCACCTGATGTCCATCAGCTGAAAAGTGTGTATGTGACATGTGATAAACCACAAGATTCACTAAGGTTGATAATATGCCTCAAGCTGACTGTTATCTAATGATGACTTCCCCATCTGTAAAAAGTGTTTTTGTGTTTTCTGCCTTCCTATCTGATGTTTGAGGTGTGAGTTTATTTAAGCTAATTATATAGGTATTAAATTATGTAAGTCTAATTGCTGATTTTATATTTTCAGGTCTGGAGTTTTAACATCCCACCATCATAGCAAAGTCACTACATGATGAGCAGCCAGTCGCTGCACACCGTCGTTGACCCAGTGTTTCGAAGCAAGATGCCATTATTCGACGGGACTATAGCATCCACAGGACTGTCAAAACCACAAAACATGTCTGGCTTCCTGGGAAAGCAGATGCTGCAGTACAGCGGGGCCTACTTCACTTGTGATCCCAGAGGAAAGGACGGAGCAGGATTCACTCCTCCGTGGAGCAACTCAAAGACCTCCCTGCTTGATGGCAGAAGTCCTGTGAGTCACCTCTCTGGCATGGAGGGACAGAACCACATCATTTACAGGCAAGACAGCAATTCTTCAGAGGAAGGCCATTCTTCCTCTCTGCATCACGCTCCAGTAAAACAGGGTTTCACAATATACACGAAAAGCCCTGGGATCAGCAGTCCCACAGCCTCTGCATCAGTTAGAAAACAAAAAACTGGGGCTGAGAATTCATCTCCCCCATCTGAAAACTCGGTTTACTTAGCCATTCCTAAGCCACTTTATGTGCACAACCCCTGCTGTAATGAACTGGGTTGCATGATAGGACAACGGTACAGTGTGGAACATGGCTCTCCCAGGATACCGAACACCGTATATGAGCATGATTGGATGCAAACGGATGCTCACTACTCTGAAAGACAGCCCATCCAGAGGAAAGCACAAGACGCGCTGCTGCACCAGAGAGGTTTGCAGTTTGACCCCAGTGCAGAGCCACTAAAGAGGGTGACTGTGGAAGCATACAGCCCAAGTAGAGCAAGGACTTTTCCTGCTATGATTGACCCAAACTACAGCAGTTATCCCTGCACCCCCACTCGCACAATGTTTGGTTCTCTGAGTGAGCAGAGCCAGCGTTTGCAGACTTCCCCCAGAGGCTACCCTAGCTTACACCCCTCCCATCCCACATATGAGCATATGACCTCAGAGGAACATTCTCCCATGTCCAAATACGGCCAGCTAGCACAGCACCCGATGTTTTACTACTCCCAGGCCAATGTGGAGGTAGACAACAGGACACGGTGTAAGCAGAGAGAAGATGTGCCTGTTATTGTCAAACACACAATCTCAACCCCCCGGGAGCATTACATAGTGCCTCAGTCGCTTCATGATGAAATTCCTCTGCCTTTGTCTGGCTCGGACACGTTGTCAAATCATGCCTTGATGCGGGGTTATGACTACCCATGTTATGCAGTTCCTAGATTTCTTTTAAGTGCAAGCCAAGTCAAAGCCCCCCTAAAAAGGCAACATCCATCGCCGAGCTTCCACTCCAATGGCATTGATAGTTCCCCATCCAGACAATACATGGAGCACCCATTGTCCTCAGCAACCAGCCTACTCAAGGACAAATCCAACGCAGGCCTGCATGTTAACCAGCCACACACCAACTCACCATTCCTACGTGTAGACCAAACCAGTCCCACCAGACGTGTGTGCCAACCTGGCATCTCACCATCTAGCATACAAATTAACAGATTCTTTCCCCCACTTTCAAGCTTGCACATAGACCGACCCGTCTTTTCTCCAGCTGGCTTGAACATGGACAGAATCCTGGACTATTCATCCTGTGAAGCCCAGGTTACGTGCCCGAAGCAGCCAAAAAGCCTTCCTGTTTCCCCAGCAGCATGGCTGCCACGCTCCCCAAACCACAGCTCACATCGAGTCCATGCAGCTGTACCTCATAGTCCGAATGTCAGAAAAATAATTTATTCCCCTCCTTATTCAGCAGTAAACAGAGACAATGGGCTTGTCTCCAGTCCAGGTGCTGCTGCTCTTAAAGGGTGCCTGAAGAGAAGTATTTCCCACTCATATTCACCCATCAGAATAAAAGAGGAGGATAGGGATTTCTGTGAAGTGGAACTCATTAAGAGACGAAAAAAGGTAGAAAGGGAGAATGCAGAAGTAGGAAATAAAACAGGCTCTCCTCCTATGCCAGTTATTGACAACGTCTTCAGTCTGGCACCGTACCAAGCATACCTGCAGGCCTCTGGAGTGTTATTTCCAGGCAGAGCACCTCAGAGAACCGTCCAGTCCTCTGAGCACATTGAGGTCCAAACCAAGCAAGACATCAAACAGAAAAGCCCAGATCAAGATAAACAGCAGCCTCTTTCCAAAGAAATCTCTGCAGATACTCCACTGAAGAAGCCTGTTGCAGAAATCTTTGAACCCAAGAAAATTAAAGTGGAAAAAGTAGATCCATCAGACACAGAAGACTCCGTAGAGACTCCTGTTAGTGAGAGGGGCTGCAGCAAAGTCTCAATCAAAAAGGAGCCTGAAGAGAATGTTTCATCCAACATGTTCGTGATAAAGAAATGTGAACCTGATGAACTTGAAAGTAAACCCTCAGTAGCAGATGAAACTGAGACTTCACATGAGTCCAAGCCCGTTGAGGTGACTGCACGGAGGAAGTCATTTTCTCAGTGTGATAAATGCACACTGCAAGATCAGATGGGCACCCCGCAACCCAAATCCATCACTCCACCTCAACCACCTGAGAGCAAACGAGATTTCAAAAACATTCCTCCCCAGTGTCTGAAACTTTCCAACTACAATATAGTTCTCCATGATACCAAGATTTCTCGCCCTGCTCCGCCCCCTGAAACACCGCCTGCACAGCCCAAAATTGAATGTAAACCAAAACGAGAGGTCCAAATGCCAGTCCGCAAGCACTTTTTTGAGTTGCACCAATCCTTCTGCAAGCTGATATCCAGCTTTGTGACAGCCTCATCAGAACAGGAGCTCAGGAGCTGGTTGTCTCAGTTAGAACTGACTGAACCGACATCTCCTTCAGCCAAAGTCCAGAAAGTGTCCTGTCTGCTGGGGATGAGAGCCAGAGAGGTGTGGCTCAATGAGGAGATGAAGTCAGCGCTCCATAAGATCCTGGAGAGATTGAGGGAGTACACAGCCCAGGAGCGCTGTCCTTTTCCACATGTGATGCGGACGGGGGCAGTGTTCCTCCCCATGCTGGTGGTGAAGGAGCTGCTGTTTCCGACGGTGCAGGGCAGCTTCATCGACCAGGTCCTGCAGGAGCACCGAGTTGAGCTGCGGCCCACAACACTCTCCGAAGAAAAAATCCTCATCCAGCTTCACAAGCGAGCCTGTTCCTCCAGACTCAGGAGACTGATGTCCCTCAAACACCTGCCTGACATCTACGCAGATGTGGTCAACCTTTTGTATCACACCTGTGTCTGCAAACATCTAGGTGAGGAAATGTTCACCTCAAACTTACTGAGGTGATAATTTTTTTCTTTGGTCAGGACGATTTTCCTACCCCACTGTAGGAGAAGTAAAAACTCAAATGGAAGAAAACATGAATGTTTTTTGTCTTATTAAGATCAGAACAAGGCGTTAGTGGTGCACTTCAGCCTCTTGTGGCCTACAAGGGTATTACAACAACAAACGCAGACAAAAATTGACTTTTTTTTTTATCATCTGCCTAAACTTATATAATCAGAATTGAGAAAATGATGGTCGATGAGATAACACAGATCTGCCGTTTAATGCGGATATAATTAATCCATAAGAATGAAAGGTAATTAAAAAAAACACCTGTTGTCCTCATAGGGCGTACTCCAACAAGTAATGACAAGAATGTATCCTTAAGGTCAACCTGTCAAGACACATAAGACACTGATTAATCACACTTGAACTTTACACCAAGTGCCTCTTCCTGAAATACATAAATACATATGTTAGGTATTAGCTTAATGCTGAGTCAGGCATGCACATACCATAGAGTTATAAAAAACATAACAAGTACTCATGTGACCAACACTGTAGTACAAGTGGGAACATGTTCATGAAGAAGGCAGGAAATGAATTAAAATATACATGCATTCTATAAATATTACACAGGTTCCTCAGCACTAAGATTGCAACACATTTTGTCAGTGAAATACAGTTTATTGGTCAGACAGCAACAAAAATAGTAGCTTTTCACCTTAGTCATCAGTAAAAAGTATGAGTCAGCTTGTAAAGTCATTATGTTCTCACTGTTATTTATGAAAGACCATGAAACTAAGATAATTCATATGGTATGGGGTTAAATAGAAGTTAAGCAAATGTTTGGTTTCATGTACAAATACTTAGAAAGATTAAACTTCCAGTTTCATAATTTGATTATGTGATATGTACAACATGACTGCCAAAGAAACACTGCTTCCTGCCTTTCCTCTCATATTTCTGGAAGTCCCCATTGGATAATGTGACTTTCTGATTCCTCTGGATTTCAGCATAAAGCTTCATGTTTTGACTGTTGACTTTATCATGGTTTTCCCTTAAATAGTCTTTCAGTAATCACATTTTCTGCATTATTGGCCCTTTTGTTAAGATCAAAATAAAATCCATTTATTTTTTACAGAATCAACTTCACCTGATGTCCAAAAGAGAGTCCAGGTATATTTATTTTTTATGTTGTCCCTCAATCTCACTACTCTTTTCTGTTTCTGATTAGAAAGCAGGAAACCTTTCTGCTAACTTTCAGTAACTAATCACACAAAATGCATGATTGCCTTACACTTGTTGTAGTGGAAAATGAAAGTCTCCTTTATGATTTTGTTAAGATAGTATTTGTGGCCTTTAAAGACCGAGGGGCAGGCTGTTGGATCACATTACCGGAGGAAGGAAGTGACGGCCTGCTACACACACAGGGGAATTAACTGCAGCACATTCTGAGCAGATGAAAGGATTGTGATCGTCGTCTTTTAACAAATCAGTTCCCTCAAAAACCTGTGCTGTTTAGTTGTAAAGAGAAGTGAAATTAAATGATTGGTGAGAAAACAGGATTTTAAAGGATAAGGCTGGTGAAATTCTGTATTTTTGTTACGTCAACAAATCCCACGAAAAGACCAAAATCAACCACGCTTTCTGTTTCAATAGGTTTCCCAAGTCTGCTTGTGTCTCTCAGCCCAAAGCCTATTAAAAAAAAAAAGGGTCACAAATTGTTTTTTGTTTTTTTTTAAAAGAGACTCAGTGTTTTCCTGAAACAGCTGGACACAGTAGCTTCAAAACTGTAATAAATAGTGCTTTTGTTTAGACATTTTTTTCGTTGCATATTTGGTGCACTCGAGAGTTATTTTGGCTACAGCATGGTGTATGAGCGGTTCACTCAAAATAAACTACAGTGCCCATGTTCATCATAATGAAAGAGCATGTCATCCGGTGCAGGGGTGTGTGGGTCAGTTGTGTGTTTTGAACAACAAAGGAGGTCTGTGGCAGCGAGGAATAAGCTTCATCAGCTCAGGCAGCACAGACCATCTCATGCTAGTCTTTTCAGGGGATTTGTTGATTAAAAAATAAAAAACTATACTTTCCCTTTAAATGACCTTTTCACTCCGTGTCCTTCACAAGCTTTTATTATGTTTACCACAACCATTTGTTAACTGAATTGGGCTTAATCGAGTTTCCGTTCACTGCTGACATTATTAACCATTCACATGGTTTGAGAGCACTTGACTTTGGCGTATGAACATTCCCTTGTCTTACTGTTGCATCACTGCTGTTTTATCCCTGACTGATAGCACCCTTTGTAGCAGCTGACTCTTTTCCCAGCCTTCATGTTTACTCCCACAGCCTTCTATTCTGTCTCTGCTAAAGGGTGTTTCATGGTGGGGATCATGCTGTCCAATCACCAGGTCTGCTGATATTAATAGAATAGTTTCGCATTGTTCTTGTGTGCTGAATAAGCGCTATGGGAGCATTGATTTGTCAACCTGTGTTGGACTTTGTGGTTGCTAGCTTGCTTTTTATGAAACATAAGTTGGTGGATAAGGTGAATTTATTTATTTTATTTATGTGTTTTCTGGGTAACAAATCCTGAACATCCACTTGAACTAATGTTTCCCTGATCACTAAATGAACTCTATTTTTTTTTTATTTCCCTCCCATTTTGTCATCAACCTAATTTTTGTATTCATTTTGACCTCTCCTAATTGCCATATTCCCTGTGTTGCAGGATTAGACAGTGATGATTCTGCTGACAGAGAAAAAGATGAAGGTTGTGAGGAGACAATCAGCTGCAGGACTCCTGAATTTTCAGACATCACTGCTTCAGACTCACACCCACAGAGTCATCCAAAGGACCAGGAAACAAAATCAGATTTGAACAAGAGTCGAACAAAAAGCAGGGTAAAGAGCAGCTCAAGGCGTTTGTTTCTGGACAACACTTTGTCAGAGGAGGAAGAAGCAGAGGAGACTGTAAGTGGAGACGTGCTGAATGCATTTAGTGAGAGAAACTGGAATGGCCATCAGTCTGAGGGGATCGAGGATAGAGGAAGTGACCTTGTGGTTGCAGAACAGGATTCTTCACTCATTCCACTAAGCACAACTGAGAATTCATGGATGTGTCCTCTATCCTTGGACAAACTTTCTCCATCTCAAAGTGACACAGAGACAGAGGAATACTCCAGTCTGCAGCCGGTAAGAGCCAAATCTCCAGTTAGATCCAAGAACTGTTCAGGCGTGATCCTCAAACTGAGGCGGATGTTTACTGAAGGTCTAAACAGAAAAAAGGCCCGCTACCAAGCAGTCTCAGTCTCTGGGACACTCGCTGCTCCTTCTCTCTCACAGACTGATGGCGCGGAGGGAGGAGAGGGCAGCGAGAGAGACCTTCACAGGAGGACGCCCAAAATAACCCAGAGGTGGCAGAGAACCGGAAGCTTCTCTCATGCCTTAAGACCCCTGCGCAGCTCTTCTCAAAGAAAACACAGGTCACTCTTAAAGATCAAATACTGTCCTTACTTGTCTGCCTGCCACAGCGCCGAACACAGGAGGCGATGGGTCCTGCGTTCAGCTGTGCAGAGGGCTCAGAGGGCCATGAGGATCTACTACCCCGACCTGGTGGGAAAGAAGATTCGCCATCTGTATGAAGAAGACGACAAGTCAGAAGTGTGGTACAGAGGGGAGGTTCTGCGTATACACGAGGCCCACACCAACCCTCTGAAGACTATATTTGAGGTCCGGTATGACAGCGAGCCCGAGTGGAAGTACTACCTAGAGCTACTGATTGACTATAAAAAAGGCTGGCTCAAAATTGAAGACTAGTTTCCCCACACAAATTTCCAGCCGTCATTTTGCTTTTCGTCATTGAGTGCAATCGGTTTTTCAGTCTTTTTTTACTTACCAACAACAGGCTGATAAGCCCCAAATATCTGCATGGCCTCCTCAGGAATGAAGTTGGACTGGATATTTTTTGTAATGAGGTCAGCTAAACATTCTTTGTCACTTGAGTCAGGGTGACAAGGTGCAACTTTTTAGGACTGACTTAAGCAATGTGCAACATCCTGTAGGTGTTTTTTAGGAGCTTATCTTTGACACATCTATCAGTACCTTCTCTGGTTGCGTCACGAAATAGATAATGGTCTTGTAAAAAAAAGAAAAAAGCCACAACCCTGCTTGATTGAAACGTATGCAAAAAAATAAGTATCCCTTGACTTATTTAACTTAACTATGAAGTTGGGTTTTTACCACCATTCTCCACTTGTCTGGTTTAAAAAATGGGATTCTGAGTGAAGTTTGCGACTAGCAGATAGTTTACTGTTTTTAATTGTCCAGAACCAGCAATTGACATGAAGACATTTGTAAAAGGGTTTTAGTGTTTAACAGTTCCAGCTGCATGTATATAGGTTTTCAGTTATAGTGCCAGTTGTGTACATCATTATAGCAAAGAGTGAATTTTACCCTGATGATTGTGGTTTTGCTGTGTGTGAAGCTGAGTGAAGCTGGACAGGCATTACTGTAGTTCTGTACTAAGCTGCTCCAGAGGCTGAGATGTCCCCATTGCATAGCGTTTGAATCACTGTGAACCTGAAGACTTTCACCTCAAATCATATATTATTTTCTTATACCTTTGTTTAAAGCATTATTCTTACTGTTGTCTTAAATAAATGCTCTTATGCTAAATCTTCACACTGATAATTACCACCAGCTTCTCTACTCACCAGGAAGAGGATAAAGTCAATTCTACTCGTCTTTTGTGACTGAGTCCATTGCAGATTGACAGCTATTCTATCCTGTCACCCACAGTTGATGAAACAGGGTATTTTGTCAATTATTTGTTTAATGCGTTTTGAAATGAGCAGCTTTTATTTAAAAAAAAACATTTCCTTTGGAATATAACTGACTAAATGTGTCTTTGTCCCCATCCGGTGGCAGTATGTTTTGTTGCGGATTCCCTTTTTAAACATCAAAATTGCTGTTTTGGTGGAAACTGTATTTCTAGCTATTGGCTAGCTTATAGAAGTGATTACTACAGTACATAGTAGTAGTCTTCTTAAGGACACTGTTTACATTGTTTGTTTTCAATGAAAATGGCTGCTGCCACAACAAAAACATTGTGTCCATTATCAAACAACCACCCATGCCAGAACGATGTTTGCAACATTTTGCACTTTAATATTTTCTCCAAAACAGACAACTAATTTTTCCCACATTTTTACACTAATAGGAAATAAAACACCTTTGATAGCATAAAGAAAAGATATGTAGAAAAGTATTAAAAGTTTTTGGATGTCTCAATTTAATGTTAAGTAGCTGCTTCTGTTACTTCAAACGTTATGTCGAAATGTTCATGAACTACTAGCAGACACAATGAAAACAGAGTGAGCCCTGGAGAGTATATTAGCCTAATGACAACAGCTAGAACTTGTGTGTTACTGCAAGACAGCTTAGAGAAGATAGCCCATCTTTTGTTACTATCCATTCAACTTGTGTCATCATTGGTTTGACTTTAGACACAGAAATGAATTCAAAAGTGACATCATACAAACAACCACCTGATCTTTTTCATACAATCTGCAAGTAAAAGTGTTGCAAAAAAAAAAATCTAACATTTTAGCCTAAAATCAAAATTATTCAAAGAAAGTTACCAAATGAATCTCACGCAATTCTGGAAGACACAGCTCTGCCAAGGTCTGCCGTACACTACATCGAAAAATACATAGCGCAGAAATGCATCATGGATGTTTGGGTAATTAATGATTGTGACCAAACCTACTCTAATGACTCACACAGTACTCCCAAAAATGAGATTTCTCATGACATTTATTCAAATAAACAATACAGTTTATAATTTGCTAGGATAAAATAATAAGTTTGAACACATAAGAAGCATTTGGGAGAGAGTTCCCCAAAGATCTGAAACTGGGTTAAAGGATGTGTTTTAATGAAAGCTGACACTTTGGTGTCATCTTCTGACTTGCATCAGTGCCTGTATATTCATGTCCCCTCCAGTCAATCTTGTTAAGACCGCCATATTGCAGAGACATGAATGAGCATTTACAAGCAGAGAGCTTGACAACCAGAGCAACCACCACATAGAACAATGCAAAACCTGGAGGGGCACTGACATTTCAATGTCGATTCCTCAACCCATGTGCGAAAAATACAGTCTTTAATGCAAAAGCATAACGGCGTTATAAACAGTCCTACAACCTTTAGAAGTTTGCCCTATATTCCTCATCTGCCAAAGGATCACGCAAGTCCATCTGTGTAGCTTGGTTTAAAGCTATGTTCACTCTCACTGCAAGGCAAGAGATCTTAAGGAGGCATGGCCACTATCAGGCCCATGCCACCCAACTATTCCCTGCAAGAGTGAAACAAATGCCTGACCCTGTTTGACAGTGATCCAGCCCAATTAGCAGCACGACAAAGCTGTGCTGTCAGTACATTCTATTACCCTCATTCAATCCCCAAGGTGCAAGCTGAGCTTTAAGAGGGCTACCTCAAGCCACGTCGGGAAAGAGAAAAAAAAAGAAAAGAGTGAATGTCACTCAGTTTGGCTCTTGCAAATAATTAGTAATGTTCTTAAATGTTAAACACCTCTAAAAACAACTAAGAGGGTACGGCAAAGGGTTAGAATAGAGGGACACAGGGCCGGTGCATTCTACCTTACCTTTGAACTGTAAAACTTTTTCTGCTCTTGGTTTCTAACTCAGCTGTGCACTTTAACTGAGTCCTATATCTGATTACTTGGCAACTAAAAGAAATTATTTCTATCAGTCCCCATTTACAATTATTGACAAGGTGTAACTTGTGCTCTGCTTTGAAGAGGCATCCAAGCTCCCCCACACTATGGAGGGAGCGGACGGACTCAACCTTCATGGCAAAAGTACACCTTTCTCAATATTGGTAAAGAATAAATATTTCAAAATTTCAAAATTATGCAAACACGTGCCACTCTTGCTCTTTAACTTCCATGCATATGGACTATTTACAAATTGAAAAATACAGACTTGCTATTTTGTTCTTTTGATGTTTTTTTCGTCTTTTCCCCCCTGAAATGTCTTTGCCCCTTTGCAATCAACCTATCAACATTCAGCCACTCAGACAAGGATCTCACCACATATTGCAGACATGGCCAGGACAATTAAAGCTGTGTTGAAAACATTTTCACACTAATGGGAAAACAAAAGTCAAAATCAAAAACAAAAAAGATTCACAAGCAAAAAAACAAAACAAAAAAACAAAGGAAAATAAGATAGTTCAGGGGAGGTGTTACAATACAAGCCAAAAGGATGTATTTGTTTAAGATGGATTTTCTGCTTTCTCAAGACTCCACTCTGTTGCTAACAATACTGTAGTACACTTTCTTTTTATTACTCTACCTTTCATTTAAATATAATTTACTTTGAAGATTTTGTTAAACAAATCCAGGAAAAAATGATGCAAAAGTGGTTGGTTTGCCAAAGGAGAGGCGGCAGAAGGCCCGTGCTGCCCTGTTAAATTGCATCAGCGCTCTAGTTTGTCAAGATACTCAAGAGTCCGTTGCATTGGGACGTGTCCTCAATCCTCAATGTACTCCCACAGGTCCTTCTCATAGCCTTCATGCACGTGCTGTAGCAGCACTCTTCGCCTGCTCTCACAGTATCTGTAGAGAAAAAACAGTTGTTGGCTTCTAAGAACACACACACATGTGGTTATGCAGTGTTGTGACTCCTTCTTTACTGACCTGTACTTATCTTGTACTTTCTGCTTGATGTCCTGCAAGGAATCCTGGGAGATATCCCGCTCTAGGTAGCCAGACAGCACCTCAGTGGCATTTTCCAGGTCTGCCTGGTTGTTCTGACCAACCAAGAAATTTAAATCAATTTAATTTGGGCAGAAAGGACAGTTATATGATCATGTTTTCTATCCCAAGGCCCAGCTCAGACTACAGGATGTTTTGGCTGATTTCCTCCCAGTCACCCCTCCCAACAATCAGGTGACTACTTTGGTCTTGGGTCTTTGTCAATGGACTACTTCTGTTGCCAGAGAGAGGAACACTAAATAAAAAACTTGCCAGATTCTTCTGGGGTTTGTTTGTTTGTGTGCTAGCAGGGAATCATATTCAGTTCTGACTGAATGGCTAAAACTTATAAATATCAGCCAAAAGATTTTTTAAAAAATCAGCCAACCTGATTTTGAGGTTTTGTAGTTTTTACTTTTGTATAATTTATCTTTAACATAATAGTGCTCATCTTCTCAGAGTTATGCCAACAATTTCCCTTTAAACATACCTCAAAAATAATGGACTGGTTGTTCTTCTTGAGGTAGAAGGCAAAGACGTAAGTGAACATGAGTGTGGAGCGGCACTGGCACAGCACATCCACAGCCTTCTTCAGAAACTGCACCTCAATCCAGGACATGTTGTGCTGCTGCATTTCCTCCATCTTCTGCTTGACCTGAGCATAGAGCTTGTGCTCAAAGCGCAGGCTCTGCATGTGGTTCATGTAGCGGTTGCAGTAGAACAGGTACCTCTGCAAGGCTGCCCTGGAGCGCTGCACACAAACCATGAAACTGGCTTTAACTTGAGCATGTGAATCTTGACTTGTACTAGACTGTATATTTTCAGACTTACTGGGTACTGGATCGTCAGAAACATATAATGTCTAATTGTATTTTGTAGGCATTTCATTCCTCAGTATGCAACAATCATATATGTTTGTCAGAGGTGTGACAGACCTTCATATTCAGCCTGCACTGGTTCCACCCCATTGTTTTTGGAGTGACTGTACAGAAGGGTTTCATGAGGAAATGTCACTTGTCTGATAAATTGGGAGTGGATTACATTTTCATACAATTTAGTAGGCATTGCTGTTGTTGCAGGTTATAAAACTGCTGTGATATTTATCGAATAACATTACCTTCACAGGAGATCTTTACATCTCTAATTTCTTGTTTTTACAGTGCAGTAGGATAGTAGCAATATCATTATGAAAAGAAATACATCCCCTATGTCTAAAGCAGCACATCTATATAATACTGCCTCTATGTTAAGAAAGCGCGGTGGACAGTAAAGGGAACGGTCGGACATATAAAAGACAGATATGCATGTGAACTTGCAATAAACATAGCATGAACGGAACTAAACTGATATGTGAATGTGTGTTTAACCAACTATGGAAAGCATCTGCACTTGCAGATGTCTGATTACTTCCTCTCAGATCCAATTAGCTCTTTGTCTGACCTTGTTAATAACTGAATGACCCTATTGTTTTGGCCACATGATCATATTAGCCATCTTTTTAAAAAATGCCTTAAAAGATGTGTCACAGCTAATGGTGTCCAACCCACCCAGACATATTTGATTTGGAACGTCTTTAGATAAGTGGTTTTGTCGGACATCGGTAAACCTGGACATAACCAAATTTGTTTATGGAAGGAGGAGGCTCTCCAGGGGTGGCGAGCATCCAGAATTGTATAAAATGAGGAACCCTGAGTGTCTCATGCCAGTCTTCCTTGAGGAGACTCAGGGCTTGCTTGTGTTACTGTCTGATAGAACATAGTAAAGCTCTTTAACTCTGCAGCCAATTCGTTGTCCCAGTGTCTTTAGCCCCTTTCAGATTGCTGTGTCAAGCCGCAAGATTAACGCCTCAGTGAGGTTACGCCTTCAGTCTGAACATCTCAGAAGCATCAAAGGGGGACCAAATGCTCCCAGCTCTGTCCCACCTACAGAGGTGGTGACAAGAGGCATTAAATTGGCAAGATTGTTCGGATCAACAGGATCCATTGCGACATCAGTATGACTGAGCTAATAGCTCATTATGGCACTTTTGCAGAAATGCATTATGAAAAGGGCTTTTAAGTGTCCCGTGTGACTCTTTGCAAATCCTGACAAGAAGACTTTTTGTTAACGAATGAAACGATATCTTAGACTAATTTGGCCCAGGTCTAGGGAAATTGGTAACAAAATATGCTGCTGCCTCTGTGTGATTAGAAATGCTAGTTATACCTGCCAGTTATGTGACATATTCACAAAACAGCATGCAAAGGTTTCTTAATGTATTCGCATGTATGTGATTAATTACCTCTTGAGCATCTCTAGCTGCCTTCGCATCGTCTTCATTGTAGCGATTGCAGTTGTACCTGAAACAATTTCCATATTTAAAAGGTTGAAGTTTTTGATTGAAAAAAAAAAAAACAGACCTATCTGAAGTACACTATTTGAAATGACGCTATCCTAGTTTATTATGTAACCTCTTACCAGGCAGAGCCGTGGGGTTCCCATGGACCAAGGCAGACCCAACAGAACTCAGCTTTGCAGTTCTGGTTCCGACAAACCATGTGATTGCAGCCACCATCTTTCTCGATGGTCACATGGCATTTTGGACACTCCTGTCATGAAAGGAGGGTAATGACTTTTCTGCTCAAGGGCATGTATTATACAACAACTTACTGCAAACTCACACAGTTTTGATAAGATGCATGCTCAAAAAATTTTCAGCATACAGATATTTGATGACATTTAAGTAAACATACCCAAGTGATTATACAGTCCTTCAGTTTTCACCATTTAAAAAAAAATCTTATTGTTCAGTATTTCACAAACCACACAAGAAGGTAAAACTAACAGACCGCTTTGACTCCATACCTTCGTATTTGCTGCAATCCAGTTCGAAGTTTCACTGTCATCGTCACATTTCTTAATCCATTTTCTCAGCCACTACAAAAGAAATTAAAAGAAAAATAAGAATACAATGAATGCTAATCTTAAAAGACGTTTACTCAAAAAGCTGGAGGAATATTTCTGTAAGGTGTATAAATACTTGATTGGCTTACCTTACACTTGACAGGATCATGCCAGTTCTCTCCACAGTTGAAGCTGCAACAGGAGGTACCACACGTTACGTTCACACAATGTTTAATCATAATAAACATACAAACTCTGTGATCACGTATGGTCACTGCCAGTTTACGATAGTTCAATACACTATTTCCTTAAACAAACTCTTACCAGAACTGACGGCCACACTTGCACCTCACTGGCTTGGCATCTGGGTACTGGACTTTGACAACATGATGGCAGTCTGGTGCAGGGCACCACTTTAACAGTCGATTGCACTTAAAGAAGTGATAACAACAAGATTATCAAGTCATAGTTCTTTGGATGCTTAAGTGCAAAGAAGGTGCCTGCTTTTCCAAGTAGCATATACAGATAACCTAACTGTCTAACATCATAAAGAAAGGCTTCATCTCCTATTTCTACATATTGTTAAGGAGAAAAAAAAATCTCACAGCTTACCTCTACAAAACTATTCGTGATTAAATGCTGGTACTTCAACTTCACTTTTGAATCTGTTATGAGGCGCCTATAGGAGAGGTCAAACAATTTATTAGCCTTCATTACATAAAATGGATGACTTTGGTAAAAGCTTCCCTTCCGCAACCAGAGAACAACTTCCAAGAGACATCCAGAAAACAAATAGATGTCACAATGTCTCCTTTCCCTGCATAGCTCATTTGAAACAACTGTGAATTGGCAGTGAGAATATTACAATTTCTTCTGACATTAACTTTTTACCTACAACCCATTTAATACAAAAAAAACTAAGAGTTTGAGTTCAGGCTTCGAAAAAGATTTACAAATGAATTTCATGGAACTACTGACTCTAAACTGGTCAGTGAAAACACTTAGGTCTCTTGCTCACTGGACATATCAGAATGTAGGTTAAGACAATTACTGCCAGCTTAAGAGCTAGTAAAAGAGATTAGTGTCTATACTTTCAGTATGGAGGTATATTTCATTGCACTACAGGCTAAACGTTTGAAAGTAGTTTAGTAGAGGTGTAACTACAGAGCACTGCACTAAGAACTTAGCAACATAGATAAAAATCTTCAAATTTAGTTTCTTTTCCTGTTTGCAAAAGAAAGGTATAAATAAAGTATATCTGATTATAGAGCAATGACATTCATTTTCTTTATGTATAATACTTAACTGAGTATTTTTAGTAGCGTGTATTGACCAAATTGCATCATGTAAAAGCTTTTAAGCAACAAAATCTGATTCATTTAAAAACTGCAGATGTGACATGCTTTTTGATGGTCCGTCTCAAACATTGTTCATGTCACAAAAAACTAAATAAAAACAAGAGGTATCATTTTTGCTTCATAACCAGATTGGCACATCTACGTATTCTGGTCACTGCTGACCAATAAGCAACAAAACATTAAAACAAATATAAGCACAAAAAGATACTCACATGACTGTGTTGTCATCAACCAAAATGTCACAACTATGAGCAGGACAAGAAATTGTCTGAGAAAACAACACAAAAGAGAAAACCATTAGTGAGGCAGCTATTAAAAGAATAGCAGTCATCAGTCAGTTGTACCCTTAAAAAAATCTGAGTGGGTACCTGTCCCATTCCTTCCTCTATGATTTTGGTGGTCAGGTAATCTCCCCAGCACTGCATGCAGAACTTGTGTCCACACTCCAGGCCCGTAAAATACTGTTAGAGAGAAACATCTTGTAAATAAGACATACATGATTGAAAGCACATTTACTTCTGGTAACCAGGCAAGCAAAAACCTTCAGAGTAAGGCCTTTTAAGACATCCATATTTAACAAATAATTTGTTTTTTCCTAACTGTTAAAAATTATCGATCAACCTAATATCACAGCTGCAACACATTGTGAAGATCTGTTTTCACTTTGACATTGAGTTTCTTTTCTGTTGTAAATGTAACGTAGCACCCAAAAATAATGAATGTGTATCAATGTTGTAAAATGATAAAATATAAAAGAGCCAAAAAGGTTGAACCATTTTATCTGCAAACTGCCCCGCGATGTCATTGTGCTGTGTGTTGGAAGGAGAGATTGTTAATTTGTTTGAGTTAAACTATATCAATGAGCTACATTCAGATTTATATCTGTGGTTATAGAAGGAATGTGAAAATATTATTCATTGTACTAATGTGAAAACATTTTGTGATGTCAAGTTAGCCATCCTTCTTTTTCTATCGTATTAACCAAGACAGTAAGCTGAGTCTGAAAAACATTTAGAAATGGATTCAAATGTCAGTCTGAGACGATGCCAAGGTGAGAAGTCCTTTGCATTAAATTAGTTTAAATGAGCTTAAACACATTTTCAGCTAGAGCATCACAATGTCGGTGTCATTATGGGACTCACAGAGTTGGGAAAGTTCAGATAGCAGATCTGACATGGCATGTCCTGTGCTGATGATCTAGTGTTGATTGGAGGACGGATCCGAGGCTTCTTACTGGGGTTAATGACATGACACTCCGAGAAAAGCTTGTCCAGATTACCATCGAAATACCTGCATAGGTTGAGACAAAAAGAAAACATAGTGTTAAAAAATAGCATTAAAAGAAAGCTCTCCCAGGTACTTCTAAGAATGTACTCCTGAGATTCTTACCTTTCCATAAGCTTTTCTTTATCCCAGTTGAAGTGACTGAGAAGGATGCGTGTTATTGTTGCAGGATTCTGGAGAAAAAAAGAAATAGTTGTACAGAAATTAACCTAAAGTTTACATTTAACAACTGCCAATTTTCATTGTAAGAACAATACGCGGTGATTTTGTTGTGAAAAGCCCTTTCCACAAATCTACTTCTATTTAACGTTAAACTCTTATTTGTGGAACAGCAGACAGGTCTTTTTCATTACATTACGATCCAATAAAATATGCCATAGATTTTACCACCAAGTCTAGTTAACTTCTCCCTGAGACGAGAGATAGTATTTACCGCAGGGCTCTTCTCCTGGATTGTTTGGCATTAAAAAGGAGTCAATTTTTTTCTGTTCACAGTAGTTGTTTAACAGTGGGCAACTACAGCTGGCAGTACATTCGAAATGAAATACAACCTTTTGATTTTTGCCGTCTGTAGACTTCGCTCATTGCCAAATTTGTGCACACTATTCTCGATATCCTTCTGGATTACCTTAAACAGAAATTAGGAAATATCATTTGAAAACCAGATGTGTTCTCTGAATGCTGTTTAACCTAGCACCATTTCTTGTTGCCTCGTTGCCACTTGGGACATTCATACAGTTACGCATGAGAATGAAGAAGAACTTGAACTTATTTGAATTGTGCTTTCTGTGCATGTGCAATAGTCTAATTACAGTTTAAAGTTGTTGGCCATGTCATTAAAAGTACAAGGCTACTCTGTCATAATCTTCTAGAATAGCTTAATAGTAGAATAGCAACTTGGCATTCATTCTACAAGACTATAAGTCCATATAATAACTTGCAGTCATCAGTCATATGTTTCTTTCACCAGCTTTGTGCTCTAGGAGGAATACAAATACTGCATTCTACCTGTAACTCTTGGCTTAAATGCATTGTGCAAGTATGTGAGCAGAGTGGAGCTGCTACTTTCGATGATCACCCTTGATCCACTCCAGGTTTTATATTTGCAGCCTCCCATTTGTTCTCTGTTCACGCTAATAAAAAACCTGTGCTAGTTTAGAATTTGATGCTTCCCTGCAGTTCATGCAAAGCAAAAGATTTAGAGGTGGCATGCAAAGTCAATGGAAAGACGAAAACAAATGCAGATTGGTCTTTTTGTCTGCACAAGTTGAAGATGTTCATCTGGAGCAAAACATTTACCCAAACTCAACTATATAGTTCCATTTTCTTATTATACAGAAATAAAAGAGGAAGGGATCTGGAGACAAAATAACAGCAACAACTGGAGTTTCTGTTAGATTTTAACATCACTCTGCAATAGAGTGGAACAATATAATACTGATGCTCCAAATATTTATTTCAAAAATGTACTTCCCTGTCCATTATGCACTGTTAATAAATTAATCCTGGTAATAAAAGCACCTAAAATTGCAGTTGGTTCATAACTTGACTACAAAACAAAACCAATTTACACCTCTTGCTCGAAGAGCAATATTGCAATTAAATAATTTTGTTGTGCTACTGAAGTCACCACACTAAAGAGTCCCTTGTGTTGCTATGATCCCTGAAGTACCTGGGTATGATGATGCATGTTAACTTCAAAGAAGTGTAATAAAAAAGTGAAATAAGAATGATGGTGCAACGCAGAGTTATGTTACAGTGCCATGGTTCAACTGTAGCAGAGCACTGGGGATTGTTCTCCGCAACTACAAGATTAGATAAGAGAATTGTCTCAATGTGTTTGTTAATACACACAATGCCTATTTTACTCTATCCTGATATAATTAGTGGCTGGATTAGAAGTTTAATTCATTTCACAAAACTATTACAATATGGCGTTCAATTATGCATTTGATGATAAGTGATGCAAGAGAATGTGCTATTTAAAATATCATGTAATTTGTGTAACAGAGGAGGAAAAGAGTCTCTAAAAAATGGTCCAATCATTATGTAGTATTTTCATTTTAGCAGACACTAATTAAATAGTCATACAGCCACATTTACACATGCTATCACCCAGATGACAAGCAGATATAAACAGGCGAAAAATGGTCGTAAAGACAGCCATGAAGCATACCAATTCCTAAATAAAGCATGGGCAAATACAGCTGAATATACAATAAAAAACAAAACAAATCATGACAACAGGTACCAATGTGTCAATAACACAACAAAAGAAAGTACGAAAATATACTCAGTTGCCAGTTTAGTAGGTACACCTAGAACGGTGTTGAATTAATTTGATACTCGTTTTAGAGGCCGTAGTTTGTGGAGCTGTTTAGCTGAGGTGTTCCTATTATTTGATCTATCCTCATGGATATAAATGAAGTGGGGAATAACAGAACTACCTATCAGTATAATTATGACCAATCTTCATGGAAGTTTAGCCTGTTGAAATAAATCCATCACCTGTAACTTAACCCCCAAAGCGTATTCAGAGGCCAAGAAAAATCTGTCACTCTTGACATATGAAGGCAAAGTTACTTGAGACATTTACAAGAGAAGTGTATTAAAGTAAAGTTAACTATCCAACTGACACATACTCCATATTGAATACTTCAATTCGGAAAAAATATGCAGTTAGTTATTTGTTGGTGCTGCCAAGACCTGAAAAATTAACTGGGTAGCTCTAAATACTATTTTTAGAAGAATCACCATGTCGGTTGTTTCTGCTGTAGAAATAACTGCCATGCGGCTGTACTGTATCCACGGTACTGGTATTTTACCCTTTAGGTTTGGGGCTTGTTTATTGTGAAATCGTTTCGCTCCAAGACACCTTCGTACATTAAATGCAACGCCATTTCTCGAAAACGCAAATAGTGACCGATCTCTCAAGATCACTTTCCATTTTATTCTGTACTGTAGCTATGTGAAAGGAAATGGAGGCCCAAGATAACGCTAAACCGAAGCGGATACACTGGGTTTCCTTACATATTTGATTGAAGTTATAGCTGTTGCCAGATTACAACGGTCGTTAGTTTTATCCATCCAAACTTTTTTTCTGAAGTCATGATAAGATAGCTTGTTAACGTTAACGTTAATAACCTAGCATATAACTTGCTAACCAACTCGATGACCAAGCCTTTCATCCAACATTTAAACAACGTCAACGGTTATCCTATTTTAGTAATATTGTAACGTTACGTTTAATTTGCTTTATTGAGGTACACTAACTGTCGTCCAGTAGTAGCTGGCACTAACCCTATTCTACCACTACGGACGTTATGCTTTTACAGTTAGGTGCTAGGTTAACGGTTACAGTTGGCTAGTTAGCAAGCTAGCTAACATTAGCTTAGCAAACGTAGCTGCCAACTTCTCAATAGGGATTAGACTACTTCCTGGCATAAAATACGTATGGAAATAGCTACTTAAATGCACACATTCAGCGCTGTCTATGTCTTTATTTAAAACGCTACCCATATAACAGGGAGCTACACCGGGAAATAACAAATTTTTGTATTGTGTAAACCTTATGACTGTTGTGAAACTGTCAACTTCCAGCAAGTAAACTACTCCTTACAAGGCTAACGGCTAAGCTAACGTTCACGGCCTGTTTATGCTTCACCCAAGCCTGGACCCCGGTCTTTCCTGACGCCGACATACCAGAATACCTACCTGGATGACCTCGTTGACCTCCCTGATACACTCCACCATATGCTGGAGGATCTGCTCGGCAGTCAAAACCTCGAATCGGTAGTCCTCCTCCTCCTCCTCCCCGGGACCGTGGCCGCCTCCACCGGTCTCGCCGCACTCATCTCGCTCCCCACCGGCCACCACGGGATCGACCAACTCCACCTCTCCGAGCTCCAGGGTGTCGTCCTCGGGCTCCTCTTCGGCGCTATCCTCGCTACATTCCTCCTCTTCGTCGTCGTATTCATAGTTATAACCCTCGTCTGAGTCCATTCCTAGGGTGGTTATCAACTTGTGACAAGCACACCTAAGTCTACGGTGTGTGAAATGTTGATTGCGGAACAATACGAAAACCAAAATTATCCGAGCCTGTTTTTCAGCTGCAGCGAAAATAACAACAAAACGTCGCCGCTGCTAAGCCAACAAAGAGACACAGCGTCACCCACTGACGACGGCCTTACGTCAGATGGACTGTACAGGAAAATGTAAAAAAAAGAATTGTATGTATGACACACTTTTGTATAACGTGAATATATTTCGAAATAGTTTTTAAATACGCACAAAAATAATATATGCAAAATTAAACACTTGTAGCTGAAGTTATTGGCAATTCAACAAAACACATCCCCTCATAAAACGTAGGCATGGCCAACGGCACCTAAAAAAGGAAAGAAAAAAAGAAAGAAAATGAACCAAGTATAATGAGTATAACGAATAGGCGAACTATACGAATCTGACCTTGCGTATATTGCTTCACGGGTGTTTTGACATTATAAAATGTCATATTTTATCAACCATTTTATCGACCTTATTTTTTTAAAGCCCTCATATTAATCTGTTTATCCTCCCACATATTTTAGTTTAAGTTTACATTTGCTTCCATCCTCATATCACTCTTAACTGGATTAAAAAAAGACATCCACACCTTGTGGCACCAGTCATGTGACTGCAATGCTCTTGAGCACCTGACTGGCGTAGCTTGACAGAGCCGTTTGCCTTTGAATAGAGTAGTGTTGAAGTCATGTGTATGCTTAGCTTTGGACGACACAGTCGTTCACATTTTAATATGCTGCTACTACTAATAATTCTCCAGCTTGGCCTACACACAGTGGAGGGAGTGTGGCCTTTACCGCAGACTTTCACCTCCACAATCGAGCGATACCCCCTGAACCCGCAGGCTTTCTACTTTGGATACGGAAGACAGTCAGCCGCACACCAGGGCTGTTCTGTTCTGGATGCTGCATTCAAGAGATATTTTTCTCTTATTTTTCCAGATTACACTTCTGGTAGGTGCTAATGTGAGGTAAAATTAAGACTGTTGCAAAACGAAAAGAAAGGTCATAAAAATGACATGATAAAAATAAACAAAGACCATTTACTTAGCTGTGTTTAGCCTATGTCGCCATAAACAAGCTATATGTAAATCCCTTATAGCTGTGTTTACTTTTGTGTTAGCTTTAGAAGTAAATTATCCAGTGATTTACACATGTACATATGTAAGATTGCATTATGGATGCACAAAAATGTAGAGCAAAGTGCTCACTGGGTTTGTTTTGAATGTTCTGTTTGTCATGTTGGCTTTTAAAGTAGATCAATGGGCTTTGTGGGGACAGCAATTCATCAGTCAGCCAGTGTAGGTATGCCTAAAACCCCACAATGACAAAGGAGTAGTATGGCACATGCTGTTGTTTGTGTTTCAAAATACCATAGGTTATAGAATAATGGCCATTTGATTGTAACATTGTCAAAATGGAAGTGCAAGGGCAACTCTTCAATGGAACTTTAACCCAGTAACTAATGACTGTAATAACTTTTATGACCAACAGGATATGGCGTTCTGCGATTCAGTGAAGACAAACCATTTAACGTTAAGGTCAGCGTTGAACATGATGATTGTGAGAGTTACCCAACGGAGGACTCTTCTGAGAGATGTAAGTATCGACACATTTATCTGAGTCATCGTCCCACAATAAAAACAACCGGCCCAACAGGTTGGGTTTGATGCATTATATAACCTGTTTTTTTTCCCAGACAATCTGAGTGTCTCTACAGGACAAGCATCTCTGAATGCAGAGACCGTGTGGGGTGCTTTAAGAGGTGAATATAGTCAATACATTTTACAGTTAATCAGCATCAGTTAGTAAAGGAAATGCAGGGTATCTTCAGAGCCTCTTTAGCGCATTCTGCATGCTACTTATAATTAAATCTTATCTTAGCATGCCACATGTGCAGATTTAATCGATTGCTGATATACATCCTCTGATTAAGCACAGGTCTGGAAACCCTTAGTCAGCTGGTGTATCAGGACGATTTCGGCACAGTAAGTCAGAAGTTTTCTCACCCTGTTTTAGAGCTTGACTAATGTTTGGAGTGGTTCAATTAAATAATTTACCCCCTCTGTGTGTTTCTTCTTTTAGTATTTTGTAAACAAGACAGAGATTGAAGACTTCCCCCGGTTTCAGTTCAGGGGGATTTTGTTGGACACTTCCCGCCACTATTTACCTGTGCAGACCATTTTACAAACTCTGGTAATGATCAGACGACACAAACTGAACTTCAGCATTCTGTTTTTTATTAAGTGGTACCAACATGTGTCTTTCTTTCTAGGATGCGATGGCCTACAGTAAGTTTAATGTGTTTCATTGGCACATTGTTGACGACCCCTCCTTCCCTTACCAGAGCCGGACCTTTCCAGACCTTTCCAGTAAGGTATGTCATGTGGATGAACTGAGCTGTTAAGTAATGAGAAATAATAAGCCACCTTAACTAATTTAGTGTTCCGACTTTACACATTCATTATAATTTGCAAATGTATCTGCATTGAAGAAGATTTTATGTAATCCTAGATTTTTAACTAAGCCTCCTGCATGTGGATTCATGAGGTAGAAAAGAACTGAAAAGTTGCATCCACCCTGAACAAAGGCTTTTGGCTCTGATTCAGGGGGCTTTCCATCCGATGACTCACATCTACACACAATCAGATGTTAGAAGGGTGATCTCACATGCCAGGCACCGGGGAATAAGGGTCCTTCCTGAGTTTGATTCACCCGGCCACACCAAGTCTTGGGGAAAAGGTAAAATTTACTCTGAAACAACAATTTTATCCAAATGGTCTCAGCTCCTTGATCTCCAACATATAAAGTACTTGGCATTATGCCTGGTTTGGGTCCAGCGGGAATCCTGTCTGCCAAACCTGCAAGCTAAGTCTATAAATGGTAACAAGACATGTGGTGAATCTTGAGTTTGACTTCCTCCTTATCTGGAAAACTCTTTTTGTTACATCAGTGGGAGCAAATGCCTTCACATAACTGACAATTCCCCAAAAATATATATTCAAAGAAAATGCTGAGCTAAATCCATGTGTTTAAAACATTTTTCCCCAGGGCAGTCCGACCTGTTGACTCCCTGCTACAGTGGAAGCACCCCTTCTGGTACTTTTGGTCCTGTTAATCCTTCACTACCCTCCACCTACCAGTTTATGGCGAGACTATTTAAGGAAGTATCACTGGTGTTCCCTGATTCCTATATCCACTTAGGAGGAGATGAGGTGAACTTTAGCTGCTGGTAGGTTGAAATGTGACACATTTAAACTTCTGCTGACTATTTTTATTCTGCTTTTAATCATTTATTGAATGTTTTCACATATCTGTACATTTATTTCAGTCTGTTCAGAAAAAAACAAGCTAAAATAAAGAAAAGGAGAAAACATTATATCTTGTCCCAGGTACTTGATGTAGGTACATCACTATAAAAAGACTCCCAACTGCTTGTTTGCATAGGAAATCCAACCCTGATGTCCGAGCATTCATGCAGAAGATGGGATTTGGAGTAGATTTCACCAAACTGGAAGCATACTACATGGAGAAGTAGGTTTTAAAGAGGAAAATATCGTGTAATGTAAAGAAAAACAGGGACATAATCCAACCTATATGTTAATGTCACAAATGCCATTAATGTCTCTATTACAGCATTGTGAATATCACATCAGCTCTCAACAAGACGTCTATCGTGTGGCAGGATGTGTTTGACTACCATGAACGAGTAAGTACACCCCAACAACTAACACCTCTGTGTTACAAAACAATGATATATTTGATGCTTTAACTGTACTTGTCCCAACTTTTTGTTACTTACTGGTTCCCCACTTACTGAAGTAGATATTATATTATATGAGAAACATGTAGCATTTTTTTCACAATATTTTCAAGCATCTTCATAATTATTTTTGGTTGGTGGTTCACTTAAAGTTTTACTCTGACATTCTGACTTATAAATGATAAATGTTTAAAGAGGAATCTGCTCTTTTCAGCTCACACAGGCAGAGTTAGTCAGGCACAGCCACACAAGTGCGAATAGAGGCGAATTACCATCGCCTTGCTTGGCGCTATTTGCCAGTCAAAGTTCATCAAAGTTGAACTCCATGTGATGCAAAGATGTATATTTGCTTTCCCACAGAAGCAAATGTTTATTTGTCCATTTGGTCACATAGAATGGAAGCAAATTATAGGCAAATATTCACCAATGTTAATGTTATGCATGTGTGACTGTGCCCTTAAACTACATATGTCTATTATGGCTAAAGTAAATTAGAATAAACTATAGACATCTATTTAATTAAATCTAAAGTATTTTTTAGATAACAATGTAATGTTGATGTCAGCAGGTTTAGTGGTTTGAACAAACCGACCAACAGTTTAACTGTATATTGTCTAAAACAGACAAGCTAATGAATCAGACAACCAGTTCATGTAAGTCTGATAGTCTGTAGCATTTGTGTTACAGCGCAGATCTCTGTCAGTGGTGGTGGTATGGAGGGAAGGCTGTTACCTGTGTGAAGTGCGCAGGGTGGTTAAAGCAGGGCTCAGGGTGATTCTGGCCTCTCCGTGGTATCTGGACAAGCCAGGGCCAACGTATAACTGGGCCCGTTACTACACTGTGTGGCCCCTCGCCTTCAAGGGTCAGAAAAGAGCCTGTGTGCTGTGACTAGTTGAAGTTGTACTAACTATCTGCTGTGTGGTTTTTTTCTCTCCAATAATACTTTACGGGTAAAACTTTGTTCCCTCTAAAATTTAGGATAACCACGGCCAAACCTTGCAACACAGTGTTCAATTTGCAGCTTTACCACTAGGTGGCAGTGAAGACTGTTTGTTCACAGACATTCTGATAATCCAAGTTGA
>CAFUXE010001085.1:595486-609609 GCA_903364295.1 Serranus cabrilla
CACAGAGTGTTCAATTTGCAGCTTTACCACTAGGTGGCAGTGAAGACTGTTTGTTCACAGACATTCTGATAATCCAAGTGGATACAGAATGTACTGCACAGAAATGTCCATAGCATATAAATCATGGGACTTTTTAAAAAAAATTTTTCCAGTGTGAACCACTTCAAACAGTAAATCATTTAATATAAGTATGTAGTATTGAATTGGGACACAGCTACAGAGAAAGGTGTTGTAGTACAAGCTCATAATGCCATCTGATGCCCCATAAACAACATACACAGTAAAAAAAACGTTGCAATATAGCACCGAAGGGCTGGACTGCATGTTGTTTGTCACCCTGCTCAGATTCCTAAGGACACAGTGCTGCACATCTGGAAGGGCACCCCAGCTAAGTATAAGGCCGAGCTCAGCAGGATGACCGCAGCTGGCATGAGGGTCCTGCTGGCTGCGCCGTGGTACATCAACCACATTTCCTATGGCCAGGACTGGCCCAGCTACTACACTGTGCAGCCACTGAACTTTTCTGGTGTGTGCATGGCCAAGTAATACCACAATATATAACCTGGCTCGGTTATGTGCTGGTGATGGGAGCATATTGAGGGCAGTTTGAACACTGACTGTTTTGACTTGAAGTGGCGTGATGAATTTGAAGTAAAGAGTCTCATTACTAGCCTTGAATTAAAACTCATCATAATATTAAAGCAAAGCTTTTTCATCGTCCCATCACAGGTTCTGAGGAACAGAAGAAGCTGGTGATAGGTGGTGAAGTCTGCATGTGGGGGGAGTATGTTGATGCAACCAATCTCACTCCACGTCTTTGGTACGGCATTAAAAATACCCATAAAATCAAAAAGTGTAAAAAAATAAGTGCAGCAACAGTTGCATGAAATCACTCAGAAATAATCACTGGTTGCACACAAAATCACAGGCCAAGAGCAAGTGCTGCAGCAGAGAGACTGTGGAGTGATGAGAAGCAGACCTCCAGTGTGGACAAGGCGTTTCCTCGACTGCAGGACTTCCGCTGCAAGCTCCTGAGGTGCTTTACCTTTTTCTATCCAGGACATTTGAAAAGACTGATCCTTGCATATATTAATGAAACACTGGGATTTCTTTCATAATGCTATAATACTGTATGTGCTCATGTTTCTCCTTCCTTTTCTCCTCAAGGCGTGGCATCAGAGCCGAGCCTCTGTATGTTGGACACTGCAGACATGAGTACCAAGGTATTTGAAGATGTCGGATGGATTGCAAGGTTTTTCTGCAGAATTATCTATTTCAGGTCATGATTCCCTTTTTAGCTGAAAGTCTTGTTTGTGGGCATTTAAAGTTGTATTAAATCTTGGGTAAATTGTTTCTCCAGTCTAAAGTTTGCAAATGTTATAAGGACTTCTCAGGGACTTATCTCATCGCTTGTATTTTCTAATTTTCAATTTTTGTATTAACTACTTTATTTATGCACTTGTTATTTTAGATTTTGCATATTTAGCTGTAATAATATAGAAATGTGAACAGAAGTCTTGCTTGGAAGAACCCAAAGTGCTGCACTGTAATGTCATGTTGAACTGTACTTCATGACTGCAAAATATAGATTTTAAATTCAAATATGAACAATATGCTGTAGCTTCTCTTGCACTGAAATGCAATACAAATGTTGGTGTGCAGATCAGTGGCAAATTCTCATTTTAACAAAAATAAACATTAAACTTTGTCCCTTTATATGCATTGATTGAACAGGTTGCAAGTCTAATCCAAGTGTTAACAAGAGTAGAAAAACAAACACATTAACACACTTTTTTTTTTTTACACATATGTGCAGTGAAGATTGTCCAACCATCATGACTAAATAGGGAAACCCAAACAGACAGGAAAAAACATGTACACTTCAAACCGAAATACAATTCAAATTCAAATTTATTTGTATAGCAAGTGTTGAAAGTTAATCAACATGTTAGAAAGAGAGAGAGAGAGAGAGAGAGATCTAAATTAGAACATGAACACATGGAATCCTGAGACATACACACACATACAAACACTCACATATAAAAATGTCAAATCATAACATCATAAAGAACGATATCTTCTATTTCTAGTTCACAAAAAATGCTGTTCTATAATGCTTAGAGAACGGATAACAATTGATAGTTTAAAATGTTTTTTTCATAAAATAAATTAAGTCTTCAGTGCTTTTGGGGAATTACTATAGATTAATTGCACAATTAATAGTCACATCACATTCTGTTATATTTTCATCACTTATCAAATAACAGAAAAACTACAAATATTCTGATACGTTTAACTTCACCTCATGTCATGGCCCGCTCTCTGTGCTGTTTCAACAAGAAATCTCCCTTTCAGTTGAATTTTAATTAGATAAATGACAAAAAAACAGAAATAACTGCAGTAACTTGGACCAGGACAGACTCATTTATCCCAGTTTGTTAGGTACCTTTTTTTGTCCTCCTGTTACCTCTATTAATGACCAAATCGCCCTGTATTACTCACTATAGAGTTCTGGATACAACATGTTATTTTAAATTTAAAATGACGCTGTCGTGTTAATTTACATTTAAATTTCAGTTAATTTATTTTGAATGATTTATTTCATCTATGCCAAAGAGTATGTGCTTTTATCTAAAGGGCGTAACCTAATAAGCCTCTCAGTTACCGTGTCAGCAATAACACGGATTTTCTCCCGCTGATGTTGATTTGCCTGTTGAATTGAGCTGACATGACTTTGATACGGACTGAGACAACTGATTTTCTCATTGTGTGGATTACAGTAGTGGCAGCAGATGGTCAGGCGGGGCAATCCCTGGTAGCCATAGTGCTGACACCTCAATCCTTCCACTTCATCTGAGTTGGGGGGGACCACAGGAATTGCTGAAGTGAACCTACAAAGCTTAAGCGTGCAAGCTTGGTTAACCATTCTCCGCAGCTACTTGAAATCAGGTAGACATGCTGAGCGCAGTGTAACAGAAACTAATGCTGCTGTAACAGAGCGGCCATAAGATTATCCTGCTGGGACATTGTACTGCCTTTATCTGTCAGAAATAACTACATTTATATACATTCACACATTTACATTCATGTAAACACAGTTTTTTAAAGGTTTTGATGAGAATTTTCTCCAGTTTTATCTGTTTGTTGATGCAAGTTTTCTCTTTGTGTACACTGTTTTATTATAGTCCTAAAAGTAGATGGATTTACAGGCTCAAACTCATAATTAGGTAAATAAAAACCCAACAATAAATTAGCAATTCTGACATATTTTATGCCTTTGCAACTTAAAGCACCTGCTCCATGTGCGTAAAGTGGACGCCAACTTTAAAAGTTAATCCCACTCTTTGACAATAGCTGTCAATCAAGGAGATTATATAAATAAGGTGCTTAGAGTGATGCAAAGATTTGTGAACTAGAGTTCAAGGGCATCGTCTGAAGGACAACAAAATGTTGGCTTGCACATGTGCTCCTGCTGCAGTGCATGTGTCTACAGTGTTTGATGCACTGCAGTGAAAAGTATTTGAAACTCATATCATGTAGAGGGGTAATCTCACTCTAAACTCAAACTAATGCACAGCTGATCAGTCTGATCTGCCCAGCAACTGAGCCAGGGTTTTATTAGTGACGTGTTTTCAATCACCTGCAGGGCTCTGTCATCATAAATGCTCGCACTAAATACATAATCATCCAGTTGGCTCATGGCAGCAGGCTGCTAAAGATTGGCTGTATCTGCGCAACAATCACAGGGCTGAGCAGTGAAGAAACGTGACAGTTATCCCTGCAGGCAAAACCTCAAAGCAGCACTTTGCTGATGGCAGCAGCATCTTACCCCTGCCGACACCCGGAGAGTCTAGAAAAGACAGAAAGGACTATTATGGGTTTTACTGTGATGCACACACTTTCGGTATGATCAGTGACCACCAATACATCTCACAAACTTGCACATTTGAAATGGTCTGAAACATCCAACAAATCATTTTCCTCAATACTGATCGTTTATCAAGCACCTTACATGTAAATGTCCGGTCTATAGGTGTGAGGAACGAGATAATCAGCTCACACCTGACGTGAGCAACACCTGGGTTATGTAATCTGACATGGGACTCCAGATTACCATAGTCAGCACTGCTTGGGTCAGTCTAAATATGTATTTTAGGCATATTTAGTAGATGTAGGTGTTGTTTAAATGTAAACTTATAATAGAACATGCATAAAAAATCCTAAACTTGAAAAGGTGCATTTGAGACATTCTGATGCTGGTTTTGAACTATTTAAACTCTGTTTTAACTTATTTAAAGGTGCTGTGGGCCAAGCCACCAGGCCTGTTGGCCTCAGGACATGTTTTTTGTGTATATTTAGTTTCCTCAAGTAGATAAAGTTTTGGTTCGGTCTGTCTGTTTGTCTGTCGGCAGGATTGCAGAAAAAATGCTGGCCCAATTTTTGAAACTGGATTGTAGCATGGGCCAAGGAACAACCCATTTCATTTTGGAGTCGATCCTAATCAGGGGTTGGATACACTCTTTTTTTTTGTTAACATGTTTATAATGTATAGGGCTTTTGTGCAGTGTTCCTGTGTTGTCAGAGTAGCTGAAAAAATAATTTCCCGATCATATTTCATGGCTCAGGAAATCTGTTTCCTTTCCTTTGTTGTCAAATACGCGTTTTGTTTAAATGCTTTGCTTTAATTGCTTTCCAACATCCAGCTTAAAGTTCTTGAACACAGCGAAATTGGAAGAAAAACTTCCCAACTACATAATAATTAGCTGTTGAAAATGTACAAACAACACAATGAGGAGAATAAAATAAATGACTCTTGCACCTGCACCTACAGTTTTCATGCATAATACAAAGCCAATTCACTGCATTCTACTCTAACAAACGTACACCACTGCATCTATTGGAGCCTCTGAGACCCCATATCAAACCTGTTTTGTCCCTGTTTCAGGATTTAAAACCTGATCCAGATTCAGATTTCAAACAGCTCTGCTGCTAGTTTCTAATCCTTTCATGCAGCAGTTAGGGCCAACAGAAAGAGCTCTGTTCTCAATACTACATTGTTTCCCTAAAATCAAGAGTGACTTAATAAGGATTACAGGAAATCACTGTGAGGACACGGCAGGCAGTCACATTAGTATCTTTAGTGTCTTTGCTACATTTGATCTGATTAAAGAACGAGATGGCTTTAGCTATATGCGATAAAAACCAAAGCCATCACTGTGGCCTCATAGACATGTACAGGAAAATAGTTAGCACATGAATTCATTTCTTTGTGTGTGTAATATGTTAATGTGAAGATAAGTGGGAACATTGTAGGAGTTTTGCACTTACAATAACAGTAAATTGCACTTCTTTACTAATTAGCCAGACGGAGGCTCCGGAGAGCGGTCACCATATGGCAGAAGAATGGCATTAAGGGTCAACTTGTTGCTGCTCTTTCAATCTCTGCACTAATTGTTTTTCTTCTCATCGCCCCCCTTTCGTGATCCCCCTCCGGTAAGGAGACCACATTTCATGGAAGGTTAAGCTACTTTGCTGATTTGGGGTGGCTGTATTCTCCTGAAGCCATTAGTGTCATTGACAGACACGGACAATATGGCACAGAGGGAATGTCTAAAGTGTGCCATGTAAACCACACTATCCTGCTAACATAAAACAGAGGAATATGTGTACAAGGAGTGGGGAAAAGAACCCATATTGCACAGCGTGTTGTTAATTAGTGCTGATTGATTAATTAACTTGTTATTCAGCTTCTAAAACCTCAAATCAGTGCTTGACTGCTCATGATTATTTCAGCCAGCATCACCAGATATAAAACTGCCTTCATATAACACGTGAACCATCTTTTCTTTTAATATTAATGCATGTAAAGAACAACAGCTGATCTACAAAAAAAGTAAATAAAGACGTAACAGGGAGTTATTTAAACAACAATGCTGATGGCTGTTACTCTCCTATGAAGCAGCAAAATTTATAAACCCATTTGACTGCAGTGTGAGTAAGAAGTAGAATATATTATTTTGCTTTTCTGTCTCAGTGGTCACCTTTGTTGAATATAGTTATGCCTATAAGCAGTGTGACTGATTGATTTACCCTTATAGACAGTAAAGATTAAGAGGATGACAAATCAGCATTTGCTTACACAGCGCCTGGTGCTAATCTCCTTGTCTACCTTCAGAAAGCCCCCAGACGACTCACACTCACTCTGGCAGAGGGAAAGAAAGAAGAGGACAGTGACTCTATTGACCTCTCATTGCATCAGAAACAACCAAAGAAAGGACAACAGCACGGGATCGATATCATCGAGCGTTCCTGGAGTTACTGTCTGATGACACAATCAGGCTTTTACTACAAACTTTAGTAGAAAGAACTGTCAATTCTTCATCTTTTGTATTTTAGGGGCATTGCCATGTGTCAACACTTCACATGAAAAATGCTTTGATCCAGCCAGGCAACTTCAGAAAAAAAGCACTTTATACGGAAGAGGTAATACTTCTTGGAGTGAACTTCTATTTGCCTAAAAACTGTTTATTAAGTGAAGCTTAGATATTAAAAAACATCTAAAAATGGAGGACCACGTGCCCAAAATGAACATGTTTTCTTCTGACGCCTCTGATGACTACACAGATGGACCTCAAGCAGGTGAGTCTATATTTTTTGTATTATGCAGCTATTATATTATAAAAGATGCTTAAGAATGAAAAACATTTTTTTTTTTAAACTTGTAAACATTTTTTTTCTGTACAGCAGATAATGTTGTTAGGATAATCATGTCTATGATAGCTGTGTTTATTGCATTTATATGCAATAAAAATGACTAAAAAGATGGAACAAAGAAATAATTTAACAAAATTCAAATTTGTGCAATTGAGTCTGTTAATCCTTAAAAGGGTGTGAATTTTTTAAAATTTTTTGTCTGCCATCTGTCCTCTACAGACATAAGGTCAGCACCAGGTAAAGCACTTGACCAAGGCCTGCTTTGTAAAGTGTGTTCTGATTCGAGCAGCGGTAAACACTACGGTATCTACGCCTGCAACGGCTGCAGCGGCTTCTTTAAGCGCAGTGTGAGACGAAGACTCATCTACAGGTGAGCGACATATTATATAAAAGGGCAATCAGACTAACCATGTGTATAATAGAGAACTACTAGTGTAATGTATATATTTTTTTGTCTCTGTGACAGGTGTCAGGCTGGAACTGGCAGGTGCCCTGTTGATAAAGCTCATCGGAACCAGTGCCAAGCCTGCCGACTAAAGAAGTGTCTCCAAGCTGGCATGAACAAAGATGGTGAGAAAACTGAATATTTGCATAAATCACTTCTGTTGCAGTATAAATTATCTAAAGCCATGACATGATATATCTCTTCCTTTTGCAGCTGTGCAGAACGAGCGACAGCCTCGAAGCACAGCTCACGTCAGTCTAGATTCTATAAATGTGGAGACTAAAAAGGAGCACCTGGCCACCACACGGGAGCTCGCTGCGTCTGCCACCTACTCATCGGTCATCTGCAGACCTCTGGTCACATCCTCCATCACCACCTCTGCCGCCGGGCAGCCCTGCAGCAGCCCCAATAACTACCACCGCTTCATGGTCAGCCTGCTGACTGCAGAGACCTGTGCGAAGCTGGAGCCCGAAGATGGTGAGGTCATATGACAGTGGACATAACAAGTACCCACATTGATGGGTTTTTTGATTAAACAAATTATGATTTGGTTTTGGTACTTATTTCAGTGATAAGGTGGGATTGTGACTTTAAAGATATGGTACTACCAATATTCCTTACATTATTGTGACTTTTTTTTTTCATGCACAGTGGAGGAGAACATTGATGTGACCACCAATGACTCAGAGAGAGATCCGACTCCCTCGGACTGCCGCATGTCCCCGTACACCTTCAGCTGCTCAGAGAGTATCTATGAGACATCGGCACGACTCCTCTTCATGTCTGTCAAGTGGGCAAAGAATTTGCCAGTTTTTGCTCATTTGCCATTTCGAGACCAGGTGAGACTGACTGACTCCTCGTTTATTAACTGAACCGATTCATTCATCCTGTGTGAGGCTGATAACATGCATTTCGGTGACATCCTCAGGTGATTCTCCTTGAGGAAGCTTGGAGTGAGATGTTCCTCTTGTGTGCCATCCAGTGGTCCCTGCCCATGGACAGCTGTCCTCTTCTGTCTCTGCCAGATCTGTCCCCCTCACAGCAGTCCAAGATCAGCTTCTCCACAACAGACCTGCGTATCCTGGAGGAGGTGTTTAATCGCTTTAAGGCCCTGGCTGTTGACCCTACTGAGTTTGCCTGCTTGAAAGCCATCGTCCTGTTCAAACCAGGTAAGGAGTCATTTCTGCAGGGAAATGCAGAATGTTATTGAATGGGCATTGCAACTAATGTCTGCTGCTCGACCTGCAGAAACGCGCAGCCTCAAAGACCCAGAGCAGGTGGAGAATCTGCAGGACCAGTCACAGGTGCTGCTGGGACAGCACATCCATTCAGTATACCCCAGCCAAAGTGCCAGGTAAGCCTGAACTACAAGACTACAAGATCTTGCAACATAAGAACCTTTAGAGTATTTTATGTCTGTCATATTAAAGCCCTGTATAGAGAGTTCACTGTCCTTTGTTCTTGTCCATCAAGGTTTGGGAGACTGTTACTTCTGCTGCCATCCCTCCACTTTGTGAGCTCGGAGAAAATAGAGCAGCTTTTCTTTCACAGGACGATTGGCAGCACGCCGATGGAGAAGCTGCTGTGTGACATGTTCAAAAACTAAGACTAAAACAAGCACACAGGGAAGCCAGGAATATCCCCTTTTCTCTAAAGAATTTTTGTAATATAACAGAAGAAATAGTTTGCGTGCTATGATTCAAAAACGTCTGTTGTAAAAAAAAAAAAGCATACAGGTTTTGTTCTGTGATTTTTACATGATTTTCTTTGTAAATATTACAGTTTTGTTATAAACAACCGTATACATAAGTACTATTTTGTGTAGGTATTGAGTTGGAATGCAAAGCATTTTTTATTACAGCATATGAAAATTAAGATATGTGTTTTGAATGTATTTATCCTAAATAAATATGGATTTTTTGTATTTGACAAGTTTGTTCAAATTTGTTCATCATGCTAATTTTTCCCTTCTTTATGTGGTTTTACAGACACAGAAGACAACACATAACACATGACATATTTTAAAAATATGCTACAAAGAACCGACACCACTATCATATCACAATGGCCAATATTGGCTCATTTTAGCTTATTACAGATATACTGGCAACTTTTTGTGTAGAACAACTATATGTCAGCTCATGGATGGATTACTGTAAGCACTTAAAGAGGCATCAACCAACCAGTTAATCAAAATGACAATAAGAAACATTAAATGACTAAAAAGAGACACAAAAAGTACAATGAGATCAAAACAACTACATAGATGAAGACAAAAAAAATGATCAAGACCAATGAAACAAGCAAGGTGCATAACAACTGCAAAGAGACACAAAACAGGCTAAACAACTATAGTCTGTGATTAACTCGATCACTTTAGATCTGACTTGACAAAGTAAAAAAAAAAAAAAGTCCACTTCGTCTTCAACACTATATGATGAATTATGACTTTATACAGTCTTTGCTTTTGACTAGAAAATTCCTGATACTTTCCCACAAACCATGTGAAAGTGCAATGTCTATGCTACTTTTTTATGATTTAGTTCAGGTGCACTTGGTCTAACAAACTTGTTTGTAGCAAATAAATACAAAGCATGCTGTGAAAATACCATGAGCTCACATTTGGTGAACAGCACATGACTTGTTTTGGTTAGGACTAGTGAGAAGAGTGCAAAATTTGAGACTTACATGTCACTTGCAAAACAAAGACTTGGTCTAATCTGGACGCCAACTTCTGGAAGTAACATCTGACCGCAAAACATATCTGAATTGGGAAACCATGAAAGATGGAGGTCTCTCGACGTGAGGCTGTCATGGATGGATGTAAACTCCAGTGGGGCTGCAGTAATGATAGGTGGCGGTATTGAGCACATTTCCTGGTGAATACGAGCCGAAGAAGAAGAAGAAGAAACAGAAGAAGAAGAAGAAGCTGGAACAAAACACGGAAGAGGTTTGCGCTAGCTAGTTAGCACAATGAGCTAAACGCCCCGTATTAGTAACCATAACTACGTTGTTTACTTCAACAAGGCGGCTTTGGCTAGCAGCTGAGACTGCTAGCTAACATGAAGTTGCTTTAAATAAGAAATAACAGTTGTCTTCCCTGACAATGTTTGGCAAGTCGTATCAGCTGCTCCCTCAGAGGGACTCCACCTGTCCGAGGACTCCTGGCTTGTTTGCGGACTCTGATAGCTTCACGCAGCGAAGCTACCACAAAGGGTTTTCATTTGATAATTTCCCCACTGTTTCTGAAAACGACTTCACAGGTAGGTAGCTCACATTAACTATGGAAGATATGGGTTTTCTGACATGGGAGACAAAACAGCATAATTAGTCTTCGCTTTTTCTTTTCACTGTCTATATGAAAGGTTTGCTGTTTTGATCTAACATAGTATACGTAATAATAATAATATTATACATAAAACATATAATAAATACTATATTGCACCATGTGCCAAAACCATCTCGCTAAACAGCATTGTATGTGTACTTGATAAAGGTAGGACGACCTGAATGAAACAGCTGGTTAAAATGAGAAAGTGTATGAAAATGAAAAGTAGTACGTAAAATAAGTTAAGCTCCAAAAACACTGGATCATACACTCCTTAAAATGCAGTTCAGTAGCATATTTCCAACCTGTCTACTTTTCAACTCCACACCAACTTTGTAATGCTGGCAACATCAAGTCAAAATCTGCTCTGAATTTTGAAAGCTCCCCTTAAACCACAACATACAACTACTGTTTTTACACACCAATTTACTGCAAAACCCTCTTAGACACATCTTCTATTTATTTTCCTCCAGATACCTCCCAAGGATGGCTGTCCTGGTTTTGCAACCTGATTGTCATCTTCCTCGTCTATATCTGCACCTTTGTAACATTTCCTATATCAGGGTGGTTTGTACTCAAAGTAAGGGGAAATCATCTCTCACCAGTTACTCTAAGAACATATCCACTCACTCACTGAGAATAAAAACAACCAACTCATGTGACTCATTTTGTTTGTAGACAGTGCCTAACTACCAGAGGATAGTCGTGTTTCGTCTGGGTCGTGTTGGTCCACCTAAGGGCCCTGGTATTGTCCTTGTGCTGCCTCTTATAGACCAGTGGCAGAGAGTTGACCTGCGCACCCGTGCTTTCAACATCCCGCCTTGCCAGGTAAACCACTACACTGTTTGTGCCATCTTGAGGGACAATATACCCAACCACAAAATGTCATTCGGGGTATTTTCATCTTTTGAGTATGTTTCTTTAAAAATGGAGATAAAACAATCTTCCATACTTTATGTCATAACAACTAATGTCATACAAGCCTCCAAAAAACTGTTTTATTGATGATTTTACTGAATTCCTCTCAGTTGTGTGTACTGACTTTGACTCTTTGGTCATCACAGGGGACCTTAATGTACATGTGGACGTTGCTAACAACAAACAAGCTAAAGAGCTAGCTGCTGTCCTTGAAATGTTTGGTCTAACTCAGCATGTAAATGAGCCCACCCACAACAGAGGGCACACTCTGGATAGGACAACCAAGGGTGTTGTTATTTCAAATGTAAATGTCATCGATGTTGCTTTATCTGACCATTTTTGCATCTTTTTCGACTTGTCTGTTAAACCCAAACCTGAAACTGGATCTGCAGCTGTTAGGAAAAGACTCATTAATGACAGCACAAGGACACAGTTTATGGAAATGATTCAGTTTGAAAATATTCCGTTTTCTGATGTGGATGATCTGGTGAAATCTTACACAACAATTGTCTTGAATGTTTTGGATACCATTGCTCCTGTCAAGGTTAGAATGGTTAAGAGTAGGCAGAAAGCACCATGGATGAAAGAAGACTCGGTCTTGGCACAGAAAAGGGAATGTCGAAGAGCCGAGCAGAAATGGCGCAAGTCAAAGCTCCTGATTCATTATGATATTAACAAAGAGATGTTATGTGTGTTCAATCAGACTTTACGTAGAACAAGGGAGAGGTATTTTTCAGAAATCATCATAAACTGCAGTAACAACTCTCGTGCCCTGTTTGCCACAGTAAACAGAGTAACAAACCCTCCAGTTTCACTGCCCTTAGGGTAAGGGTTAGGGTTTCATTCTCCTTACATTAATATATTTCAAGTCTGCCCTCAAACACTAGTCCATCTTATAAGCTTCAGATGAAGTTTTGAATATATTTTTGTACCGAAGGACGACTGAGGAGTTTGTTCCCTATCACCTCAGTTAAAACGCATCAGCAGGAGGATTTCAGCAAGTAAAATCTGTTTTGATTCACATTGTCCTACAGGGGGTGCTGTTGTTGTACTGTTGATCAGTGTGAAACTGGAGAAAGTAAACTGATGCTGAGAGAATTCTAAATAGCAAATGACAGCACATCTATTGAAATTGAATTTGAAAAAACTAAAAAAGCACTAATCACTATCATCAGGAGTTTTCTAATAACCTTTGCTTATGTATGTTGCTTCTCTGCATTTCTCTAAAGCTGAGTTGTCCAGCTCCTATCGCTCGTTACTTAATGGTGCCAGTTTTCTCCTTTAAGCAGTCAGCTTTTTTCAACTGTATATTCAGTCTGAAGTAAATATTTCTGAGCAAATACCAGCTTAAAATCCTGACAAATGTTAAATGACCTGCTTAAGGTGTTCAGTGCTCATGTAAAACAAACTTCTGCTGCTGTAGGTGGCTACTCTGGATGGCGGTGTGTTGTCAGTGGGAGCAGACATCCAGTTCAGGATCTGGAACCCCGTCATCTCCGTCCTGTCAGTCCAGGACCTGAATGCCTCAACCAGGATGACGGCGCTGAAGGCTTTGACCTACAGCCTGACCAAGAAGTCTATCAGGGAGATCCAGACTGAGAGAGTTAAACTTGGGGAATATCTTGTGGTGAGACTACACTGGATTTATTCTCTTCCGGCTTTTTACTGTATCACATCAAGCTTACATCTGTACTGCTCTTTACAGATGGACATAAATGAGATGACTCGACCCTGGGGGCTGGAGGTGGACAGGGTTGAGCTTACCCTGGGCTCCCTACTCAAAGAACCACAGGAAGGCCCCTCTGGACCCCTCGTCATGCCTCCTTCTGGAGTGCCTGGACTGGAGGGCATCGCTGGCCCCATTCAGCAGCTGGCTATGCACTTCCTGAGCCAGAGTGGCATTTCAAAGCCTCAACAAGGTGTGGCGCCACGTGCACATAATTGTTTTTGTACAACGTGTACTCATTCTGATGTTGTAAAATAAATCTGTGGCTTTTTCTCTGCAGAGGACTGCATAACATTTACAGACGAGCTCAGCAGTGCCCCTCAGGTCCTGGCCACACCAGGTTCTGTTGAAGAGCTGCTCAGCAGGGTCCAGCCACTGCTCTGTGAAGCTTTGGTGGACCAGGTTGGGGCCTGCTTCCAGTTTGATATTAGCTCAGAAGATGGGAAGCGTTGCAGCTACTATGTGGATTTGAGCCAAGGTGAAGGTTTATTACTGTAAATCAGCCTACTAACTCAAATGTTTGTGGTAAACAGAGACAAAAGTACAGTTGCATGAATATCAAACATCGCTGTCGCTCTGTGTGTGTGTGTTCTGTAGGTAGCGGTGCAGCTGGAGCAGGGTCCTTGTGCAGAGAGCCAGATGTGACGCTGAGCATGAGTGACGGCGACCTTCTGGCCATGTTCCAGGGCGTGCTGCGACCGTTTTCTGCTTACACCAGCGGCAGACTCAAAATCCAGGGAGACATTAAGACAGCCATGAGGCTTGAAGAACTCATAAAGCTTATTAAGAAATAGCATTTTTAAACATATTTATGAAATCTTTCATTTTAACTGTCCAGTACATTTCTTTCATGTGTGATAATTACATTTGTTAAAAACTGAGTTTCTGTCATGGCCTTGTCTTTTCTCTTTTTTTTTGCACAAATCAAAGCAAACGCTTGTTTACAAAGACAGCAAACTTTCTGAAGGTCTTAAGACCTAATGTTAGTTGGC
>CAFUXE010001088.1:8401-19350 GCA_903364295.1 Serranus cabrilla
AAGGAACAGCCTCAACGTCATCTTTCACCACCAATCAGGAAATACAATCTACAACCACTGTTCATTCCCCAACAATAATCATTTCGTCTACAAGTACAGAAGTTTCCCCAAGTTCACAATCTACATTACCTCCATTGACTTCTCATTTCACTCAAACGTCTCCTGAACACAGAATTGAAACAACACCAACAGGCACCAGCACGACTCAACCTCCATTAACAAGTCAGGAAACATCTACAACTATGATGTTTTCATCAACAGAACCATCGTCTACACCTTCTACAACTGTGACACCCAAAACAACAAAGGAAGGAACAGTCTCAACATCATCTTTCACCACCAATCAAGAAATACAATCTACAACCACTGTTCATTTTCCAACAACAATAATGTCTTCTACAATTACAGAAATCTCCCCAAGTTCACAATCTACAATCACTCCAACAACTGCTCATTTCACTCAAACATCTCCTGAACACAGAATTGAAACAACACCAACAGGCACTAGCACCAATCAACCTCCATTAACAAGTCAGGAAACATCTACAACTATGATGTCTTCATCAACAGAAACATTGTCTACACCTGCTACAACTGTGACACCCAAAACAACAAAGGAAGGAACAGTCTCAACATCATCTTTCACCACAAATCAAGAAATACAATCTACAACCACTGGTCATTCCCCAACAACAATCATTTCCTCAACAACTAAAGAGACAGCACCAAGTTCACAATCAACATTACCTCCAACAACTTCTCATTTCACTCAAACATCTTCTGAACACAGAATTGAAACAACACCAACAGGCACCAGCACGACTCAACCTCCATTAACAAGTCAGGAAACATCTACAAACACGTTGGCCTCATCAACAGAAACACAATCTACATCTGCTTCAATTTCAACAAGCTCAGTAAATACTGGATCAGAACCAACGTCAAAGGCTTTGACATCAGCGAAAATAATGAGCACAAAGAAATTTACAACAGTCAATCATTTAACATCTGCCGTCATTCCCCATTCAACTCCTGTTAGTGTGACAACATTATCTCCAACTCCTCAGTGTGAGAACTGTCAGTGTGTTGGGGGTACCTGTGAATTCAACGTGACACTTGGAAGATGTCAATGTCACTGTCAAGACTTTGTTTTTGGAGATGTCTGCTCTCTTGGAATGAATGACACAACAGCTCATGTTGGTGAGGTTTTTCATTCCCAGTTACTGTTCTTCAAAATATTTTAGAAACAATCACGTGTCTGTTACTGGTATTGACCTTCTTTCTCCCAGTGTTGAATCTATCATGCTATAACATATTATGTTTTTACAATTTAAATTTAATGTTGTCCTCTTGTTCATTTGTTTTTTAGATAACGGAACATTACCAACCCGAAAAGCAAATTTTACTTTGGAAATCAGTGTCACTTTTCAGCCGGCTTTTAATAATCTGAACTCACCTCAGTCACGAGAATTCATCCAGAAATTAGAAAAACAGGTAGGTCATTTTTTTAGTTGTTGCATGACTTCATTAACACTAATACTATTTATAAGTATTTCCCTTTCTCTCTTACAACTCAATTATATGGCAGGCATTTGTGTCCGTCACTGATATCATAAAGGCCTTTTTATTATTTGTGTTGTGCTGTTTGCTGTTTCTTATAAAAGGTGTTGTAGATAGCATTTAGATCATTAAACTAGTATTTGGTATGTGAAAGCCACGGTGCCCTTTTTAGCAGCCTGATCTCACAAAATTATGAACACCGAATGTGTGAAAATGATGTGCCATCAGCACGGAAATAATGCCAATGTGAAGTCAATGGGGATCCTTTCTCAAGCTGGGGACACTTCCTGGTTTAACATCGTCACTCAGTGACATGGTAGTAATGTTTGACAGCGAGGCGGAGCATAAAGCACCAGAGTTGTAGTCAGAGGTGGAGGGTCAAACAGGCAGTGGACTTTCACACAGGAGTACAGGGTTTATGTACAGTGTGTTGACAAAAGTAAACGACTTTTTTGCACTTCCAGTATTTCTGGTATGTTTTTTAAACGCCCAACCAGGAATTGATTTGCTCTCAGCCTTGGTCAGTGGTTTTGTGGCTTAAATTCACAGAAACTGCAGCATTTTTTTCTTAATCTTCTTTTTTAAATGTATTTATTTTTTTACGGCTAACCATACATGTATGTACTGTTTTATTACGTGTGTGCTATTTTCAGAATGCTCCGTTGTTTGGCGTGATTTTCACACATTACGTGCCAGGTGCAAGGAATTCAGTGTTTAGAGGTCATGGTCAATTCACATAATTTTGTGAGATCAGGCTGCGTTAGAGTATGAAGTAACACTCCCAGCAGGTTTGTTGTAATCTGATCTTCTCTGAGTTTTCTCATTGTCTGCCCAGCTGTGTGTGCATGTTACCCATGATGTTACTCATTCTCCAGGGGTGCCCAATCCTGCTCCTCGAGAGCCCCTATTCTGCATGTTTTAGATATTTCCCTCCTCCAACACACCTTATTCAAATGATCAGCTCATCATCAAGCTGTGCAGAAGCCTGATAACGATCCTGATCATTTGAATCAGGTGTGTTGGAAGAGGGAAACATCTAAAACATGCAGGATAGGGGCTCTCGGGGACCAGGATTGGGCACCCCTGCACTATACCGTTCCCTTTCCCCTCTTATGGGCGGCCTTGTCTCTGGTTGCTCTGTTGCTTCTGCTCGTACTGCTAGAACTTTTGAGAGCCATGTGCAAGAAATTGATATGCTCTGAATATCAGATACAGCATCTCTAATATCCAATGTTTGCTTATTTTCTGTTTTAACCATGCTATATTAACTGTCCTGTGTTGTAGCTTAAAGCCCTTTGCAGAGAAGCAGATCCACAGTCCTTTAAAAAAGTACATATCATCAAGTTGACGTAGGTTTTCATTGAACTTTACTGATACAGTTGATTCAATAAATCTTTAAAAAGGTAGAAGCTGTTTTTGTTAAAAATATCTCTCTTTTTTCACCTTCAGAGAAGGAAGTGTTGTTGCAGAGAGTGTGGCCGAGTACAACTATCTCAACAATGAAACTCAAATCAGCTTTGTCAACAATCAGCTTGAAGGGGTGCTGAATAATATCTTGAATGATACAAATAACCTCAGAAACATTTCAAAGGCCTTTAATAACTCAGCTGTGCAGTTAAATGGAGTCACTTTCCAGGCACCTAATATTACAAGTAAGTAGACTTTTCTTAACATATTTAACTCATTGTTTCCTTGTACATTCAGTGTGTCTTTGTTTCTTCATTTCCATTATGGTACTTGTACTTAATGATAAATGCTATTCTTTATTTTATCCATCAGATATCACCCAACTGGAGCCTTTCATAAACTGCTCTCAGTTTGCTGATTACACGGCGGAGGTTGTTGCCGGTCTGTGGCAGTGTGCTGGACCGTGCAAGACAAACCCCGATTACTGTCATCAACACGGAGAATGTCACAATGACATCCACCGGGGGCCAATCTGCAGGTAAGTAAAACACCTGGTTTTAACAAGAAGGAGCTTAAATAGTTTTTCACATACTGTTATTTTTTATTAATGTTATCCTCTCTTGTGGTCCTTGGATCCAGTTGCTTAAGCTCCAGCCTTGAGCAGTTTTACGGCCCACAGTGTGAACTCTCCCGTCGGGGTCCAGGTTTCTGGGGCGCGCTGTTTGGATCGTTGGGCGCAGCACTCCTGATCCTGATTATCATTGTCATTGCTGTCATTGTCAAAAAGAGACACATGGGTTTTTGGTGAGTTATGATGCTTATTATGCACCTTTTTTATATGTAAATGGTCAATGAAACCAGTTAAACTCTCTTTTTATTTCAGGAAACAAAGCAACGCCTACAACAGAAGACTGTCTGCTTTTGAGGAAGATTTCTTTGACTTTTCTGATACAGGTGTGTGATTGTGTGTCTGTTTTTGCAGTCACTGATCTGTCTTTCAGGAATCACTCTTAACATTTGCTGTTTTTAATGTTTTCATATTCTTTTTTCCCCCAGGATATCACAACTTGGAAATTCCAGGAACTTACACACCACAGAGTTTTCGGCCACATCTAGAAAATGTTAACACCCGAGTTCCGGTATTCTTGTTTACTATTCTGGTATAACATACAGTATCTTTGAATAATGGTTAAAATGTTGATAATAATATGTGATCATTCTTGTTTCTCTCCAGGCAACAACAAAACGTCCAGAGGTTCGGAGCGTCAACCCTTGATGAAGGCTACAGACTGCAATATTTTGTGTTAATTAAAATATTTTTTGCTGCTAGCGTTTGAGAAAATTACAAATCAATAAAAAAAAAATAAAAAAAATCACAGAGCCACCAGACTTTGCTGCTTAACCGTTCAGGCGCATTCCAGAATGAATGAAATGAATGAAAATCAGTATGAGCTACCAACTTTATATTGCACATGATATAAAAAGTAATTTGTTGTTATGATATTTATAAATGTATTTATATTGATTGTAATTACCTGTTGCCTTTTGTGCCCCGATATAAAAATGATCATATCAAGTCAGACAGTCAGTTATTTCACACATCACCACAGCCATTGTGATCTGCTTAGCTGTTTAAATCTTCTCCTGATTTCAGACACACATTATGCTACACTATGATTTTAATTTATTTGTTGTCAGCGAGCAACACTGTACTGAAAAATGCAAGGTAAAAAAAAGAAGAAGTAACATTTAAAAAACATTGAATCATCTCCCTGAGTGTCACTTTTGGGTTGTTTCATCTCTGCTGACGCCACACGCTTTTATCTCTCAGAGGACATTTTTGACCTCCTGGCTTTTGCTGCAAGCACTGTACATCTACAGTTACTAAGAATGCTTTATAATAATTTTAAAAATGTAGAAAATGTTTACATAGATGCAATGGGATCCAGCAGTTAAGCTACGGATAAGAATAAAATCTTAATATTTTCAAGGTGTGTTGGATGATTGTAGTCTTTATCAGTGTTTACATGAGATTTGGAGCAAGTTGATATTCAAATGTCTGTGTTTTTAGTATTATTTAAGAAAATGCAAAGGGCTGTGCCACTTTACTTTGTCTCGTATTTGGTCCAGAGGTGGAAAAAGTATTCACAACCAAGCAGGAGCACAGGTGATACAATTAATCAGTTCAGGTGATTTGAATTATTTGATTCAGGTGTGCTCCTGCTTGGTTGGGACAAACACCTGCAGCCCTTCGGCCCTTTGCTGGATCAGTTTGACACCCCTGCTTTAAAGTATTAATACCACACTGTGAAATGACTCCACTACAAGTAAAAGTCCTGCATTTAAAACTTAAGTAAAAGTACAATAGTATCAGCACCAACATGTACTTAAAAACGTTATTTTTATGCAGAATAGACCCACTCAGATTGGTATATATATTCAGAATATTATTATTAGATTATTATTATTATTGATGCATTTTACAGTCAGTACAACACAAGCAAAGAGGAAGTCAAAGGACAACACATGGGTCAGTGCTGAGTCTATTAGGACATCAGTGCATCAGGACAGTGCGGACTTTCTTTCTTCTCCTTTTTTTTGTAGATTATGTGTGAAGGTGTTCAGCGAAGAGATGTGTTTTTGATTACAGATTTAAAGGGACTCAGCAGATTGGTGCAGGAGTTCATTCCACCACCTGTCTACTTGAGTACCGTATTTTTCGGACTATAAGGCAAATTTAAAATCCTTATATTTTCTCAAAAAATCGACAGTGGGCCTTATGTATGAATTCTGGTTGTGTTTACTGACCTCGAACCGATTTTATGTGGTACACGGCGCTCAAAAATCTGTCAAAATTTGATAACACATCTCACAACATGAATCAGTTGAATAAAGTTTGATTTATCAGACTGTTCTGTCTCGCTTAAGGTGCCTAATAATCCGGTGCACTTTATGTATGAAATTAGACCCGTTAATTGATGCTGTGCCTTATAATCCGGTGCGCCTTATGGTCCGAAAAATACGGTACTTAGTTACATTCCACCGCTGAATTTGCCTCTGCAGTGGTGATATTTATTGATAACCGAAAATAAATCCAATACAGTAGATATACATGTAATACAGAGAGGTGTTTGTTTTTTCTGTACCTGTATTAGTGTCAATCATGGCTGCCTGGAAACGTCCTCTCAGTCAGTAACACCATCCTGTCACTAGATGGCAGACACACTCAGTTTACTGTTTAGCCTTTGCAGCATGTGAATACAGACAGAGACAGAAAGAGGGATTAATACCTTTTTGTTTTTATCTACAGAGCAAATGAGAGTGAAAATGTGTGTTTGTTTAACTAACCTCAGCAGTGACCAGGCCTTGGAGGTGATGTCATCCTTATCAGCTGTAACAGACTAATACTATTGTTGCTGCTACTCGCTGTGATTCTGACATGATGAGATCTTTTTTAAACTGGACTTCAAAATGCTGCTGGTCCTCATCAGCTCAGCTGTGTAGTGTTCACTGATGGCTGCTTGTGTCCACCTGGTGGCCGACTCAGAGGACACACTTGTGACCGACTTCTTTACCTTCACTTGATGTACTATATTTTCTTTACAAGTACTCTGACCTGAGTAAAATTTAACCAGCAGCACTTCCCTCTAAGTTACACATTCACAACTCTGTCCAACACCTCAGAGCAAAAGATAAGAAAAGTTACACCAAATAGAAAAAGGAGTCAATTAGAGGATTTTCCAGATTATCTGGCTACAGGTTGTTCTGGAAAGTGTGATGGGAATCAGAATAACCCCAAAATGAATCAACACTGAACATGCAAATGCTGCTTATTTTACCTTTTGAGAATATGACACATAGAAGATGTGCATTTTCTTGCTGTATCCAAAAGTATATTTAAATTCATGGCAGTAAAATAGCAACTTTGCATTCACTGTAAAGAATATTTTCACTACTACTACTACTAAGATGAATATCATTCTCCATATTTTGTCAGTACATTGTATATATATCTGTGGTATATCTTTCTCTAATTTTAACAATAGCTTGATATAGTTTCACTGTTATTTTTTTTAAACACCGAAAAATAGGCACATCTTCTAGAGAAAAAAATAGTTGAAAAATGGCATTTGTGGTGAATTGCCCTAATTTTGAGGAATATGTTGTTGAGCATATGTTTTTTATGTAAGTATAACTGCTTGACATTCAGGGTATTTGAGGATCCATCAGTGTGTAATAATCATATCTGCATAAACTGTATATAAGCTGTATATGTATTATGTCTTATTCCGACTGTATATTTATATAATGCAGATCTCTGCAGTGCTGCAGACGTGTGTTAAGAGCCACAGAGAACAGACATGCTGTCTTCCACTCACAATAATCAGCAGAGGCTGTATAGCAATTATTGAGGCAGTAATCATAATTACTGTAATAATTCTTATCATTAAAACAAGTTTGTTCCACTTGTTAATCCATCAGCAGAGCCAGCCAAGGACTTCTATCCAATTAACTGAGGCCAGAAATATATTTGATGTAGCTGGAAGCTGAGTCCCACAAACTGGATACCTGAACTGAACCCAAGTGAGGGTCGAAATCAAACAGCATACTTAAGAAAAGATGTCTTGGCCAAAAAAAAAAAGAGCCCAATGCTTTGTTATTTCAAAAGGTAGGCATTTCTTTTAGCCATTGTGTTTGATTAGGTCAAGCACCTCCTGTTTTTGGATGATTTTAAATCAGCTCTATCTGCTCCTGTTTTAATGAATTTTTTCCCCACTTTTATAACCAATGCATCTGTGTGTGCATGCATATATTTGACTTTTCTTTATGTTTGATGCAATGCATGCTTGTATTTCATGTCATTATACATGCATTGCTCCTGGCCTTGTGAAACACCTTGTGTTGCTTTTTGTAAGAAATGTCCAATAAATAAATTAGATTTTGAATAAATCTCACAGAGAATCATAATGCATTTCATTGTGCATTTATGGTCAAGTTAATTTTTAATCAAAAGTCATGAAAACATTGAAGTGGAGTCTAAGAAAGTGTCTGAGCTCTGTCTGAGAGCATCACGACGCCTTTTAGTGCCACAGTAGTGACATAACAGAAGATAATGACAAACCACTCGCTTTGTTAATTCACTCACTTGATGCTTTAAAATGAGCAGCCTGTCTTTAGTTGCCACCCATGCTGTCGCCTCGCAGCTCAGCAGGTGAAAGTGTTTGCAGGGGGTTCAAACTGCTGCCTTTTGTTCCATTAAGACACATGATGGTAAATAAACTGCAGACATGATCACTGCCTCGCTGACAGGTTATGGTGGATACTGTAACTGCAGCTGAATCGCAGCTTATTTGGTAATTATTTGAACTTTAATGCTCCGTGTGGCTTTCTGCGGTTTCGGATCCGTGCCTTAACCACATGGAAACAAGACAAGAGTAAAAAAAACACACAAAAAACCTGTGGGCGCAAAAGCTGGCTGCCACAGAGCATCAAAGCAGGAGGAGAGCATGTTAAAACCAGGAAGAGGAAGGCAGATCACTGTACACCTGTCAGTCGACCATTGTAAGTCACTCTTCTTTCTCTGGACGGAGGCCAGTCACAATAAGGCACAGCATGAGGGTGTGTGGGTGATAAAACAGGCCAAACAGCTGAGTTGAGAGTTTGACAGATTGAAGAAACAGAACGCAGCAGCCACATAAATAAGTCATTTTATTTTTGCTTTCTTTTTTAAAGACTATATACTTCATAACAACAAATGGAATTGTTAAATACTGTACACAGCATACTGTACTCTCCCAGTGCATGTCTTCACCACAGCAGAGAAGTTATTTCTTGATAAACTAGTCTTCATTCAGTTTTATTATTTCTAATAAGACATATGAATACCTTAAGATTAAATAGTATCAGTGTATGATGTAAACATTTTTTCAGACATTTAAGTCAAAAGCAACATTGTGTTGGCAAGGTTTCGTGAGCAGGAGGGAGAAGAAAAAGTATATTTCAATGACCATTTGACCTTAGCAGTTTCCCAAACTGAACACCGTGTTCCATACCAAGGGTTACTTCAATACATGTGCTACATTTACTATATCATCCTGATGCTTCTTGAATAATCTACAATATAATTCATATATTTTCTCGGCTGCCAGCAGCCAAAGTCTTTCAGACCACACCCACTGCAATCATGTAAGGCAGGAATGCATGAGCAGAACAGGAAAGTCTGTGTCAGGTAGGTAAACCCTGCACTGTCTTTGTATTAACAGGTTAGCCGAACATCTCCGTGATCTAAAATCTCTATTTAAGGATATCCGGTTAGAATCGACGCTGTTACTGAAGTATAACCTAATTAAAACTTCGTCAGGTCACATACCTCGTGTTTGGTGGGGAATAATTTCAGATTTTGCCTTTACTAATGGGGATTATGTGAAATATAGGATTGATATCAAAGGGAGGTAGTACTTGAGGCAAATTATTTCCAAGCAACGACTCACAGCTTGACCAAAAAAATATAGAAGCTCCTCCACCTGTTTGATGGAATTTCAGTAAGAATAGCATACATTCACTTCAGGTCGATTTCTGTGCAACAAAACAGACCTGGACTTCTCTTTTTGTCTTCTTTTCTCTAGAGGGCTGCTGTACTTACAAGCAGGCGCTGCCGTTAGGCAGAGCACAGTAACAAGTATGGTTTTCTACCAGTTGTAGAAAAGTTACTTTATAAAGTCTCACCAGAACACTTTTCCAACTGCTGTTCACATGCACGTATGCACAAACACGTCCACGCACATACACACACACACACTCATCCAACAGACACCATATATAAGCTGCACTAGACATTCCAATGGAAACATGCGTAGCTACCAGTAATGTACCCACCGCTTTGTACAAAATGTACCATGTGGGAAATTTACACGGATATAGTGGCCTGAGTAAGACTGAAACTTCATCAAGGCAGGGAAACCATATCAGTGTCGATATAAAATAGCAAACAGAAAAGAGATTCGTGTGCTAGCATCCTTCATTTAGTTAAAAAAAAAAAAAGTAATTGGCCTTGTACTTCAACTTCATATATTAAGTGATACTTTACATTACTGACCTTTTCTCCCTTGTGAGACACAAAAGCAGCATCAGTGCATCTCACAAAACATCCTCAACCTTCCGGACATGGAAAAACACTAAGCACATGAGGTTCAAGGCCCGCTTGTACCCTCTGACTGTACCACAATGTGAGCAAAAACAGCACGATATTGAATGTCATGAAATAAAAATCATATAAAAAATAAGCTCTACAATGTTGAACTCTGCCCACAATCTATAGTCAGAGGTGCAGATTTTTTTACATAAAGTATCTCGTTTGTGATAGCTACTCCAACATTACCAGTAACTGAAAACAGTGCGCACATACCCTGTGTGTTCAGAATACATAGGGGGGTAAAAACACAAAGTAAAAGCAGCAGTATGAGGGTTGTTAGCGTGCAGTTTCACCATTTTTTCAAGTGGTTTTTGCTCATGTACAGTTGAGTCTCTGCTACTTCCACTACAACTTTTCAAACTAAATCCACAGTATTGCGTGCCGCGGGGCTGTCCATGACCCGGAGAAACCGCTCAACACAAGGCGAGTCCATGAAAGCGGGCCTCTGAGGCAGGAGATAGTAATGTGTGGTGCTGGACTTCTTGCCGTTCTCCATAACGGGGATGATGCATGGGGAGCCCTCGCTGTTCTGTCTCTGTAAACCCCGATAGCTTACGTACTTCGGGTCCGGTGCAAAGCTTTGTGTGGGGGGCATCACCCCGTTGATGTATGTCGGCAGGCTCTTGGGGCTCGGGGTGCGGGAGCTGCCTCTGGACATAGGGTCTCTCGGGGGCACCTTTGGCGGTTTGTCCTCGTCGCTGTAAGCCCCAGACGAGACCTCTGCTGACCAGCGGCGGTAGTCTCCTGTCTTGATTGTTCGTGGCGGGATAGGGGGCGGTACCTCGCCCTT
>CAFUXE010001088.1:19583-42209 GCA_903364295.1 Serranus cabrilla
GCCCATCATAGTAGGCATAGTTAATCTGTCCGCAGTCCCTGAAGCTCCTCCGACTGGGGACTCCGTATCGGAAAGGAGACGGTTTGGAGCACTGATCGGACACCAGGCAGCGGCTGTCGTCCGAACTCGTGAAAAACTCCACCTCGTTGTCCATAGCCTGCTCAGGGGAGATGTCTGTGTGGGGAGGGATGGGGGGCAGAGGTTTGGAGCATCTGTCCGGCGTCTGTGGGGGACTGCTGCACTCGTACACCGAGAGCCGCTTGAATGAGGGGACCACCTGGTCGTCATCGGCAGGACTTGGGGTGGATGGTTCAGCACTGCAGGACAAGGGGAGATGGGAGGGCCGGGATTTCTTTGGAGGTAATCTCTGTGAGCTGGGACTGTGTTTATGTCCTGTCAGAGAGGAGAAATAAAAAATAAGCATCACATTAACGACACAGTATGAAATTATTACGGTTGGTGAAAGATATCACAATTTACTGCTACAACTTCATTGCATCCTGTAAGAAAAAACTCCTGTGGACGACTAGCTTTGTTTTCAGTTCTGGAAAACCACTTACTATATCATGTCACAGATCATTCAAAGAAACAACACATGCAATGCAGCTTTGTGTATTACAGACGACCTGCAATGTGCAGAAGACAGATCACTTACTTTCATAACTTGGAGAAGGTGGAGGGGGCCCTTTGTGATGGGCACGAGAGCTGTGGTCTGAGTGTGCAGTGTCCATGCTGAAGTAGAAGCTGCTAAAAAAATATGAAAATAAATACATTAGTAGCTGTTTAAATAAGCGACATAATATTTAATTGTGGTTTACAAGAAATCCCAGACTGACCTGAACCATAAAAGTGCAGCATGTCATGCAGGTTTGAAAAAGATACTAAAGTCTTCCCCTAACAGACTGCTAGTGGTGGCACCTGAACACTCACTTGTCCAGCTCATGGCGATAGTTCCAGGAGGGTTTGGATCCAGCCATGCCGTGACAGTAGCTGCCCCTCAGGAAGGGGTTTTCTATGGGAAAAGAGATCTCCTGGGCAGTCAGGCCCACTGTGGACATGCTCCAGGCACACTCGGGTCGCATCAAAGTCAGGAAACACTCAGATCGCCCGGCTGGCTGCCCCTGCTTCTGGTGTACCTGTAACACAGCCAAGACACAGTCATGAATGACGGTGAAGAGGAGGCTGAAAGCAAAAGCAGATGAAGAGAAACAGAACATGCGGTCGCGCACTGAAAGCAGAGCCAACATCCTCGACTGAGGCCCAGACAGAAAGAACGTTTGGATATAAGAACAGAAAGCCAATTATCTCCCACTTTCTGCAGCCAAGCAAACCAAATACTTAGTTACAGCCTTTTGTTTGTGATTCTTTTCATTCTAAAAAAAAAAAAAGGAAAGACAACAATCTCTTATGATAAAGGAATCAAAAGCTCAGTTTGACACATATATCCCACCACACCATGAGGACATGATGATATCTTTGATCCTGATATAGGTACATTTGTGTCTCGATAACAATATTTATTTAGATATACCATAAGGAAAATGGTGTACATAATATCGCTAGATAAATAGATACAAACTGCTAAATTTTTGGGTCATTTAAAAAAATATAGCCTATATGACATAATACACGGTAAAGCCTGTTTTTTTAATCCCACATGCAAGGATCAGAATGTAAAGCATCTTCTGAATTATGTAAATGTTGCCATAAAGCAGTTCAGCCGCCGGTTTTTAGTTTTTAGACACAATATAGAAAAATATTAAGAATTAACATTTTTATGCTGTTTTGGCGATAAATATATTGTCATATCATATATAGGACAGAGAGCTCTGCCATTCATAATGTTGTGTTCAGAGTATTTTACAGTTACAAGCAGAAAGGCAGTAGATAGACCAAAATAACTCACAATCTTGATTTAAAAACATTGTAGTTAAGCACAGATTTTTATTTCTCTTTGTTACTTTCATCAAGCCTGAAATAGATGAAATGTGGAAGATAGAAAGCCGAGTGTGCCGAAGTGGAAATTGTGAAAGCAACTTAAACAAATACAATAGTTAGTTTTCACCTTGTTCCTGAGTGATTTTTACATCCAACCTCAGCCTTACTTCAGAATCTACATACAGTCCAAACGTCAGAACATAGCAATCTTAGGTGTGAACTCATTAACCAACTTCCAGACTTGTATTTCTACAGACTGTGCCTTCGCTCTTCACAAGTTTACGGGTTATTTTAAACTTGACTGTGCTGCAATCTCGCTTGTCCTGAACAGCAGAGGAAGGGGCTCCTCCAGTTACCACGGATATACCTGATGTTGCAAGAACTCCTCAAGTCAAATGACCTGAATGTTCGTGTAATGTCAAGTATGTGTCAGGGCTGAGTAAACAATGTGTACAATATTCAGAGGGGAGGAAAACCAGCAGTGTTTTGATATTCCTGGGGTCAGAGATACACTGGAAGCAAAATATGATCTGATTTTTTTTTTAAACCTCACACACCGGATTAACCTGTTCAGTATGTCACAATCTCTGGAGACATGAGTTTAGAAAGTGCTATATCAAAGTAGGAACCGCCTTCATTACTTTGGGGTCACTACTAGGGACGCACAATATAGATTATTTTCAAGCCAATAACCAACAAAGTTTCTCTAATGGCCGACACATATAAGGCTACCGATTATTTCACATTTTTGTAGTTTAATAAGAAGTTCATTGTTGCTGTTTATGCTCACCTGAGAGTAAGAAAGGCTTTATATTTAATGTTTTATAGCTCTGATCTAACCAAATCTAACAGACAGCACTATTAATAGTTCTGACTCTTCAAATGTTCATTTATTTTTCCAGTAAAGTTCATACTTTGGCTTTTATAGAGCATTTTAAAGCTGAATTCAGATTAAATACTTTGACATAATCTGTCAAATTAGACACGTCCGTACATTAAATACGCTACGGTCACAAAAAGGTTCATACTGCCACCTACTGTATCGACGTGTGCTTGTTAACTCAAACCAATTTGGGTTCGTACTATTGGCTGATAGTCAGCTATAATTTCAGAATCCACTTTTTTTTCATACCAAATCAATTTCACACAATAGGCCAAAAACATGCTGGCTCAATTCATGTCAAGCATCTCGAGTAACTTCAGCAGTTTTTGTTGTAGAACCCTGATTCCAAAAATGTTGAGACATTGTCCAAAACAGAATGCGATAGTTTGCTAACCCTTTATAACCCTTTTTAAAACTGGTCAAAAGAAGTATATTTTAGGTTTCAAACTTAATCTTTTGTTTTTGCCAATATACACTATTTACGTTTAAAAGTGTCCCAACTTTCTTTGGAGTCGTGGTTGTACATCACATCTGAGCCGTGCAGTGTTGCAGCAGATTGTCTAATGAATTCACAGCCGTATCAGAAGTCCTATTTTTCAGAATGCAGCAGAACAGGTGCATCCATCCGGTGGCCTGGTGGTCATCTCTTCTGGAGACCACAAATGAGCAGCATGCACACGCAGAGACACGCTGTCCTCCTTATAATGTTGGAGTGATGACTGAGAAGAACACGGCCCCCTCGTTCCTGGTCTCTTATGAGCCATATTTATGTGCTGCCCTGACAGCTGGTGAGAAACAAAGCTCTAAAACAACAGGAAGCCTGGGGGCATCAGCGTGAGCCAAACTGCCCAACAAGGCATGCACTCCCCATGCCCAGGGCCGTCGATTCGGTTCGGCGGGGATGGGAAGCAACATGATCCTCGATAATGAACCCCGGGGGCCTGTGCTTCCTCTTGCAACAGGTGCAAAGACGGTTCATCCTGGCAGTTAACCATCGGGGCATTTACAGGCAACAGGATTAAACAAATGATGTGTAGTCATGCAGAGCATTGACCCTGTTAAAGAGGAATTCTTTAAGTCACATAATTCAGATCATTTGAGCAGAGAGTGTGAGTCTTTATAAGGTCAGGGCTGGCCTTTCTGTTGATACAATAGCTGGACAGGCTCAGTGTGGAGATAACACAGGGCCCATGGGTGCTACAAAGGAGGACGTCTGATGGCAGTGATGTAAAACATCAGGAGATAGCTTGCCTTTGATTCAGGATTGTAGTAGTCTGACACACACACGCAGGCCTTGAAAGAAGCAGTTCACACCCCGATCATGACACCCCTGCAGCGGTTTCCGAGCAACCATACCCGCTCTACCTGTGCGGCAAGCAAACAGCGCGCACACCCCCTCACTTTACCGGTTGAGATAATAATGGTTAAAAGCCCTCTAGCAGGCAGGTGACTCACACCACAACACACAAGTCAGATATCTGGCACGGCCAGGTAATGATGACACAGAGTGGATCATTTCCCCTTAGTTAGAGCGGAAAAGGTAGGATATTTAAAATCAAAGCCTCAAACCAGGTTATAGGTTTGCAAAAGTTATGCAAGGGATCAATTATAATATATCTATCCTTACAGTAAAGCTGGACATGTCGTACAGCTAAAGTTGACAAACGTGTTCCTAATTTCTTCTTAATTTATGTCAGAATTTCAAAAAACCCGCATAATGTGCGCTAATTACGCGCTGCTTCTCTAAATTGCTGAGAAAATAAAAAATAACGCAGAAATATACACATAAATAATAATCGCAATAGGAGCTGAAGTTGCATCAATCAGCGGTGTGTGTCGTGCTGGCACCAACATACAAAACAATAGACAAGACATGGGCTCTTACAGCAGCAAACAGCAGACATTTCAAGCCACTTTCTGAACTTACCTAAATAACTTCGCAGTTCTCCTCCGATGAATCGCTCCTACACTCCTTTGGCGAATAATAGCTCCTTTATAGTTTCTTTCTTTTTCTTATTTGACGCTGTAATCTTCTGATTGCATCAGGAGGGGGACAGCACGCCAGCGAATTGGTGGCGCTCCGGCTAAAACTGTGACACTTTTCGATAAGTCTAGTATTGTAGTGAGCAATGTTTTATAAGCTCCACCACACGAGAGGCGAGCTGGCTCCGCCTCGCACACTTGCCCTTAAAGGCGCAGTGTCCCCTTTTCTTTCACTGCCTGCAAGTGTGCATACGTGCAGCAGGACGAGCAGACTGCACATGGGACTGCACAATCACCCTTGAACATACTGTATACGATCTAATTTAAGTTAACTTGATTTGATCAAAGTCTGCATTTAACCCGAGAGGACGCGAAGCAGGTGCGAACACAAGGATACAGTCAGCAGATTGATGCAGGATACAGTAAACACCTCAACAATTAGACGTGCAGCTGCTCTGTGAATATAATAAACGCACAGCTCAGTGGGGATTGGCTGATGCACTGGAGTGATGTTTATTAATTCCTGCATACTGTTTTTTGCAGCAATAATTACAAGGCGGAACATCAGCCTTTGCATTACGACCCATATTATTTTTGAAATGCGTCTCCTGTGTGGTTTCAAAAAGTGCACAGATCTGCAGGGAGACGGACGCAGCAGCAGGGATGGCTCCAGGGTAGATAACACAGACAACAGGCAAAGAAACACAGCCAGCAACACTCTTATCTGCACAGCTGCTGGCTCAATGGAGCCCAGATTGTTTGCTTATCAGATCACCCTGTGCATTTTGTTTTAGCTGGACCTGTTTTCTGTTGACCTGACATAGTGTTCGCTTAAACACAGCGGCTTCGGAGGTTGATATAAATAGATCTTCTTTGTTTCTGTTTAGCTAAAATGTGAAAAATCATCCCTCACACCCTCTATTTCCAGTCACTTAGCCTACTTAGATCTTAAGTGGTGTTGTATTAACTATGTCACCTCACCTAACTGGGCCATACAAACCCAACACTGACATGCACACTAACCAAACACAGCGATACAATGGCTACAAACAACTCGTGTGTTGAATCAATAGTGGCAGAAAGCAAGAGGTGTGTGCGGAGAGAGAACAGAGTGTTCTTGTGCCTGAGTTCGTAAATCCTTTACAGCTTGGACACGGGGGCCCCTCAAACCCAAAAGGCTTATCATTACATATTTGGCCCCTACATGGATCGGGCTATCGCTAATCCCCCTTTATAATTTCAGGCACATTTTTGGGATTCCCTGAGCCAGTTGTGACCAGCAGAGGAAGGGGTTTTCTAGGTGAAATGTACAGTTTCTGTGTGTGAATGCGAATTAAAATGAGCATCAGAGTCTGGATTTAAAATGATTTAGAAGTTTTATATGACCGGTGGTGCAGGAAACATTCAACTATAACTATTAGGGCACATTTTTAAAAGTGAAAGAAATGAAATGTAATCAAATCCAGTTATTTAAAGCATGTTTTGTGTTTATTCTTGCCTTTAAATGTCTGAATCTGCTGGAAAACTCTCCATGTTTCCCCAAACAGACACACTCAGTGGGATAAAAAGGCTTTGCGTCCAAACTGTCTCTCCTCCCACTTCAGCCCACCCTCCCCTCCCCTCCCTGCTTGTGAGGCACATCGTGATGTCATCACTCACAGGAAGTGCCTTATAAAGTTAGTCAGGGAGGGAAAAAAATAGAAAAAGTTAGTCAGGGAGGGAGATAAGCACCCACAGCCAGAGGCAGCTCTGATGAGAGTTCGAGATGGCAGATGAAAGAAATTGTGTCAAAGAGGATATCCTCCTCAGGAAGAATTACTCTGCCTTTTCTTTGGTACTGCTTCGTGACTCACACTGAGATTTATCCACCACATCCAGCTTTCTCCCACCCCCTAAAAAATGACACCTTCGGCTCGCTTTCCTTTCAGCTGCACTTGGAGCAGAAAGGAATTTCCCTTTGTGGCTCACACTCCAACACAATGGTATACTTATGGAGTGACGCTTCAGTCTCTCAGCTTATTATGAATCCCTCACCAACAGGAAGGGTGGAGTTTAGTTGGAAATGGGGGGAAAAGCCTGTATCATCAGTGTAAATGATTTATTCACTATGGAGGTCACAGCATTGATTGCTCCTGCCTGCTGAGGTCATTATATTACAAGCATATTTAGCCTGCGTCCAAAGTTCACACTGATATAAACACAGCAGCAGAAGGTTCAGCGTTGTAGTAAGGTGACGTCAAGCTAGAAGACTCCAGTGATTAGGTGTCAAACTTGTGTTTGTTTTTGCTCAAAACAACAGTTTCAACCAAGTTTGCAGGCCATCCAACTGTAAAACTGAAAGGTTATTGAATGCATTTTGTGGTCTACAACTTCCTCTCTATAGAAAAGAATTGCATGTGCTGCTGACACTAAAAATAAGATTAAAGGGTCAGTTCACATATTACAAAAAGAGATATTTATCTTCTAAACCTTTTAAAAACCACCTGTCCAGAGTTAGAGTTAGGGCTATACCTCTACCACATTTTCAGAAACTAAAAGATATAAATTCATTAAAGAATAAATAAAATAACTTAATTTATTATAAGCTCAAATTGTTTGTCTAACCCAGGGGTGCCCAACCCCGGCCCTCAAGGGCCACTATCCTGCATGTTTTATATGTTTCCCTCTGTCAACACACCTGATTCAAATCAAGCTCTGCAGAAGCCTGATAACGATCCTGATCCACAATCAGAAGAAAATGTTGGTATTGCATGTTTCTACAAACCACATTTACACTGATATGAAATGTATTTTCCAGACTTTCACCCAGGAGCAATGGTTTGTGAAAGTGTGAGTGAAACTTAAGTTATGTAACAAACTTTTAACTTTTAAAATTCTAATCCAATCCATGATCTTTTCTTAAACACAACCAAGTACTTTTTGTTTGAATTAACAACATTAAGGTCGTGTTGAAAACTGCAGACCAGTGCATCACGTGACGTCAAGTGGTCCTAACAAAGTTTTGGTAAGTGACAAGAAGACAATGAGAACAGGTTGCAGCAGCTCAGAAATGTTAAGATTCAGCGTATTTTTGGTTTGCAGAAAAGTCATCTGACTGGGTTGGATTTCATTAGAGATTTCCAAAAACATCACATTTTAATTTAAAAGCAAATCTTCAAATCTTTTACAAAAAGAATGACATTCAGTTCCATTATATTTTGATCATGACATTAATGATATAACAAAACCTTGATAAATAGAGTTTAAATGTGCACAGCCAAAGAAAAAAGAGAATTTTGATTTTCATAGTTGGGATGAACTGACTTTTAATGCAATAAATGTTTATGAATGTACGACTCTAGAAAGGTGCTAAAAAAATGAACTGTTTAAACACAAACATTGTCAATCACTCCGTAATCATCCACAGAGAAAAGCAACAGTAGCCCACAGTAACAATACGCTTTTCATTCCAACATGACTGAGTCCTCGTGGTTCACACTGCAGATGAGCTGCGAGTTCAGCCGCTGCAGCTGTGAGCACCACAGCCGAGGCTCAGGCTGACACATCGCCATGTCTTACTGCTGGATCGTGGTTTCGTCTGGCAGACCCACACACACTTGGCTCCCGCCGTGGAAACAAAACACAACTCCCCAGGCAACGGGCTGTCATCTCTCGCTGCAATGTAAATACGACCATATTAAAGCACTTCTACTTGTTAACCATACCAAACTCCTGAGAATCCTCCAGCTGCTTCACGTATTAATCATTTCCTGTCTTGGTACAAAGACTTCTGGGAAATGGAGGGATTTTAGAGTAAATTGCCTCACACACAGGTATTTTCTATTTTCAAGCTCAATATAATCAAAAGCAGCAATAAGGAGTCATCATTGCATCACTCCTCGACATTGTTATGTTGAGTGGTTCAAGTGCCGCCACAGCCTGCTGTTAGTAATGGGTGGAGCGAGCCACACCGCCTCCTTGATGATGACAGGGTGTGTTTAGTCTCTGTGACCCGAGGATAACTTAAGACTTAGACTGGGGGAGTTATTGGCAAGTCCATCCAATGACTGAGTCATGTTGTGATGCCTGATTATTCGTGAGGCCAACATATTGTAATAATTCTCCTTCTTGAGAAGTAATATAAAAAAAAAAGGGAACTTACATTCACACAGTCACACATAATCCCCGACACAGACACCCACACACACGCTCTCATTTGTGTCTGGTGTTTGGGGAAAAGCTGTGAAAACGACAGCTGTGGTGTGATGGAGAACGTCACGCTGCTTCGACTCTCTCCAGCCGCTGGTTCGGAGCCAACTCTGCTCACAGGCTGCACCACTGGAGCTGTGCAAGGATTGACTGACACAGATGGAAACAGCCTCCTAATATGCCTTGTTTCCGGCCCGACAACTAATATTCAGCGAACAGAACATCAGCTATCTTCTGGCTACATTTTCATTTTCTGTTCTGGCTGCATTATTGAATCCTAGAGGGGCTCGTGAAGAAATACATTACCTGCTTCCCCGCAATGTAATGCCTGTATTGTGTTTCAAACGTCCAAAACAGGAGGTTCTGGCATTTGGCCGATGAGTATCCCAGGTTTCCGGTGCTCCTGATGTCAGAGGAGGAGGCTCAGGTTTTGCTTAATGTAGCAATCTATTAATCTTAAGTAACATCTGATTGCTGGGGGAGTTTGCTCTTCCCCTGATTTCCTGGTTCGGCCTCACTCATGGGGGATATTAGAGACACAGCACACAGCAGGGCCCAAGGATCCACTGATAAAGATTTCAGATGTTGTCCACCAAGGAGATCAGCAGACTTGCCATCAAAAGGGGGCACTTCTAATGGAGTGAGGTATAAATCAGTAGCCACTGGGTTAAGAAAGCATGGCTCTCCTGGTGCACGTAGAGGACAGAAAAACACATGTGTAACGAAGGACGCACTCCACAGATGAGCTACAGTCAGTGAGCTGAACAAGTCCTGTTTCCCCATTTGTATGAATGAGTGCATGTGGCAGGGCCTGATGACAGGGCCTGAGTCATTCGGGGCAGAGTGTGTGCTTTGTCAGAGTGCCTTTTGTTCCATTCACACATGGATTTCGGGTCCCTGATGAAGTCAGCCAGACTACCTGATGTGGCTCTGGGCAGCAGCCACATTAATTCCTCACAACAGAAACGCTCCGGATCACCGCTCACAGGAGCCTCTTAACGAGCGAGCCTCCAGGGTCCAGGAGAATACAGATGAGGTCCAGCTCCTATTTTTCCATCCACGCCGAGCACGTTGGCTGTGTGGACGCATATGTTTGGGGCAAAATGTGGCGCTCCAGGGGGAGAAACATGCGTGGGTGGAAATGCGGCCCTGTCCTGTCGTCAGGGTTCGAGGACTATAACAGCCGTGGGCCTACATGCTGAAAGCCAGATGAATAATTAAACTGCCATCCACTATGCACCACAACATCTTTCCTCAAGAGTTAATGCAAAGTCACACAAACCCATGGTGTTATTGGAGAACACTGCACTCTCCACAGACACAGCGTCCCTTACTTTTTCATGTTTAGTATACGTGTATACATGTTTTATGTGTCTATTTTTTTATACCATAGTTTCTACATGAAACTGCTCACAACAAAGTCTTAGTATTATCTTTTTTTGTGCTTTGAGCACCGCAAACCAAGTACCATTTACTTCCATTTTATTTGAAGAGAAGGCAGATATCTCCAACGCTCCCAACAATCATATCGAAACAATCAAGGTTGAGATTTTGGATTTTGGGGGAAATTGTTCTTTTAAGGCTGTTCTCCAACCATTTTGCAAGGCGATAAAACAAGTTCAATATAAGTATTCAACTATTAACTGGGTATGTATGTGGATTAGGCAGTTTTTCAGTTTAAAAATATGTCAAGCTGTATGTCTGTATGTCACAATTGTAAGCTACTATAACTATACAACTATGACTGTACAATTTTGTACATGATGGGGTGCAAATATACAAATGTTGAAAGTAAAACAATTATTGATAAACAAATACTGAAGCTTTCATACAGAACAGGAAGAGTGATAAATTGTGTTAAATTACAGAAAGGATCACTGAAGCTGTTGTGGAGGACATGTTGGTAATTATCTAAATTTCTTATCCATCTCAGTTGTTATATCTTCAGATATATATATTATATCTTCTTACAGTGGCTAACACATTTATGATTTAGCCTCTACAATCACAGCTTTTCAATATTTTCTTGCTTGTTGATAATTTGTTGTTTACTACTTTACTGTGCTTACTCGTAAAAAAAAAAAAACCAAAATGATGCATATAATCAACACCGTGGTACTGCCGACACAAAACTGAAGAGGAAATAAAAATGAAGGCTTCACAGGAGCCACCTTCACCACTTTGTAAATTTAGCTCTGGGTGGAAAGAACATTCAAAGTCAAAGTCAAATGAGGACTGTAATTATCTCAGAGCCAGCAGATTATTCTCAGCTCCACGGAAAAATAATAGGTTATCACTGCTGTACGCCCTTTTTAAAAAATCATGTAAGGAGTGAAACTGATAGTTCTGGAGTTCTGATTATTTGGGTTTAAGCTTCTCCAACAAAGTTCGTGCTTTGTCCTGTAGGTGCATTCAGTGAACTAACAGTTTCAAAAACAGACGGACAGCTTCTGTTTGAAGAGGCGATGAAATGTAGAATTTATGGTTGTTATGCCTTGTAAATTTAACATAAATCTCAGTTTATCCTTGCTGGCTTTCTGCCTTCCGGCAAACCTTGCAGACGCTCTCCTCCCTGCACCGCTGTGGTCCCTGGCAGGAAGTAAATCAGCCGGGGAGCCGCCCCAGACCAAACACTGCGAGGGCCTCTGGAGCCTGAGGGCGTGTGGGAGGTGTGCACCGAGCTTACGGGGCACAGTGTGCTTGTTACTTCCTCGTCAAGTAAAAAAACAGACTTTGCTGTATACACAGACGTGCACATAAACTCATATTGACTCACGACAAAATGTGTGCACATACAGATGTCTGCACATACTCGAGTTTACACATCAACAGACGTACAGACAGGCATGCACATGTGCGTGCTTAAGCCAAACATTTTCATTTTCAGGTTTTTTCCGCACTTCAAACAACACTTTGAGAGCAGTAGTCTATACTTAACACCAGCTACCCACAAATCTCCCTCTAAAACTATATTTACTGTAAAGCTCCTGACATAATTACTCCATCGTTTGGAGCCTTCCCTGAATCCCCTTAACTGACAAGCATGGTGAGATATCCACTACACAGGAAAAGAGTGTCATTTTACACTTCTCTAAGAGATATCACACTCACATACGTGTGCCTCTGACCTTAGACTGCCTTTGAAGGACTGGCTTTAAATAGGGGCTCATGTCGAAGTGGTTAAGACACAGTTTGACACTCTGTGTGTGTTATCTCTCGTGACCTAAGCAGACCCCGAACGTGTCTGTCTTCAGGAGACATTTTCAAAAGAATTAAAGATTTCTCTTGGTTTATAAAAGAAACAAATGGCATCTCATTCAGTACTTTCTCAATAACTCAGTCGCCAGAATAAATGTGGACATTGTATGTTTCTGCAAACCAAATGTTGAATCTCAGCTTTTCTGAAGTGCTGCAACCCATTCTGACTCCCTACGTTATTGCAATAAAGTCATACAGGAAAAAAAAACACAGACACACTGCTGTCACAGTTTTACACACATGATAATGTTTTGAATTCAGGCAAAAACTACGTCGTTATTTTAAGGCACTAATCATTTAATTAGTTATGTTTAAACAACATAAAAACTTGGTTAATGTTAGGAAAAGGGTTTCAGTGAAAAAAAAACAACAGTTGTGAAGGTTATGTAGAGCATGATGTTGGAAGATGATATATTAACATACTAAGGTAATCCACGGGCTAACTCTAAACTTAAGGAAAGTGACACAAACCTGGGCTTTGGGGAAAAAGTCTGGTGTCAGTTTGGCCCATTATCTCTGCGTGGACCATGTCGCTCATTATACTCCGTCACCAGCCTGATGCTAAAGCTAATGGCTGTCATTAACATTTGATAACCACATATCTTTGGTTTGCAGAAACATACAATGCCCACACTTTTTACATTTAAAGTTTCCACTGTGAGTACTTAGGGAGATCAAACATATCAGACATCAGACATTGGCCCTGAAGCATGTCTCTCTCTCTCTGTGACTAACTCAGGCCTCATAATTAGCCGTGCCTGATTAAAATGCTGCCATAATACCCTGAAATAACTCACAGATTACACTTGTGCACAAATCTTCAGATTAAGCGCCGGTAACTTTCCATGAGCATGTGTCTGTGACGTCTGGTACATCAGTATCGGTGTCCTTCATTCGTAGGCGACAATAGCCGGCCATCTAATTACTAATCATGTTTCCTTGACATGGATAAGGTCGGCTATCATGACTACCCAAGATAGTCTTGACGCATCTGTTCCTCACTTGACTATTTAATCAGATCCGTTTCCGTAACTCTTATCTGCAGACAGGATGAGGAGCCGAATGTTTACTTTTTGTCCCACCACAAACACACATTAAATTCACACAGATTCAGCCTCTCAGGCCACCACTGGGTCATAAGCAAGAGAGAGAGAGAAGACACGGAGCGACAGACGGACCAGACAGGCAGGGAGGAGGCCTGTCTTTCAATGTTTACTCAGATTAGAGTTCAAACTGAAAGTAAGCATCTTGTAATGCAGCACGAGGACAAGATGGCAGAGTCTGTGGTCAAACAGTGACTTATGTCAAAAGTAACTACACATACTAGAGAAAGAAGGTGAAGTTATATGAAAAAAACACTATGTTTCCAACAGATGTTTGGCACATGGACTGATTATGGTGTATATAGACTCCTGTCTTTATATAAAACAACATGCTGCTGCACGGTGAGCACGTTGAGCTTCTCCTACATAGCTGCAATCTTTTTGAAGAGAGCTTGCAAAGTGTTCCCACCAGGACCCGCTAATTAAGTTCATGCTCATTAAAGTGCTGAAAGTAGCTCCTTTGAAATTCTGTCTGGTATGCTGCAAACACCAAACAAATCCCGATTAAACCTTTTATTCCAAGTCTTTCCAGATTAGAGACACACAATGAAAGGTTGAAATGAGTGTTCTCTGTGTGGTGAGAGAGCATGATAAAGTCAGCAACCATTTGCATAAACTACCTTAAGTTTGTCTCTTACCAAAATATTTTCCTAAACTGAGGGGCTCATTTAGGAGTAAGTGAAAAGAGCCTCTTAGGTTGTCTCCTTTTCAAAGCTCTTTAACTAAGGTTTTTATGCAAGTTACTGTCATAACACAGCACGAGTGCATTCCAGGTACCATGTTTCCGCTTCATCCACACAACACTTGACAGTATTATTAGCTTCTCTATAATGGACAACAAAGAACTCAAAATGAAGGACAAACTGGACAAAATATGACTGTTGTCCTCAAATAAAATACATTTAACTGAGCCGTTATAAATGCGATTTTTGCACAACAAATGTTTTTTTCTGAGGAAACCTAAGAGGAAAATTTAAGGGCAACTACAAAGAGTCCGCTGATCTGAAGCTTTGCAAATTGTTACTATTTGATCTAGTGAGGGGAAGCAGGGAGGTACTAACACATTCTCTCAAACTGTGCCCAGCTCTAACTAGTGGATGCATACCGAAGTCGGCTCAGATAAGATTGTGAGTCATTGAAAGGGGTCCAAAACACCCAGCTCTTCCCTCCCCTGTTCCAACAGCTCCTTTCAGGGATATCTCTACTTGGCCCTCTATCAGGACAGGAAGCACCCAGCCGAGAGAGACAACAACAGCTCTGCTTCCTCTGCCCCCCCCCAACACACCCCCATGTCCTGGGAAACTGAGCTAATAGGAAGTAGATAAAGCATCCTGGAAAAATGAAAAGTTTTCGTGAGAGTTCACATGCACGTACAGTACGTCCACATGTACTCGTGCGCAAGAGTGGGACGAATAACGTCAGCACGGGATGAACAGCAGAGCTCAGAGCACTTCATGGGAGTATGTCAGCGTGCTGTTGGCACTCTGTGTGAGAAGAAGCAGATGCGAGCGTAGATGTGTTTTCCGAATCCCCGGTTGCCTGTTAGTCAGAACAACAGCAGACACACAGGGGAAGAAAGGTTTTTTAATGGGGCAGGCTTCAGTCTGATGGACGTGCTGGCCTGCACAGAGCACCTTACTTGTACAAGAGCATAAAACACCACTCCCTGCTGTCTTCTGGCCTTTTGTGTTTGCATGGGCACGTGTCCATGTGACGTAATGCAGATCTCTCATGTGACACGGCTATAGCTGGGCAAACAGAGCTGTGTCATGTTATTCCAAAGCCAGTGTAGTATTGGTGATATCTGCATTCAGTCAAATCATGGGCAGGAAGTGAAGGGGTATTTCTGGGGATAAACATTCATCATCTAAAAATCGGCCGGATGATTCACATGGAAAAGATGGAGTTAGAGGGGAAGAGAGTGAGGGGGTTTGAGAAAGATGGGTCAGGAAGTAGTCACAGGAGAGGAGCCACCCACTCTTACCACGAAAGGCTTGAGTCATGCGGTTGGGTTGGCACACGGCTGTGGGACGGGGACATTACACTGGGTCTCCTCTCCAGGATTCACTGCCTGCCTGAGCACAGCAGAGCAGAGCCGAGTGTCCAAGTCACTGACAGCGGCTTTCACGAGTGGAGCCACAGTGACTGGCGACTGATTAGAGTAGACACACAATTATCTAAATCATGACATACGACCCTGCAGAGAGCACACAATGTCAGAGCCTGTAGTCATGCACGCTGTCATGAGTGTCACTCCGGCTGCAGTGAGGGCGTGTAGCATGCTTCAGCAGTGAATAACTGCAACACTGTGATTCTGTTCATATGAATGTTTCCTTTTCCACCTTAAGAAGACCATGTGTGAGGTGAAAAAGGACATATAACTATGTTTTGTGCTGTGTTTGAACATTAGTTATATTAACTGTTGACAACTTGCAGTGATGGAATGTAACTGAGTACATTTACCCAAGTACTGTACTTAATTTTTTTTCAATAACTATTTAATAACGAACTGCCAGGGCGCCAATGTTAGTCTTTCTCAGGAGGGGAAGAACTTCAAACTAGCCTGACATTAATAAGACTGCAATATGATTTATCTGTTATCCTGTCTCATCTGAATGATGAATGTCACATCAACACAAAAATAACGAACTGTTTGTTAGAGTTTAATCAGTATGGAACAGCTCAGAAAAGCCAAATTGAGATCATTTTCATGCCATCTACTGTGTGACTGGTTATAGTACCAACAAGACCAAAAATCTAAATCTCCATTTATATTATTTCATATATAAGCTTTAAATGCTATATATTGTACTCGTATAGGCATGATTGAAGTCCAGTCAAGGCGAGTTTGCGCTCATAACTTCAAATCACCAGAAAGGGTTTCAAAATAGTCACGAAGTAGGGACTGTAAACACACCAGCGTCCCCCAAAAACCAAGATGGCGGCATTCTTGTGACGTCACACCGTCCGACTGATTCAGCTATATTCACATTACATAACAGTGACAATCATTTCTGCATGATGGTCAGAAAAAAAAGATATATAACCTTTTCATGAAAGAGATTTTGTATGTATATAGTTTGAATCTCAGAAAACTGAGGTGTTGCAACCATATTTCTAAGAGCATTTCTTGGTCCTGCTCTAAGTTAGTCATCAACATGAGTGGTTATGATCATATGTAACACCTGATGTTTTGTTTGCTTTAGCACCTGGCCTCTGTTTCCTGTTTTCATCCCGCTGTGTCCCTGGTCACTTTGTGTACACTCTGTTTTTCTCTGTGGCGTGGCTGATAAAACCCTCCCTCCTATGGACACTTAGATAAGAGCCTGTGATTACGACATCTAGAATCGTTAGCGTGCACTCTCACCAGGGCAACAAACACATGTGGTGCATATAAATCTGTTCTTACCAGCTCTCCCAGGGTTTAAGGGTGTTTCCTGATTGGATATGTCGAAATCGTCTCTGCCTACGGAAGCCACACAGTGACACACAATGTAAAAACTTTCCTGGAGTGCGCGCTGTGTATGAGATGGTTACTCAACAACCCAGGGGCCAAGTAATGTTTGTTTCCAAGATATTGAATTAAGATCAGGCCCCAGATTCAGTATTAGTCAGCAAACTAAAGACAGATGAGCCACTGGACAAGCACCGTACAGCAGTTGGTTGGTTTTACATTTTGACTTTAAAGTCATAATGTAACACCTGAGCGTAAAGACTGGTCAGCTCTAATAGATTACTACAGTCAAACATATCATGACCCGTCATTGTTCCAAGCCACAGTGTTACCAGAGGCCTGGGAAAAGTTAAACAGTTAGGAGCCAGCTCATCCTGGAGTCAAATCAGCTCCGCATTGTAGAGACCTCAGTGAGCTCGGGATCCAAGCACGTCGGCTTGTTGGAATAATGTTGTGGCAAACCCATGTGTTTACAGAGCTCCCCATTGTGGTAAACATGGATTTAAAGAAACGTCTGACAGCTTTTAAACTCCCACCACCCACACTGTCTCACAAGAGCAGGACGTGGTTGCCTGAACTGGGTGCAGACCTCCTTCTGTTCCCACTAGCTGCATTTTGTGTGGCTGACTGATTTGAGTCTAGTGTTTCATACACATACAAAACCCACACATTGTTTGTTTTACTTGTTGCCCTAGTGATAGTGGCATCTCTCAATAGTTGACCTGAATAGATGCCGTGGGGGTAGCGCGGGACACAGCTTCGCTTCCGCTAAACTTATGAGAATAGAAACGGATCAGACGTGCTGCAGTCGATCGCGATAAATCATACTGGGGTTGTTTTCTCTCAGTGTTAGTAAGTATACACTGTCTTCTTTGTTAAGATTCAGTGTCAGCTGCTTACGGTGCTGCTGTCCACGAAGCTTTGTCTCAAATAAGACCTTTCCGATACTTAAGTTCAAAATTAGACTTTCAGTGCTGAGTGTATGATTGGTAACTCTACCCAGCGTGCAGGAAGGCTGGAGGGTCTGAAAGTGGCATTGGGAGTCTGTTTCTGGAGTGACAGTGATGGAGAGAGACCAAAACAGATCATCCTGGGCCAGATGGGGAGGGGTTGGAGGCTGTATGCTGTTTGTTTCTGGATCAACACGCTGTTCTTTTCCTGCTCTGTTAGCTATTTGATAGGCAGAGGGATATATTACCCGCCGTCTGATTGCTTTACAACCTGTTGGCACCAGACCGTCTGCCTCAGGTAGGATCTGCACCTGTGTGCTCAGCAAGACTGATAGGGCGCGCACACAAACTGCACACAGGGAGACAGCCTCCTCAGGCTTCAAACGCTGACTGTCTCTTGAGTCAGAGTACAGGTACTTTATGAGTAAGTGGGGAATCAGAGGAGCCTGTGCAACACTGTCACACACTGGAACGGTGCATTTACTTTACTAGCTTCTGTCCTGCAGGAACAGATCACAAATGATAGGATTATGTTTTTAAAATTCAGTCTTTTAAAATTGGTGGTATTCTGAATTATTTCTATTTTTAAAAAACTTACCCTTTCAGTTTGGTTTGCTTGTCTGCTTGTTAGCAGGATTACATGAACAACTACTGGCCTAGTTTTTTTTAAACAACGCATAAGGGTGTAACACGGGCCAGGAAAGAACCCATTACATTTTGGTGCCGATCCAAATCATGAGGCGGATGTACGGATAATTTTTTGCTTTTGTAACATTGCGAAATGGGGCATGGCCTTGGCTGAGGTCTGCCACAATAGCAGAGTAAATGCACGGCCAAGACACTGTAAAAAATGTGTTTTCAGCTTGGAAATGAAGACCAAGCAAGACATTTTTGAAGTATTCCAAAAGTAATCCAAAGCATTTCGAATACATTGCTTAAATTAATCTGGGTAATCTAAAAGAAGATGTTACAAATGACACTTTAGGGCATGTTTTGAGTAATCTGTAGTAGAATATTTTTTTAAAAGTAACCTTCCTAACACTGCTGTGCTGACATTATCAAAAATAGTCTTAGTGACAAGGTGAAGTTACTGAGCCTCCTATTAGCTCGTCATGGCATTAACGAGTCATCTGTGACTGGCCAACTAATTAGCAAAATAATGGCAGGAAATTGAAATAAGCTGGTTTGGTTATCAAGTAATCAAAGTTCTTCAAAGAAAGACTCTAGCAGAGGGCTCAAATGTTTGTCAGATAATCGTGGGGCAACACTGAAGGTTTGTCATCTGTGACTGGTTGGACCTGATCTGTCACTTGTATCTCTGTCCTCTCTCCAAGCACAGAGGGTGGGGTTTACCCCTGGCCTGTCTGTGCAGAGGAGTAAAAAAAAAGAGAAAAGATTTACAATGAACGTCTCAGTCCATATTGCTGAGTATTTTCTCTGTTTTGAAACACACACTGTCCCGTAAATTTCACCAAAAGTTTAAAAAAAATAAAGCTTTTTAAACTCAGCAGATTACACTAAATGTGCAGATTGTGTAACTCGTAAAAGTATATCCTGAAAAAAATTGTGGCTACTTACTTTTCATAGCAACAGGCTTCTGAGAAAGAAAGGCTGCCTGTTACTGTGTTGGTACGACAATACACCCCCCAGTATGTAGTTTATATTAAGTGTCACATACGTTTCTAGCAGCTGTGGTACACTTCTATCTTCACCATCTCTGATGCATGACTGCATGCACTCACTGGAGGAAGAAAAAAAAAACAGGTCAGCATATTGTGCAACCATTTGGCACAGAGATCGTTGCGTTTCATTTCATGCAAGCGAACATATGCAGAAACATTTGCAAAGATTGTATTTTGTAATCTGAGTGTGCATGCATGTGCATTGCTCAGTCTTTGTCCACCGACATGTTGGATTTATTTCCCTTCCTGGAACGCTTTGAATCTTGTTTTGTGCCGACATATTTTGCAGATTGAAGTACGACCGACTGAGTCAAACTTGGCCTCTCTCTGTACCAAGCATGTATTTAAAGAAAAAGAAAAAAAACTTGAAATGTCAAACAGGATAGTCAGGATTTATGAAAGCAGAAAAAAAATGTGTTGCTGCAAGGTTAACCCAGCGCTGTACAAGAGCAAAGGTACGCACTGATCTCAAAGTGAGCAACCCCCTTTCATGTTACCCATCATCGCTCGCCTCCTAACCTCTGGACATGAGTACATGTGTTTCCATCACCTGTGGGTCTGTGCATATGCATGTGCACTTCAGGCTCTCAGTGTGTCATATGGCCACAGTTTACCAACAGAGTCTGTCTCCCGTTACCGGACACCGGAGCTATTCTGGCCTCCTCTTCCGATGCACACCATCCGAGTGTCCGGTCTCCATGTGGAAGTCTGCAAGCCAAGGTCACCGGGTCACATTCCTCCAGCTCTTTGGCATTCTGCCCCAGGGTTCAAGTAGTGTGGAAGCGTGTGCGTGCGCATGTGTGTTTGTGTGATGTGTGTGCATGACTTGTTTGTCTTTCATGCCACAAACTGCATTCTGTTAGAGGAGAGGCACTGCAACAGACTTCTGCACTGGTGACAGATAGAGGTGCACACACATACACACATGGAGGTTGTATTTGAAATATAGAGCTTTAAAAGGACATGTTATACAGGAGTGTGATTAATGTGGCTGTCTCCACACATACTTTCAACAGTCCTTGTTGGCTGGGAGGCGAGGGCTATGAGAAACTGCTGTTTGCTCGGGGGTGGGACACTGATCCTTCTTAGACTCTGTGTACTTGACACTTGAGCACACCAGCGGAAGTGCAGAGAGTCAGTGCAGCACTACAGTGTGAGAAATTCAACACAGTTTGGCAGCTAAAAAAAAATCCAGTCATGGCGATCCACCAGAGGCAGAGACAAAAGAAATAAACATGTTTTTTCATTTTGAGTGGAGGACTACAGCAAAGTAAACAGAGAGGATTTGATGATATTTTTTTTAGGTGTTCGGTTTAGGATTTTTTATGTAAATACAATTAATACCACATCACAGAAATACTCTACTAACAACAGCATTAGTAAAACAGCAAATCTATTATCAACTAAATCAAATGTAAAACTACTCATAATGCAGAAGATTAACATTTTGATGTATTATATCATTAGACCATTATTACTTTATTTTATTTATTTATTATTTATTTATTTTATACAAGGACGTGAACATCGGTCTCCTGACCCGGTGAAAATCGTGTTTGTTTTTCCCGTCTGACCACCCCCTCCCCCCCCCCTGCGTGGACTTTCTCACTCCTTACACTACCTCACAGAGGTTTACATGAAAGCCTGGTCGTCTCATACAGACAGTAAAGAGCATTGGCATCAGAAGCTGAGGGCCGTGACGAGGATTTGTTATTCGATGACCCTGAATGACGACAGCCTGCCAGACACCACTCAATCCAAATTACATAAAATCAAATCCAAACTCTCCAACAACAACACTTCAACACAAACACACACGTACAGCTTCACGAGTCTCCTCTGAACTGACATGTTTGTTTTAATAGCCCCGCGAGGGAGAGGACGCCCAGGTAATCCCAAGATGACAGACACCCTGTCCTGGTCTTGTTTTCTTCCCTGGCCAGCATCTGGAAAGGGAGGAGCCATCTGATGAGCCCACAGAGGACGACACACACACACACATACATACACACGCACACACACAGAGCAGATCTCTGTCTGTCTGGAGAGGGTGGGACGTGGGGCGTGGGAGGCCAAGACAAAGCCTTTTTTCCTGCAACAACTGTGATTACATGACAACACCAGCCAATCACGAACATGAGACATGTCTGATTGCAACAGACAGACAAAATGCAAACAGCGCTGTGGGGGTTATTGTCGGATGACCAACTGAGTTTAGGGAAGACATTCAGATTTTTCAATTACAGCTCACCGTGAATATGTGACTTTTATCAATCTACATATTTATATTCAAGCTGGGATTGAGCACGTTAATAATGTACTTTTAGCATACTAGCATGCGATGTGAACAACAGTTATAGAGAGGAGCGCAGACTGAGAGGAAGTGTTGGACAAGGGGAAGTCCTGACCTTAAAATGTAAAGACACAGACATCACAAAAAATCTTTCCATTTCCATTTATGAGGGCAAGAATCAAAGATGGACACTGTGTGAAGTCTTTTCTATAAGACAGCCAGTCAGTAACCGACTCAAGCTGTCTCAGAGGTATCAGCTGGTGTGCACCCAGCGTACTTTTCCATGTTTTCTCTACTAGAAGGGCACCCTATCATGTTTTATTCCCTGGGAGGGCCCCTAGAGGGAATTTTAACACATTTTCTTGCACACTGGGCCAGTGTAGAGGACATGTTATCATGTTTTATCTCCCATATGGGCATTTAAAAGAGCACTTTTCTGCCTTTTTATCTGAACATGAGCACTTTTGTCCGGTGCAGCCAGTGGTTATAATACAAGTGCTTTGGTTATGTAACACTAGTCTCTGAATGACACAGAATTTCTTTTACACTTCATGCTCTTTATATCAAACTCTTTTTGTCCCTTTAATATATTCTACTCAAACAAGATGAATAAATCTGATGTGTTAAATAAAAACATCAGACATGTTTAATTAACACAAAAGCCTGGACCCAAACAAGGCCATATCCCAGCGCTTCCTGGAGTTCTGTTCCCTGAAATTCCAAGAGTCCTGCCGGAAATCCAACATGAGGCAACAGGCCGCCCCCTTGAAAGGGTCGCAGAGTGTGAATAAGTCCACAGAGCGAACATGGTCGTGGCTGACAGACGGACTGAGTCAGCGCTGCATTCCAGTGGAGTCAACCATCCACTTTACCCTCAGTACACGAACCCCTCCG